>OW240914.1:298397027-298844493 GCA_933207985.1 Pelobates cultripes
AGGAAGTGCACACTGAGTGTGCACTTCCTGTTAGTCCGGCCGGGTACAGGAGACAGCTGCTCTCTGTACCCGTCGGACCATCAATGCTGCAGGGCTCGGCCACGCTACAGCAAAGGAAGCTGACAGGAGGGAGCGCAACGAAAGAGAAACGATCGTGTCACTCGCGAGACTTCGACAGAGCAGAGCATCTGGGCAGTATATTTCACGTGTGCTGGGCCCCCTGCAGAATACAGGTAGCCGGGGGCCCGCAGTGCACATAGCTAATGTGGGCAGTGGCGTACACACAACCCATGGGGCCCCGGTGCGAAAACTGATCCGTGGGCCCCCCACCCTGCGCGCGCTTACTCTGCACGTGCTGGGGCCGCAACACATGGCGGCTGGCACCTGGTCTGTATGTACGCCAGTGCATGCAGATACACTTAAAGGACCACTACAGACACCCAGATCACATAAGCTCAATGAAGTGGTCTGGGTGTCAGGTCCCTCTAGTTTTAACCCTGCAGCTCAAAACATGGCTGTTTCAGAGAAACTGCTATGTTTCACTGAGGGTTAATCCAGCCTCTAGTGGCGGTCTTATTGACAGCCACTAGAGGAGCTTCCGCGATTCTCACTGTGAAAATCAGTGAGAAGACGCTGAATGTCCATAGGAAAGCATTGAGTAATGCTTTCCTTAGGTGGTTTGAATGCGTGCGCGGCTCTTGCCACGCATGCGCATTTGGAGCTGAGAGGCGGATCAGGGCGGAGAGATCCCCAGCGCCAAGGGAGTCCGGCGCTGGAGAAAGGAAAGTGCTTAAGACACACACACTCTCACGAACAGACGCATACACACTAGCTAACACACACTCACTAACAGACGCACACAAACTAACACACTCCGTAAGAGACACACACAGTAACACACTCACTGACACACTATAACACACACACACTTTTTTTTTTTTTTTTTAATTTCATCCCTCCAGCGTCCCTGCCTTTGGGAGTGCTGAGGTGATTCCCTGGGGTCCAGTGGTGTCACCCGGTGGCTGGTCCTGCGGGCGCGCAAGGGAGCACTCTCCCTGGCGGAGTGCTTCCTGTTCCTCTTCCGGCTCCGGCATCAGTGCATGCACGAGGGACTCAGCACTCAGGGGGAGAGTGCTCCCACCGGGTGACACCAGGGCCAGCCTCGGGGGGCCTTGAGATGACCGGCTGCTGGGCCCCCCCAGGAGAAGAGGCTGGCCACACTGGGTACAAACGGGTCGCAGGGCGGCCGGGCCCCCTGCGACCTCGGTATGTACGCCACTGAATGTGGCGATGACCTGAGTAGTCCGTTATGGTTGTCATGCCCTGATGGTGGCCCTGACCACTGCTCTAGACCGTAAAACAAAGGGGACGTATCAATGTTAATTTATAAAATTGTTAATTTCTATTGAAAATGAGCAATGACACACTTTTTCCACACACAACCTACATTTTAGTCAGTTGAATGATTAAGTGTCCTTTAAGAACCTTTGTTTAATGATCTTTATCCATATTATAAGCTGGTAGGGGGTCATTGCAGATAAAATAAACACTTCTTTTTATTTATTTTATTTTTTTCTGTCTGCGGTCATGGGGAGTTGGTACATGATACAGGCATGATACATACTGACTTGATTTTATTTATATTTTTATGAAAAGACGCACAAATCCTTTTGGAGAATCTGAAGATAAAACTGACAATTCTGACGAGGAAGGTAATGTGTTACTGTATTGACTGTGGTATTAATTACATTAGTGTATTATTTACACTGCACACAATGTTACTGCTACACATTCTTACTTAATTGATCCATGTCTGTAATCTCAGTACACAAGCAAAGTTTGTATGCAAATCATTACTTCCAACTCTGTATCTCAGAGCAGTATAGCTCAAAATTAATAAAGGTGAAAGTTGGCTTTAGTGGGGGAGAGCAAAATTTTTACTGGTTTGATTCTTATTTTGCCAAGTGTTACCAATTATTGATTATTTTTTTTGTGTGCTTGCTGTAAAATCATTTAGTGATCTAAAATCCAATTTTTTATTAGTCATTAATTTGTTCCTAACTCTGTCAAACAATAGTTTAATTAGAATTCTCATTTCTTTGAAAGCGATTTTGTAAGTTGTTTTTTTTTGTTTTGTTTGTTTGTGTTTTTTTTTTTTCAATTTTGTTTTAATTTTATTTTTCTCGTGATTTTCAAATGTCTCATATTTGGTCTTTACTGGATGAATCCAGAATTCTTTCTGTTATGTGCAGTTGTGTGTTATGATTGGAGTTACCGTAATTACTAATGCTTGGTCAGAAATTCATGGTGATGGTCAAACTTTAGTTCACTATAGAAGAAACAAAATCCCAGCTAGGTTTTCAGTTTCTTATGTTTTGGCTTCAAATTTCAAGTTCAATATTAAAGTAGGTGAGCCCTGTCTACAAGTAAAGGTGACTTCAGAATAACTTCTCACTGGTGGTATTGTTGGTCTTTTCCCCTTTTCCAGGTTTACATTTGCAACAGATGTTTGTAGTCCGTTTCTTAGGTTCAATGGCCATAAATTCCGACCAAAGCAAGAAGGTTATATTTGAGGCCATGAGACAGGTGTTGGCTGCACGAGCCATTCATAATATATTCCGCATGACCGAATCTCACCTGATGGTAACCAGTAATAACATCAGGTGTGTTGTCAACTTCTTTAAGACACTTCTTCTGACACGGTATGGTGAAAAAACTGTTATCATTTAACCTGTGCAGTGGTTCTTGTGTATTACGTGCAAGGGAAAAAATAAAATATTGAGGGGGGAAAAAAGCATTTATTTGCCCATTGCCTAACATGAAATGTTTGACCCAATCCTTCTAATTATTGCATGTCTGTATCTTTCCATAGTGTGAGCTTTAAAATAAACCTATCAGGGGTTTAGTCACTAAATGCCCAATTTTAGTCTTTTTTTTTTCTTTTTTGTTTTAAGATTTTATTTATTTTTAAGGCAAAATTTGGGCTGAAATAGCAGAGGTGCAGACTCTTTCCAAATCTTCTGTTGCTGCCTACATTTTTGCAATTTGGTTTTCCTCTAACTGCAATCCGGTGTTTACAGGAACACTTAAGGGTCAGGAACACAAACCTGTATTCCTGACCGTGTAGTGTTACAAACACTATTTGGCCCCTGGCTTCCCCCGATCAGCCTCCTTGGCTGACATCATCAGAAGTGATAAGTGAGTAAAAAAACAACACAGAAATGGTGGATTGGCGCTAGAGAGCCAGAAAATACACAACTACCAACAGTGCCCAAAATCACTAAATGGCACTCAGATATAAAGTGATAAGAAGAAAGATATAAGGGGGGTGCACATAATAAGTGTGTCACACACTTTGATAAAGACCTGGAGGTCGAAGCGCATTAGTGCTGTGGACTTTTTGTTATTTTAGCTTATTTTCTGTATCCTGTATTTTAACCAGTAAAGTTACAATTTGCTCTTTACTACTGGATGTCCTGGAATTCATTGAAAAGCTGGGAAAAGAAGCAAACCTGTTTGGGAAGCTGAAAGCCAGAATAAGCTAATTATTCATCTGCCACTGAAGTCAGAGCCAGCTTTATGTGGCTCTACATACTGTGAGTGACCCAATACCTGGTGAATGACCAATGTTTTTTACATAACAGTATTACACTATGTATGTGTTTTTATTGTAGGTCAATCAGGAGGTGTCTCACTTATACTAAGTATAAAAATATTTTCTTTAAATTAGAAGTGATAAGTGATAGGAAAGCATTGGGTTGGCTGAGATTGTCAATTCTGATCTCTGCCTAGGAAACTGGCCAGGGGCAAAGCCAAATGCCACCATGGCCAATCTCCTCAGATGCACTTAATCAATGCATCTCTGAGTAAAAGTTCAGTGTCCCCTTGCAGAGGCTGAAGAAACTGAATGAGTGTGCAGCACTGCTCCAGGAAGCACCTCTAGTAGCCATCTGTGGAGTGGTCACTGGAGGTATCCCTAAGCTGTAATGTAAACACTGCCTTTTCTCTGAGAATACAGTGTTTACTGCAAAAAGCCTGCAGAGATTGACTATGCTTGCCAGAACAAATAAAAAAAGTTGTAGTTATTCTGGTGACTATAGTGTCCCTTTAATGAGAAAATCCCATTATACTTTATAGCATACAAAATGCACTTCTAAAAGTTTTTAGATCTTATTGCCATTTTGGTGGCATGTCACATAAGTGGACAGTAAGTACCAGACATGTTGATTTTAATGTTCTTTATTTGCAGTCTTGTATATGGCTACTATGGACAGAATATTTTACTTTGTCCAATCATCTGTCCCTTTTTAAATGTTTACCATTAAATTTTTACTGTTTTATTGCAGATTAATAGATCCACAAACGCAAGTCACACGAATCAGTGTAAGTTCTATTTAATTTTGTACATAATAGATTTGTACATCCGGTCTGTCCATGCAGAGATTAATGGTCAATTTTGTTAAATTGTGACATAAAACACACAAAAAAAACCAATAGTTAAAAAATGACAGATATTGAGAATTTCTACGATTTCAACTTGGCAACGCTGGTTTTCAAATCCCAACAATAAATTTTTTTACTGAATAAAACCATTGGCTGTGTTGATGTTGAGATACCAAATGTTATCCACTTGTAAAAATCTAGATTTAACAAGCTCAATATTTTAGGTTAAAATACCTGTTGAAGTGTTTAGCAATATGTCTGCTATGCAATTTAAATACAATTTCTCTTCCAAATACTGACAAGACCTATTCCACAATGTATACCAAATTTGTTATTGAGCACCTGTGCCAGTGTTTTTGTTTTTATTTTATTTATTTTTTTACCTGACTACAAGGTGGGGATGGGCAACCGCTGGACACCAGATAATTTGTCAAATCATTGTAAAGCTATTTGAATACTACTACCATCTGAGAAGGTGCCAGAGCACGCCTGCTCCATAAACACTATAATTTGTGTTTCATACATGTTTTAACAAAATTGATGTTCCAATAATTTTTGATAACCTTTTTGGCAGAAGGACTCTATACTCACAAAAAAATACCCAAGTCACGTTCAGAAAACGTTGATTGGACACTTTGTCA
Organism: Pelobates cultripes; assembly: GCA_933207985.1. Lineage (NCBI taxonomy): Eukaryota > Metazoa > Chordata > Amphibia > Anura > Pelobatidae > Pelobates > Pelobates cultripes. The sequence continues at coordinate 298,402,112 of OW240914.1, forward strand.
ATGATTCCACTCAAATAAAAGTATTCAAAGATGGAAAAAGCTATAGAGACCAGAGGTGCACGTGCCTAAACAAGCTGATAGTAACTGGTTGCCGTTGCAAGGACTCACAACTTTAATTTTCTGCAGTTGGTTTTAAATGCAATGAAATTATGACGTGTGTTTGTGTAAAAACATACAAAATGACTTATGTTGCAGTGTATGGAATTCAGACTGTTTCCTTCAACCGTGTCTAAAATGCTTTATCTACAGAGGAACAGGAGGGTTAAAAAAAAAAAAAAAACACACAACCCCCGTCATTTCTAAAGTACTTTTATTCACTAATCTTGTATAGATTACAGAAAATGAGAAAGTAACCCAGGGTTATCGCAGCTGTAGATCTTGTACAGTAAATGCCTTTTCATTTTTACAATTCTGTCTTCTGAACAGTTTGATCTTGAAAATATCACGCAATTTGCAGCACACCAAGAGAATAAAAGACTGTTTGGATTTGTGGTCTGTGTTCCTGAAGCTTCAGGAGAAGACTCTCTGAGTGCTTATGTTCTGGAATGTAATACGGAGGGTGAAAAGGTACAAACCTGTTCCTATACATTCTATTCACTGAATTATGTGTTGCTTATGCATTTTTGATCAAATAATGTGTATTCGCACAATACAATGTATGTCAGTGAGATATACTGTAGTTATATTCAGCTGAAATGTTTATAAAATTTGCTGGTTCTGTACCGCTAGAGGGCTTCTGCGCTTCTCACTGTGATTTTCACAGTGAGAAGATGCTTGCGTCTATAGGAAAGCATTGAGAATGCTTTCCTATGGACTGGCTGAATGTGTGCACGGCTCTTGCCGCGCATGCGCATTCAGCCGAAGAGGAGGAGAGCTCCCTGCCTGGCGCTGGAGAAAGAGGTAAGTTTTTAAGCCCTTCCTCTCCATCCAGCCTGGCAGGAGGGGGACCCTGAGGGTGGGGGCACCCTCAGGGCACTATAGTGCCAGGAAAACAAGTATGTTTGTTTTCCTGGCACTATAGTGGTCCTTTAAAAGCCTGTGATACATTATGTATATAATCTGTTCTAATAATGTCTTACTAGTGTAGTGAATCACTAAAGACTAAGTATGATTACCCAGCAGACCTATTCAAGGAGAGGAATTCTATTTAAACGCTTCTGTCTCTTTAACCGTCAATGCTACCTAGGTTATTTGCTAGAGTTAAAATACTCGGAAATTTCTATTTTAAAGGGACTCTATAGTCACCAAAAACAACTTTAGCTTAAAGGACCACTATAGTGCCAGGAAAACAAACTATAGTGCCCTGAGGGTGCCCCCCACCCTCAGGGTCCCACTCCCGCCGGGCTGAAGGTGGATGAAGGGGGTTAAACACTCTCCTTTCTCCAGTGCCGGGCTCCCTCGGCGCTGGGGACTCTCCTCCTCCTTCAGTCGTCATCGGCTGAATGCGCATGCGCGGCATATGTATATTACATCAGAAGTCTCACTGCTCAATTCTCTGCCATTTAGGAGTTAAATCACTTTTGTTTATACAGTCCTAGCCACAGCTCCCCTGGCTGTGACTGGCTCAGCCTGCATGAAACAAATGGTTTTCATTCTCAATCAGATGTTAATGTGAGAAGTGTTTATCTCCTGATCTGTAAATCGAACTTTAATCACACAGGAGGCTCCTGCAAGGTCTGGCAAGTCATTGTTCAGTTTGCTCAAGTGCTTTTAGTGTGAAGGGTACTTGGAAGCTGTTTTTAGATATACCCTCAATAATATCGTGCATAATTAAATGCATACATGTTTTCATTGAGAGTATATCTACTAAACAGTGTTTTTTTTATTTTGTTAGGTTGGCTTCCCCCACCCCCCCAAATTTAGATAGTCTAGCCTAAATTTTGAAAATTCACTTTGAATTCCAGGCATTTCTCCCATTCATGAATAACCCAGCTTGTACAGGTTAAATTCTGGTGACTTTGTAAGATTCCAATTTGAGTGGCTCCGGTGTTCTATCAGTCTGGTATACTCCGTCAGATTGCTATACCCACGTCACTTCCGGGGAGGGGAATCAGCTGTCTCCTGTGCTGCACATGCGTGCTAGCACTCCTGCTACTCCTCCACAGCAAGGTCCTGGAAGGTAAGTAAAACTAGTTTTACACTTTCATTATAGTTAGTGCATTCATTAAGCTTAGGCACACGGGACATTTAGGGTTAAGTGAGGGTACAAATTAGGGTTAGGTAAGTGCTTCTAACCTCTCTCACACTCTATTCTTACCCTAACCCTTGGGGTAAGGGTTAAAATAAAGTGTGAGAAATCCCTATTTAGTGATATTCCCCTAATGTGAAATATCACTAAATAGGAACAAGTCCCTAATCCTAACCCTAATTTGAACCCTAACATTAACCCTAAATGTCCCATGTTCTAAGCTTAGTGAATGCACTAACTATAATGAAAGTGTAAAAGTAGTTTTACTTACCTTCCAGGACCTTGCTGTGGAGGAGTAGCAGGAGTGCTAGCACGCATGTGCAGCACAGGAGACAGCTGATTCCCCTCCCCGGAAGTGACGTGGGTATAGCAATCTGACGGGGTATACCAAACTGATAGAACACCGGCACCTTATTTCAATAAGACTTAAAGTGTTATACCTGACTGGATATTCCTGACTTGCATACTGGCAGAGCCCCACAGAAAAAAGGGAACCGCTGCCTTGGAGATAGCAGAGTGGCGAGGAGGATACATTTTAGGAAATTATATAGTGTAAAATGCTGACCACTTTACTCCATTGTGAGTGTCTTCAGAATAAAGATGTTTTAAGCTACCAATGTATGACACAGCTGCTGATTGGTGTAAACTGATTTTCATCTTGTTCTACAGATTTCTTATGCATTTAGCTTGGGGAAAGAAATTGCTGCTGCGCAGATGGTAAGTACCAATGTAAATACTTTACGTTTAAAATGCAGTACAGCCAATGTAACTGGAGGTTTGTTTGTTTTGTGTGTGTGTGTGTCTTATAAAAAAAAAATGGATTTTTTTTTTAAACTGTCAGACCCAATTTTTTTCAGGATTTACTCTATTATATATATATATTTTTTTTTTACGTATAGTAAAATGTTTGCTCCAATTCCTATGCAAAATAATTAATGGTTCTTCTCCTGCAGAATTCGACAAAGAATGAGCAAAATTAAAATACTGTGCTTAGAGCGTCATGCCTAGCGTGATTGACGATCCCTTCCTAATCAGATTCTGTGGTCCTCACACTAGCTGAAAATCTGATCTAGAAGAGGCACAACCATGCTTGTGTCTTTAACGTTCTTCGTGATGGATGAAACCAGAACCAAGTATTTTTTTCAGGGCCACAAACCTTGATTGTTAATACCAATAAGACATCACTAAAATATATATAATTTCTTGCTTGCTTTCACATTAAATATATTTTTGCATTTGCTTCTCAAATGTGTTCTTTAGATCAAACTTCCCTGTAACTTAACAAAGGCAGCGTTCTGGTACTCGTAGTGGTGTCCACATGAGACAAAAGTTTTCAATAAGAACATATAACCCCCTTTCTCCCCCCCCCATTACAAAACACTACCATTTCTGTGTGGTTTCATTATTTACCTTTTTAGATCTAAAGAATTTTAGAGGTTTTAGTCCAACATCTGGGGTCTAAGCCCTCGCTACGATCTGCAATCTCACTAGCAAGCTGTAGCTGAACATTTTCAGTGAGGAAGATCAGGAACTACATGCAAACTTTAGGCTGTGTGCTTTGTATTCTATATATGATGGTGGATGTAGGTAGTTATGGTGTTTGAGTGTCCCTTTACTTAACAATTACCCTAATGGTTTTTATTTCAACACACACGTTCATTGAATGTTTCTTTCTACATTTACCTTTTAAGGAATAGTTTGAATGGAAATGCATGTCTGTGCATTTTTATTTATAATTATTTTTATTTTATTTTTTTGTAAAATGCTAACCTGCAGCGAAGTGCTTACTAAATACTCCCAAACATATGATCTTACACGTTCATATCTCTGTGCAGTGTTATAATATATAATCTTAGTTTTTTATGAAAGGACTTGCATGATGCAGGTATTTCTGGATATCGATGAAACGAAGAGGCTTATTCATTAGATTGCAAATTATAGGCTAAAAATGCATATGCTTTATTCTTGACAATTTAAAGAAACTCAGCGGGAGGGGTGTTAAACATTTTAGGGTGCAATTTTACAGCAGTTTTGTACTTAACATGCTTTGGGATGCCTATGGAGGGCATGCTCTTGTGAATGTACCAACTATCCATTTCCAATGGCAGTCTTGGAGGAAATTTTATGCCATCTTCAAATATACCTGTTACAGAGGAGCAGTCACTGATTTGGAACTTAACACCAATAAACAAACTAAACACAATTAAAACTTTCTTTAATCATACAATACTCCATTTTGTTTTGTATTTGTAGTAGTTCCTGTCTGGCACAGCCAGAGTATTATATTTGAGGACAGCAGCTTTTGCTTTTTTTTTTTTTTTAAATCTATGTATATCCTTACCTGATTGACACGTACAAAGGATGGAGCTCATGAATTAAAGGGACACTCAACTGCCCAAATAAAAATCACTGTTTAGTAGAAAGCATGTATATTTGTTTATCCACACACGAAAAAACCTGCAGATATCTTGTCTGCTGTCTTTGCAGGCCCTCCAGACACATTCTTCTCACACAGATTTTTGGCAAGCTAAAGTGATTTAGGGGTCTGGAGTGTCCCTTTAATTAATAAGGAGCAAGGTAGGATATGAGTTCCAGGATAGGGTTAAATGCAGTGTGTATTTCTACATTTAGTTATAGTTTTCAAACTTCACAAAAACACATTTTGTTAGATAGGTAAACCGAATTTAAAAAGCCTAGGTGGTGATGGTTTAAAATTAATCTAATGGTCGTATACTTAAATTTTAGGATCCTGAAGCACTGGCACAGCTTATATCCTCTGTTCCACTATCGAACGATGGAAGATTTGTTTTGTTAAAGGACCAGTCGGAGGAGAATATCAGAAGTGTGAATGAAACTGAAGCACTGGAGTCTGAAGCATAACATCTCCATGTTTACATCTCAAACACATTCATTCTTCGTATACATTCTTACTATTTTAATATTCTAAACTATTTTTGGTAGAGACTTGTGAGATGTGGTGAAGCCTTTGGTTTTATTTTAATCATTAAGGGTTGTTAGAATGTGAGTGAATGGTACTAGCTATAAAACATTTTGATTGCACTTCGGGATGTGTACTTCTGTAAAAATGTAATGCATCAATTCATTTAATTACCTAACCAAAAAAAAAAATTATACGTTTTTGTTTTGCGGAGATCCGGTATGCACACCGGATAAATCTGCGAGATTTATTCTTTCATTCATTCAGTTATCTTCCTTGTATTTCATCTGCTGCTATGCATGCATTCAATGAAGGGTCTCATCTTATCTATTCTATGTTATTTAAAGAGAACCAAACTGGCACACAAAACGATGTAATAACTTGCCCATCTTTTATTACCAGGCCAATGGGTATCTTCAGCAAAGGGCACCCTGATTTTTAAATTTTTTTGTTTATATATATATATATTTTTTTTTTAGTAGGGCTCCCATACAGTGTATTTATTAAATCTTAGGGCAGGCCTACACAATCTTCAGCACTCCAGATGTTTTGGGCTACACCTCCCATGATTTTTTTTTTTTTTTTTAGAATTATGGGTGTAAGTGCATTAAGGGGGGGATGTAGTTCATAACATCTGGAGTGGTTAAGATTGCCTATCCATGTCCTGTGCGAGGGTTTGCCTCTTTTTCATGTGAATATAGTCAGCTAGTAGCATCACTTTAACCAAATGGATCTTGTTTATGTGCAATAGAATGACAGAAATTGTTCATAATTATTTCAAAAACATTTATATGATTAGACCTTATATACAAAACAGCCCTGCAGCTAAAATGCTGAAGTACTGCAAATAGATGTCTCACTAACACTGTAGAGACCAGGACAACAACTCGAACCTTCGATTGGCTCAGAGGATACTGATATAATTTGTATTAGACGTTTGCAGTGTCTGGTTTAATGGCACTTCCAGTGCATTCATGAAAATGCTAAATTGACACAAACCACAAAAGTTACAAGATTTAGTTTAGTATGTTTTACTAAACCATTACATTTTGGGGTATACTTCCCATTTAAACCTTGCTTATTTACATATTTTAGTAACGATATTAAATTAACTAGTAACTAAATAATCTGTATGTTTCACATATTACAGTAGCAATGTACACTTCCTTTTTTTTTTTTTTTTTTTCCTCCTCCTCTAACTATACGTGAAATAACCCAACTATAAATATAATCTATTTTTATATTTCATTGCAACTAAATAGAGTACAATTATTAAGTGCCTGACACGTTTTGAAATATTGGCAATGAAACTATAATTTGATGTTTTAATCCAGTGGGGTTTTTATATTAAAATGTTGACCGAGAGATAAAGTAGAAAAAAAATCCTAAACTAAAATCTAGTAAACCATCACTGACTGGCATTATAGAAGCTAGCATATTTTAAGAAGCCTCTTTGAAAAGACGCTATATAATCACGGTTGTTTCCTAAAGTGTCAACTGCGGGGAATTTTGAAAAAAAAAACTGTACATTTTACATCAAAATTTAAAATTCAAAGTCAGCTATATTTTCAATTAGAGTTTTTGGATTCAAATTTTACTTTCACTTTTGAATAGACAATTCAGATTTTAGTAAATGACTGTGGTTTTCATTAATGGAGACTCAATACTCACCAAGGAGGAGATTTTATATTTTGTGTTTACTTCCTATGAGGTATTTAATGTGTCTGGCATGCATTTGTGTGCTCCTACCATCCACTAACCCTCCAAGAAGCAGAGTTCAGTTGCCATACGACAATTCGTTCTCTTGGCGATGGCTTTATTGCTGACTATATAGCTATATGTGTCAGGATACACAGCAACTTAAAATGTAATCAAAGTACTCAAATATTTACTTCAGCTGTAGGTGGTCAAAGTTCATACCGCCCAACTGTTCTAGTTGGTGGAGCCATACCATATTCAGGTTTCTGTCAAGGGTTTGTGAGCTTGTGTTCTACATCTGAGGACACCAGAGGCATGTCTCTAGTCCGCACAGCACTAGACCCAAATGTACTATGCCAAGTGTTCTTAGAAAACTACTGAAGTGCTAAATAAGTGTGGGCAGCCCGGAGCAAGACCTGATCAAATGACAATCTGACATTTACCATTTGAGACTGAGCCGTCCCATCACCACCTTTGTAGCCCACCCATCCCGGTTACCAGGTCCCATAGTTGGCAGGTATGAAAGGCTGCAGCAAAAAAAAAAAAAATAACAACACTGTTCATTTAACCAGGCTCCACTAGTACGAGATAGGCATCTGCAGTCAAATCTTTAAAGGGTTACTATAACCCTTTTGCGAGAGGGGACCTTTCTGGTGTACAATGTCCTACTGAGCATTATGGGGAATGCCCCATAGCACAATTTTTTTGGAAAAACTTTTAGAAAAAAAAAAGTTTTACATTCATTCAATTCATTTCCGGGCGAAGCTCCAAGCGCTGCTCTTCCACACAATCTCTTGCTATCACTGGTGCCACATCATCCAATCCAATCACAGGCTTTTTAAGTATGTGAGTAAGCCATTTTGCCGGCATAGAGCACATGCGCACACTTTAGGCTGGGGAGGAGGGAGAGGATTCTAAGAACAAAAAAAAACAGCATGGTGGGAGGAGAGAACTAGATTCCCTTTTCAGGTGCTCTGCCTGCAAGTGGAAGATTTTCAAGTCTTATCACCACGTAGTGCGCACTGACAACAGACGTAATTTATGCACAGAATTGACATTAGGCAGCCAGGTACAAAGTTCTGGACTGCCTAAGTCAAGTTTGCTGTGGGTGCAACTTGCCTTCACACACAATTACAGATATCTCAGTATGTACAACCAGACTCATGACTATGACCACTTCAAATCACTGAAGTGGTCGTGGTGATTGGAGTAGTCCTTTAATTCATCAGTATTGGAGTGCATTAGGATCCTTGCTCCACATGTCGTACATCTTGTAGGGAACAAGTAGAAATTGCTAAATCTAGTTTAAAACCAATAATTCTGTATAACATTTTATTTAAAATGATAGGGATAACAGTTTGTTAGGGATGTTACATGTTGGGTAGGGTTTTCCCAATAACTGCTAGGTTGGGTGAATGAAATATCCATACTACAAAAGCATTTTATAATGTTCCATTTGTAATATAAATAAAATATATATATTGTTTACTTACCATAAGCATTCTAGTGTATGCAGTGGCGTAGTGTGGGGTGGTTGCCTTGGGCGCAAAATTCTTAGGGTAGCAAAATTTAAAAAAATTTTAAATAAAAAAAGTAGTAGTAATGCATTTTAAAATAATCTTGCTTTCCCATCAAACAGAAAATCTCTCAATGTTTGAACATTCTACACAGTTTACCAACATTACAGAGCAAATAAGCAATGCCGTGTAACATTTTACAACTGCATTACAGTCATACTGTCCTCATGTAATCCATGTCGGTGAATTACATAGTACCTATTTACGGCCGGTATCTTCAAATGCAAAATCACACTATTTATAGCCATTATGTAAATGTCTATTATATGGCATCATACCAGTACGCCGGTAATGTGCGCCTAGAAAGCCTCGCTCCACCAGCCCAGGTAGGGTAGGAGTAGCAAGACTATCTAGCCTTCCGTTAAGGGACTCGTAGACCGCTTATGGTCCATGGGTTAGGGGGGTTGTTTCTGGCTCTAGCAACCCATGCTACGCCACTGAGAGTAGGCCGCACCTTTTTGGGCTGGTAGCGCCACATTGTCCAGATGAAAATTAACCTGTCTATTAATACAGGACTCATGCTACAAGTTGTAGAAAAATGGAAGCGATTAAGGACTTTAAAGAGTTATAACCATTGTGGTGCCTGCACTTTTAAAATGAATAAAGTGGTGTTTTATGAATCAAGTAATGCTTTTGTTGTGTTTGACTAATTAAAAAAATATATTCATATAATTTTATAACAAAATTATGATCACCTTCCGCCTTTCTTGAATGAACGTTTTGTGGCAAGACTTAAAGAGAAAGAAAGAACTGCGAGTACTTGACTTTTTGCATGCACTGATCCCATATGACATATCCAAAACAGTTTTGTGCTGATGCACATGCTCAGAAGGTAAAAGAGTGTGCCAAAATTAAAATACAAGAAGTCAATGAAAATGTGTGATTTCTGGAGCATGGAAAAGGAAATAAAACTTCCGAATTAATGTATTTGAACGGTTCCCTTAAAAACAAAATCTACATTGGTACGCAAACTGCAGAACTGCAAATTTTACAAAACGGAGACGGAACTAATAAAGGGAACACTGACCAAGACTGCGAAAAGATGCGAACGCGTCAGGACACTGATCGAGAAACAAAAAATTAGAAGGTAAAAGCAAAGGCCTCGAAGGTCCCCCTTATGAAATAAAGGGTGTCGATTTTAGCAGGAATCTAATAAACTTTGATGGCTTGTAGATTTTGAAGGATTGTAGAAGTTTTTCCTGAATGCATCCAAATATGTTATATGTAACATTCCAAATATTACACTGCTACCCTAAAGGACCATAGCTGAACAGTAGAGTAATCACACATGTATTGCTTATTACACAGCTACCAAACTGATCACAGCAGATTTAATCAGAGTTCCTGTAACCAAGGATACCCTTTCCTTAAATGAGTCTACGGCTTTCATGGGACAGATGCTGAACTCCCTTGGCCCACACTAAATGCAAATTAGCCAAGGTAAGCTAAAATAAAATTAGTATATAGGTAAGACAATTTACCTGATACCTTGTCCACAGCCAAGAGGACAGGAAAAGAGATTGGGGACTCGGAGAGGGAAAATCCTATTTATAATTTATTTCCTGCCCTAAACAGCCAAGTGTGCGGAGCTAACCCTATTGTGATGCGGTCATGGATTAGGCAGGAAAGTAATATTTTTTTAAAAAGGAGAGCTTGATGAGGCTCTCTAGAATAACCGTAACTACTGGAGAGACATCGGAACAGATTGTGTGGCAAATTGTAGGCACAATAGACCCAGTCTTCAACAAAGCAAGAGGTCGGTGTTTATTTACTTTAAAAACACCTTAGCGACCGATGCTTTTCGGAGACTCCATGCACATGGGGCCGAAACCTCCTCTGGCACTTTTTACATGTGTTTCTTCCATTGTAATTACTAACACTCTCAAAATGCTGTCATATACATTCCATATTGTACAGAAAAAAGAAGGGAAGGTAGCGCCACTAAAAACGACAAATTAAAAGAACATAAAATATGCAAACTAAACCGCAAGATATATAATAAACAAATAAAAGTCCAGAATACATAGTCTGACTGGTAGGTGAATCAAACAATTAGGTATTTCTTTGTAGAGGTGAATATAGTCTTTAGTAGGGGGGGATTCTTCAGAGTGATGTAGATGCGTCTTTGATGGTGTAGTATGTCCAAAAAGGGGTAGAAACGATAAAAGAATATATGGTCCTACTCACGTTTTCAAGAGCTATGAACTTAGCGCTATTGTTGATAACGTACAGTGGTATAATCCCCACTTATGGGATACGTGAGGTCTTAGTATTCTTTCTTGATTATGGAACCATATGTGGAAAATGGGAACAGCAATAGTGCTCAAAGTATAAAATGCCAGAGGTGAGAAGATAAAAAAAACCAAGTGGTTACTCACATTTAATTGAAAAGACTAACTGTTCAATGAATACAGCTTGAGTGGTATAATCCCCACCTAGGATTCTTGGGAGTAATATCCTCATGGGAAAGTAAAAAACACTTCTGGTGCCGGATAAAAGGATGGTAGTAATAAAAGAAAAATAATAGCCATCTTACTTTCTTATTACTAACTCACAGTAAGAAATTGGCAAAAATATCTTTATTAAAACAACAGTTTAAAAACCACAATGCGTTTCGCCCTTAGGCTTTATCAAGTGGAGATCAGAAAGTACACCCTGTTACATACAGGTATATATAGGCAGTGAACATTTTTTTTTTTTTTTTTAAAGGCCATAAAAGCACATTTTGATCTTGCTGCTCCTAGAAGTCTGCATTGTAGAGGAAACATTTTTGGTAGATTCTAGTCAATGACCATTATACAAACACCATCTGTATTCTGAATTGTTCGTAACACTGAAAAGATGATTAATTTAGTTACGAGAGAAGTATAAATAAATAATAAATAATAAAAAAAACATAGAAAGGAACACCAAGTGATATTTAAATGTAACAGAAAATTTATCATATAATTTATGATATTTAAATGTGTATCATTTTTAATGCGTATGAATAAGGCAAACTTTATTTTTAATATTTAGAAAGGGTTTTCCCAAGTCCTACACACTTACCTTACATTAAATGCAGATCTGACTTCAGCAGCTAATCAAATTCTCCTCTTTGGTACCGGGCACAAACTAGTAGCGCAGAGGTGGACACGGTGATTACAGGATCCCTACCTCTCTATATAACCATCACTGAAAGTGTCACAATAATTGCAGGAACGTTTTAAAGAGAAATAACAGACAAAAATGAATGTTGAAAGGGAGAGGCGACTTTTGGAGTAGTATTTATTAGTGTTATTTTAGATGTAAATTTGTTTGAAACATAGGATTGAAGAATAAGTGATATTAATAAATAACATCTCTAGAAAAATGTTTCCATTAGCATACAAATGTTACATTTGGTCCATCATACCTGAGAAAGTCAAACAGTCTTAATAAGCACTGATGAACAAGTCAAAAACATTTTTTTTATTTTTTTTGTTAATATGGAATGAGGTTTGTTTTAACCTTTTAAATCGGTTCTTCTCCCTTTAACCATTAACTCTGCATTAGACCACATTGTTCTATGGTTAGACAGAGAATGCACTGTGTACAGAGCAGAGTGTATAGGGGGGTGGGGATGTACTGGATATTGAAGGGTGTCCTCTAGCTGATGCTTCATTGCAAGTATAGTTCTGCAAAAGCTGGGCTGGCCATCAGTGGTAAATAAGTACATTGTGTATAACGGTTGCTTTACAGTTCTATTCCCAAAATAATGCAATACAAAGAAAATATTAACATCACAGTATCATTTCCAACACATGGGGATTTATCATTCCTTTTTTATAGCTATCGTCCTGACCTCTTATTCAGATATTAACAAATATTCATAATTTCTACTTATACTGGGCATGATTAATTCACAGAATATGGGCAGGATGGACACAACGGATCCAGCAATGGGTACATAGAAAAGTAAAGAGAGGCAATGGGGGGTATTCCCAAGCAAGGTTATCCAACAAAGCGAGAATTGACATAAAGTCAATGTGATTTTCAAAATTAAGTTAAAAAAAAAAAAAAAAAAAAGCCATACTAGAAGCATAACGGACTTCGAGAACTTTTCTAGTTTGTAATAAAATTAGAATTCTTGACAGTTCTCTCTTTAGTGAGTGAATTGTGGAGGACTAAACAATAAACTGCAAATTGTAGGCCAGAATAGTCACATTCATGAAGAAGGTGAATTATAGATTCCCCTCCCCCGCCTCCTCCTAATTCAACTATTTTAAACAAAGAAATTTCAAATCACGAGAGCAAATAAAAGCACTCCTATAGGACCAATGGAATGCCTTATACATCGGGGGCATTTTTGGCCCTAGACGTACCCCCATGAAGGCTATAGTATGTCGCTCATACAGCAAGTTACTGACAGTGGCCAGCACAGAGAGGAAAAAGAATACATTTTTACAATTAAATCCACATGAAACACACAATTTCTGGTTATGCGCTAAACTTGGAAATGTGCGAATTTGTAAGGTTTGAAGAGCCATTATAGTAGTTGGAATCAGTATACAATGACATTAAGTTAATTTACAATGTACTGCACATTCTATTGTCAATAAAAACAGAGCAGGACATAGATGGAAAATAAATGTCTTATGTTAGTCCTATACAGCCATTAGGACTCATTCACACTACACTAAATAAAGCACTGTTCACATAACACAATAACAATTTTCTGCACTTTGTGATTGAATGATAGACTTGGGATGCATGATTAAAAAAAAAAAAAAAAAAGAAAACGTGCATTATACGATGTGCCAGCTCAGATCACGCAGTATCACGTGGACAAGAGTTGCATAACCTGTTCAGCTTGGAAAGAAGGCAGCTTGATTTCATAAGTCATACTGTAAGTACGCACATTTGGGTTAGTTTATTTGTGAATTGTGTTACTGACACACTGAGCAGTATGGTTTAACCCCTTAAGGACCAAACTTCTCGAATAAAAGGGAATCATGACATGTCCCACGTCATGTGTCCTTAAGGGGTTAAAGCAGTCCTCCTCAAACCTTTCCTCAAGGCACACGTAACAGTCCAAGATTTAGGGATTACCTGACTGTGTCTAAGGTGTAAAAAAATAAATCCCTAAATCCTGGACCGTTGGAAGTGCCTTGAGGAGAGGGTTGAGGAGGACTGGTTTAAAGTACCAGCAATGTGATCAAATAAAAATGAATTAGTAGCAAAAAGAATTGTTGAAATTGCAAGTAAAAATAGATCAACCTGAATATACAACTGCACACATCATGGAACAAAAGAAAATTAAAAAAAACTAAACGTGGACAGTTGAAAAGGCAGTTTTAGAGGTCCGTCTCTATTAGATTGAGGATAATTGTTCAAATCCTTACATTTTCGGCCTCGGGTAGCTTGGTTTTAAAATGTGCAATTTGTACATCAATTCTACACAATTCTGACTAAAATAATTATTTTTAACTCACTACTGAGGGTGATCCGTTTCAGATTAGCATGTGATTATCTCAATTAAGGTTTAGCACACTCTTCACACTAATGTTTAAACCTAGCAAACTAAAATAATACACTTCCAGATTTATTTTTATTATTTCACATATTTTAATCCAAGGTTAATTGAAATAGATAATAGCTACCACCAACCCAATTAAAACTTTGTAGAAAGAGCATTTTCCATTAAAGGGACACCTACAAGGCACTCCATCATGTCCCTATAGGCTATTTGAGAAAAGTGCCAATTTCAAGAGAAATATGCACTTTTATGAATTCCTTTAGTAACACCCCCAACCTGTAAAACAGAGTGCTAGGAGAGTGTCCTGCCTCACTCAGGTTTGAATTCGTTCTCAGAGAGATGCATTAGTTTCAATGCTTCCCTAGAAGAAACATCGTTGGTATACCCCTATGCACCTCTAATATAAACATGAGTTTACCATATTTTTATCCTTTCAGTGCAGAATTGCAATCGGAGCAAATAATCTAAAGGATCAAACCAATAAAAAAAAAAAAAAAAAAATTTCAAAAATAAAATTTAAATGGAGTGTTTCTTTAACTATTTCCCCCCCCAGAATTTACAGACTCACTAATACGAAGACCTGGATATAGAGACTGTGCAATTCACGATCCTCCTGATAAACATTAGAAGCTGTGTTTGGTGTAGTATCAGCCAGTCACAGAGCTGAAGGAAGCAAACAGAAATCATAGCTATTTCTAAGACAGCCAATGAGAGTGCTTAGTTCAATGACTGAAAGCTGCTCACCCCAATATGAAAATAGTACGAGGAGGGCAGTCAATACAAGTCTGACACTAATCGGGTTTATTCACTAAACCAGGAATTGGGAGGAATGTGAAAATCTTAAGACAAAATATCAGAATTTGAATTTCTCCAAAGCCTGCAATTTCTTGATCTATTCTCCATTTAGAGAATAACTGAGAATACCATGTTAACACATGACGTGCTGGCAGAAAAGCTTGTTGCTCTGCTTCACTTCCCTACAAATGGACAAATTTTAACCTATATATACACACATATCTTTTTTATTTTCCCAATAACGGTTTATATAATTTCCGTTTTTATTATGTAAACTAAAAGAAAATAAAGATGATCTTGGTTTTCCTATAAAATAAAGGGAGTGGACGTAATAAGAGAATATATTGCATCTGTTACACGTATAATCGGCTCCCTTATCTATTACATATGCCCTCTATGTATGCAGGCAGTTAGATAAGAACGGACACCTGACAGTTTGAATTAATGTATATTTTATACATTTTTACATTTGTTGTTAGGACATGTACAATACTCAAGTGATGTACAAAACAAAAGTGTGCCTTTATACATCTATACACACTCAGATCATCCATCCGGTCATCAAACGTTGGTTTGTCAATTTACAATAACTAAAAATATGCATCTGTGTAATTCTTTTGTTTCTCAAACTACCTCCAGTTTTGTTTTATCTAAGCTCTGGATACTGATCCAGAACATTCTCTGTTCAAACATATTTTTGCATCTATTCACACAATCGCCGATCATGGTTTTCCTTCATTATATATTGTGCAAGCATTCTTTTCAGTCCACTCACAGACGTCTTAATTTCCATTTTCTTTCGATCCAGTTGGATCAGGGTGCTCGGGTGTCACGAGTGAAGTGCATTGTCCATTTTCCAGTTTTCTGAAAGGTAACCCAATGGATGAAAAGAAAATCCTTCAGGTCTCTGAGATGAGAACACTAGAACCGCATGGTGTATGAATAGTTTCTATTTAATTCTATTGGGTATCTTCATTTCATGACAGAGTCTGAGGATGTAGAATTACTTGGAAGGTTTCCAGTGCTCAGTTTCGACGTTTCTTTAAAAGAGAAAAATACAGAAATGTTATCACAAGCCGTGTATTTAGAGAAAGATTGTTAACACCTATTGAAAACCAAAAATGACAGCTGATGGATGACCCTACTGGGTGAGCTTGTTCTCTTCTTTTGGTTCCCCAATCTACCGTCGTCCCCCATATGTATCTCCTCTCTGTTCTTATATTATTATTTTCCCTTTCCCCGGATCAAAGAGATTTGTATTAAATATTCATGGTTTTCTACGCTCTCAATGAAGTGGTGTAAGTACAGTGCCCCGGTTCCCTTAACCCTGCAAGTGTTCCTTTAAATAATGAATCGGTTAAGAGAACTGCAACACAATCTTTGCCAGACCAAAAAAAAAACCAGAGAGGTTTTTAAAAGGTCCTTGGAAATTGTAGTTCTCTTAACATAATTTTCACAAGCTATCGGTTGAAATGATTTCATAGCATAGCTTTGAGCCAATTGCTTTTTTTGGTCCATTTTAGCACAATATCCCTACAAAAGGCATTTAATAGCGCTAATTAGGAACTGGTTATAGACTAAGGTGACACAGAGGGCTGCTTTTCTTATTACCGATAATGTCCCTGAATGGGTGTTACACTAACATACGAGGATTGCCAGACAGGTTTTAATGGCGGGTATACATTGTAAGAAAGTACACCTATTAACCAGCAGCAATTGCATGTTCACATACACGGTATACATCAAAAAATGGCTGCCGCACCTCCAGTTAACCAAAAGACTGGCCAGATGTTATGCTTGGTAACACACCACACACCCACAAATGACAGTTTAAAAAACCACTATGGTTAAATAAATGAAAGGAAAAAAGGTTGAAACACATTCTTTGCCTCGACATTGTAACAAGTGCCCTAGTTTCAGTTTTGGAAATTACTGGGCACTAAAATGGCAGATAAAATTTAACGTAGAGAAATGCTTTGGGGTCAAGAATGCACAAGCAACTTACACCCTAAATGGTAGTGAATTAGGGATAAGAAGACATAAGAAGGATTTGGGAATTGTTATAGGCAACAAATTAAGCAGCAATATGCAATGTCAATCTGCAGTTGCTAATGCCAGTAAAGTTTTGTCATGTATAAATAGAGTCATAAATTCTCGGGATGATAATATTTTACCTCTTTATAAATCGCTGGTAAGACCATACCTTGAATATGATGGGCAATTTTGGGCACCTGTTCTAAAGAAGGATATCACAGCACTGGAAAAAGTGCAGAGACGAGCTACAAAATTGATAAAAGGAATGGAACATTGTAGTTACGAAGAAATGTTAAAAAAATATAAATCTCTTTAGTTTGGAAAAACGGCGCCTCAGAGGGGATATGATAACATTATACAAATATATTCGGGGCCAGTACAAACCATTATCTGGAAATCTATTCATGAAGAGGGCTCTATACATGGGACACGAGGTCACACATTTAGGCTGGAAGAAAGGAGATTTCATCTAAGGCAAAGAAGGATATGAAATTCTCTGCCTGAAGAGGTGGTTTTATCAGAGTCCATACAGGCGCTTAAACAGCAATTGGATAAATACTTCCAAAAACATAACATACAGGGATAGAACGTCTAATTAGCGGGGTAATAGCTGCTTGATCCAAGGAGATATCTGACTGCCATTTTGGGGTCAAGGAGGAATTTTTTCCCAGTTTGTTGCAAAATTGGAAGCACTTCAGACTGGGTTTTTTGCCTTCTTTTGGATCAACAGGAAAAAAATATGTTAGGAAGGCTGAACTTGATGGAGGCAAGTCTCTTTTCAGCTATGTAACTACGTAATAAAGTTACCAGTGGACCACACATGCGTTCCAATATGAAGATGGACGTAGAAAAAATGACTGGCTTGATAGACACACAGTGATGACTTAAGTGGAATGCATTTGCGTTCCACTACGGAGCTGAGTGCGGAATTAATTCTTTCCAGCTGATTTCTTCAACGGGGATTGGCTGACGGCGACCCGGTAAAAACACTTACAAGATATGTATGTGGATATTGTGTTTGGACACTATCTATTGAGATACTGTACCCCTGAGGAAGTCTGGTGACCCAGACGAAACGCGTAGGGCTGCTCAGCTGCAAATTATTTCATTTTATTTCCATTTTGGATTTTTAATATACTTACCTAAGGACTGCCTGCAATAGCACTTTCAGCAGTAAGAACTTTTGCACACCAGCACTTTATATCCAGTGACGAAGTGTTCTGGTTTTATTGATGGGCTTGCATGAATTGTCCTGATTGTAAGTTTTTACTAATAAATTGTTTACTTACCTTTGATAAACTGCCACATATTTCGTGTCCTTTTACCACATATATATTCCACATTACATTGAGGAAATCTTCAAGATGATCAAGTACCTGACATCCTTACTCTCTAGTGAGTGCAATAATGAACTATCTCCCTTGTGGATAATTTAAACTGTGCTACTCTATGTTTGGTTTCTTTCCTAGACTTGTAGATATTTTGTATTTTCAGATGTTATGCTTATATGGTTTGCACAAGCCTGACACAGCAATGAAGGTATGGTGTAAGAGAGTTGCAATAAGTATAAGTGTATAAACCAGGTTGTATTACGTCTCCCTTTCCATGGTCACATGGTATGTGGACAGATGTAGATTTTAGGTTTTTACAAACCTTCCTTCTCTTTCTTTTCCTGGTTTTCTTCAGCGGCGGTTTTGTCGGCTCTAAAGAATATTCTTGCACTGCTTAGTGAGAAATACAGGAATTCAAATTCCTAAAAGCAAGAAAAAAAAGAAAACACTGTTATTCACAGCCCATCTGGTTCTAATGGGACTATTTTTGCCAGGCAGAAACCAGCTACTGAAAGAATAAACATACGAATACACAGAAAATTAGTTTTTCTTTTTTACCTCAGGTTCCCATTTTATGTGCATAATGAGACATTGACAAGAGATTGGAATATTTTCGCTGTACATAAATGGAAATATATAAACATGATAAAGTAACTGCAAGTGTTTGACCAAAATTGTTAAACTGGAAAGCCAGAAGTTTGGGAGAATGTTACCAATCTGACCAGATCGGTTCCAGTTCCCTTTTTATTTCCCCAAAATTATTTGTTTAGTGAATAAACTACATCAGAAACCAATATGCCTTATAATTTATTCCCTGTTCAGGAAATATGTCATCAAAACATGCGTCTTAAATGATTCATCCAGTAAACAACATCCAGCGTGTGCTAATAAACCTAAACCCCAGCAAATTATTATTATTGCCATTTATATAGCGCTTTACAATTTTATAAGATTTGACAAGAAATTAGACAATTCCAAAAACTTAAAGGAACAATAGGTTGAAGAGGACCTTGCTCAAATAAGCTTAGAAGCGGAGGTGGGGTATAAAACACAATAAAACAGGAATTGGTAAATTTTGAGGGGTACATTTTCTCTTTTGCAGTATGACTGCACCAATACATCTGGACCCAAAATAGCATTGCATGTTTTGGGAGTTTTTTTTCCCCCCCCCCCCACACTTACACAGGAATTTTGTCTCAATATCATTCAAAAAGTACTGTGAAGAAAAAAAAAAGAATCTTTTGACTTTGTAATAAAGGCTATGAACTGGATGACAAGCAACGGTTTACAATAGAGATATATGGACAAAAAGATTTTTTTATTCTTCCAATAGGAAAAATGAAAAAACATAGACTAATTAACCAATCTGATCAATTAGAACTATTTACCCAGATGATAAATGAAGAAACAAGAACAATGTACCTAACTTCTTTATGTACACAAGAACAAATTGAAATAATTGCAATAAACAGCTGGAATAAGAAGTTACAGATAAAGAACAGTGAAAATGGTTCAAAATGCTGACCCAAGTAAGCAAAGCTATACACTGTTTAAACATGATAGAGGTTCATTACAGATTAGTTAACAGATGGGATTACGACCCATTAAAACTTTTTTTAATTGTACCCAAATGATCTTCTGAGTGTTGGAGATGTGGAAAAACACGAGCACACTACATTCATATTTGGTGGTCATGCCCAGAAATACGTAAGATATGGGATTTAATTTTCAAATGGATAGAGGCACGGACAACAACAAAAAATTGAGTTCTCCTCTGTATCAGCTCTCCTTGATATAGGTTGGCAAAAAAGATAAGCGAGATTTAAGAATACATACATTATTAGCAAGCAAATTACATATAGCCAAAAACTGGAAATCCAATAATCCGCCAAAAATAATAGATATAAAATTACAAATTATAAATCAATGTCAAATGGGGCAGGGTATAGATAATCATTATAATTCAAGCTCAAGATGAATAGATTGGGCAGAAAGAATCAAAAAAGATAAACCAGGATAATAAAAAAGAAAGAAAAGGGAGGATAAGGAGAAAATGGAGTACGATATAGGAAAGAAGTAAAATAAAAAGTAGAAATATAAGGTTTAAGTATTAATATACAATGTGTGTAATGTATTGTGAGTTTTGATGTACAGAGGCATAAGAGAGGGTGTTATAGAAATATGTACAGGGAGATATAAACCCCGAAAGGGAAAAGAAATACAATGTAAAAAAATGGGCTAACAAAAAAAAAAAAAAAAAACACGTCTTTTTAAATGTATTGTATAAAAGATATATAAAAGGGATATGTACACATATGTTTTGAAAGACGACAATGTACATGTTGTATGATTTGTCAAAAAAGGAAAATAAACATATAATAATAATAATAATAATAATTTAAAAAAAAAAGTGAAACTTGAACTCTCCTCTACCAAATCACAAATGCTTTTATTCTGCAAAATACAACTTCATACCTGAAGATATATTTCCAGCCTCTTCTGGGTTAAGTTCATGGTCTGAAGTAGCTTTTCGTCCTGATTGGCTGACTGCACGTTTTGCTGCTTAGAGACCGCCCTTTTTTCCTTCATATACTTTTCTCTTACAGACTGAAACCAGTGCAGAGAATCAAACTCCTGGTACTGGTCCAAAAGCTTAAGGATGTAGGCGACCCCTATGATAAAATATAGACATTGGCAAATCATGCAAGTCAAAGACCACAATGTTCCAAAATCACCCTAGGGCTTATTCACTAAAGTGGGAATTGTTGCAGAGAATAAACATAACAACAAGAGTAGCTGAATATATAACCTAATTATAGAAAATGGATAGAACTGCAGGTTGGGAAATATATGCTTCAAAGAAAGGAGCATAGGACATTAACATCTCTTTTTTTCCATGGCAGCATTAACATAGAACAAATGAGCAATTCAAACAGCGAGGCGCGCAGGCCTCCAGGATTGTTAGGAATAGTTGATCTTTATACAGTGTACACGATGGACTCACAGGCCCGGTTGAGTTAAACATGCCGTTTTGAAATCGTGTTTCGTTAACCTTTATTACTGACAAGATGTAGGCATCTGTGGGTGTGTAGCGGCTTTATGAGGGACGAATCGTTCCGTTATTGTATTTATTTACAGGGTAAATCTCTCCATTTTGGTCAATAAAATTTTAATTAGAATTATTTTTGAACTGTTAAAAGCAATGCAGCCACCCAATCACCCATCGCCTCTAATGAGTAGTTACACCGATAATTACAATAGAGTAATTACAGCCTTTAGATGACAACTCAGAGATTAAACACGTCTTACCCATTGCAAAGCCATCATCCGTAAATGCAGCTCCAACTTTATTCTTCTTGTTCAGCTTTTCCTTACAGCTAATGGAGTGCTCAACAAAATTTAACGTCTACAAATGGAAAAAAGAAAAAACAAACAAAAAACAAACAAACTTAAGAACAAGAGGCAGCAAGCTTCATGACACAAAGCAAAAAAAACACAATCCATATGAAGAGCATAGGCCTATAAAAGAGGTATAGATTTCTGAAGCTTCACGACCGAATTCTGCTTGTCAAAAATAAATCACTAAAGAAATGAAGCAATAACCTGATACTATCTCTAATATCCAGGAATTATTGTTTCATCAGAACCTGGAAAATAAATCCAAATAGGCTCACTATAAACTCTTAAAATAGCAAACAGTAAGCAATATCATGGTTGCTTTCCAAAAAACAAAATAAGCTCAAATGCAAACAAACCCAAGGTTTTAAAAAGGTAAATCAAATGAACTCAAAAAAACCACTGGCACATTCTCCAAAAAGATGACATTCTAGGCAAGATTATTCCTGACTGGCCAATTATGATTTATAAGAAAGCAGACAATCTTAAAAGTAAGTTGGCTCCCAGTCTAAAAAAAAAAAAAAAAAAAACACCAAAATATGACAATATCAGTTATCAACAGAAATTATATAGCTGTGGCCATTGCTCAACCTGTACGCATCCAAAAAGTACCACAAAAACGTTTATTGGTACCTATGCAAAAAAGAATATACAATTAAAAAGTTTATATAGTGCTCCTCCTCGCATGTGGTCTGTTACAATGTGGCTGTAGGACCCAAATCGTTGGCAGAACAATTCATAGGCTACATGTAAGAATACGGGAGCACTTTAATAACATATGGAAAAGGACACCAATCAGTGTCCCTAGACACTGTAATACGTGTCCAGCTTTCCAATGGCACAGCTTTGTAGCTATAGGTATAGACCAGGTGATAATAGATCATTGGAACTTACCAAAAACGAAGCCTAATGGATCTTTAATTTAAAAACCCTCAAGTTAGGTCTTAATATAGATATTGATTTTGCTGGTCTAATTTAATTTCCGCATTCTTATCTGGTTTCAGTTTTTTCTATTCATGGGAATTTTGCACACAGTTACATATCGATGGGTGGCTATCCAATATATATATATATATATATATATATATATATATAAAAAACTTAAATAACACTCATACACATCTTTTTTATACACTTAAACGGTTTTATAGTGAATGAGCAGGTTGCTTGGTGGCAATCCATTCACTGAATATGTATATATTTTTCTGCCTAATCTGTATATATTTTTTGCTGGTGTGTGTATATACAGTTGCAAGAAAAAGTATGTGGACCCTTTTTTCACAAGTACGCAGTACACTTTTTCCACCTGCACTGTGAATGTTTACATGGTGTGTTCAATAAAAACATGGCAACATTTCATTCTTTGTGTGTTATTAGTTTAAGCAGACTGTGATTGTCTATTGTTGTGACTTAGATGATGATCAGATCACATTTTATGACCAATTTGTGCAGAAATCCATATCATTCCAAAGGGTTCACATCCTTTTTCTTGCAACTGTATGTGTGATATATATATATATTTGTATTTTCTATGTGAATACTGAGCACAGATTGCATGTGTGTGACTTTGTTTCCGCACAGCCTTTTGTTTTTGTTTATTTGAGGTGAAGGTGTTTGTTCAATCATTACAGAAGCCAATACTCACGTGTGACTTTTTTCACAAGTACGCATGCGTGTATCCGCAATCTGTCTGTCAGACGGACACAGCCGAATGACGGAAATGACCTGAAGAGGAAATGAACAGTGCATCCCATGGTGGAACGCATTTGACCGCCAGCTGATCTGAAATTAGGAGCCATATAAAAACCGACAAGGGACCACAATGTCCCGGTCTCTGAAGGAGCCCACAATTTGGATGAAACACGTCGGATGCTGAATTCTTGGGACTTAATTTATGTTATTTTATTACTTGTTCATCGGTTATTGTTCCTGCCCACTCCTACCTGCTGATTTTAAGATCCACTCCAGGTGGAGGTAAGCTTAAATCTACTGCCTTCTTGTGCATTATTATTACATAAAGTGTTTTTTTAACATTATCACACTTATTGGTTCATTTTTTTCTTATGATCTACAGCTACATACTGAAGTACAGTATAACAGACCCTTACCCCTTTGAGGGGAGATAAGCCTGCATTCTCCTACGTCTTGTGAGTGCTCTCACTCCCCCCCCTCCCTTTCCTCTTCATTATTGGATTACACTATATATCATTCTTGTCTTTTAGATCTGTGATCAGATTCTCACATATACCCTCGGATGGTATTTATTTGCTCATTTACATGCTGCGTAGTTGTTTTTTCTTATACTTTGCATAAGCGTTTGTTTGCTTTTTTATAGTGGTGTTGGGAGGTTCACCAAGTCAGCTCCTAATTCTATTTTGCACTCCTAATATAGTAACTAATTTTTAGTATTATCCCTCATAACGAACACCGGCTGGGTACCAGTAGTATACAGCTGCATATGACAAAGTGAGGGTTGGTAAAAAAATAAAATAAACTGAAGTCACCACAGTTTTAAGCACCCCATACCCACCATACCCATATTCCTGCCATCATCATAAAAGATGTGACCCTCTCTCCACCTCCCCACGGAGACCGTAAGCTTCCATCACTTTAAGTAAAAGTCAATTTTTTTGTTTCTCCTGTATGAACTATAAATAATGGACTTCAAATCACTGTTCAGCCAATCAACATCTTAACAGTGCTCAGGCAGTCTGATCTACCAAATTCAAAATCAGAAAAACAGAACCAGGCATGGACAACAACACCCAGCTTGAGCATACCAGAGGTGGAACAATGCTGTAGAAGTTCCTAAGATGAATATTCTTTGTGCTGCGGAACTCAGGGGCAAACACATCCACCAGCATTTTGAAGTATTCTGTACCTTCTGCGGAGTTGCGTGTAAGGTCTGTTAGAACTGAATCCAGCTGTCTGCATATAGAAACAAGAGGTTCACTGAGAAACATAGGCTAGAGTTTAGGGATGTATAGGTAAGGGTTAGTATTTTGAATTGACACCTATAGTATACAGGAAGCCAGTGTAGGGATCGACAGAGGGGAGAGATATCAGAGGTTATTCCATGAACTATGAAATGTAAGGAAGACAAAGTGAATTTGAAATTTTAGGTCAAAATGGCTGAATTTGAAACATTCTCAGTTAGACAATTTGGGCACAACATTTGACAAGTCACGTTGATTACACTTGCATTTCCAAACAGATTACAACTTGTATAGGAGTTTCACTGCACTAATACAAACCTTGCAGCCTTCTGGGTTTCTTCCGACAGTCCCTCTTCCTTAACCAGCTCTTCAAAATTCACTATATCTTCCAGATCTGGAACAAATCTGCAAAGTCAAGATTAAAGGCTTAGTGTAATGATATTATTTTAAATTAAATGTGTCCCTTTACAATTTAGGTTACTGGACGACCCTTTATAGTTCTATTAAAAAACAAACAAATCACATACTTTAAATATAGTAATATTAAAGGGGCGGAGTCACCTAACTAAGCAGATGTGTTCAGCAGTTGCTACGAGGAGAACTGGCTTTCTTCACAAATTATTATTCAGAGAAAACTAATTTCATAGCTATCAGCTATTTTAACAACTGATTTCCGGGGCAACTGTGGGGCAATGCTCCAAGCTAGCAAATATCAGCACCGATACTAAATCTCCCAACATTGGGGACCTACTCCTATGCCAACTGAACTTAATGTAAGCCTCAAATAAAAAAAAAAAAATATGTTAAAGGAACACTATAGGGTCAGGAACACAAACATGTATTCCTGACACAATAGTGTTAAAATCACCTTTTGGGGGGGGGGCGGAGCCAGCAGCCGAGTGAAGCGGACGTGCAGCCTCAGAGCTCCGTAGCCAACAGCCTGAAAATCTGTAAAATAACGGAACAAAAAGCGAAATACCACCCTATTTCACAGCACCCAGAGATGGGAAAGAAGCCCAAACACCGGGGGGCCGCAAAACTGACAGGGGCTCGTGATATCGGAGCACTTCTCCTCCGAACCGCCAAGGCCGCAGTAACCCCCGCGCCGAATCAAAATGGCGACTCTGCCTCGGCGTCCTCCGCAGAACAGCTCCTTGATGAGCTGGACGACTTCCCCGACACAGGGGGATTACACAGTGTATCTTCAGACGAAGACAACGACCTACCCTCCACCAAAGGGGACATAAAAGCCCTCCTATGCAATATACGTTCCCTCTTCGCGGCAGACATGGCGGTTCTGAGAGAAGAGATTCACACCGTGGAGGGGCGAATGAGGAAGACGGAGGCGGAATCGCAGGGCCTCGCCGCACGCTGTGTACAATTAGAGGCTCACAACACAGAGCTGCAGCGTGCCCAGGCACTGCTCACCACCCGCCTGGACGCAATGGAGGACCGGCACAGACGCCGCAACGTGAAGATCAGAGGGGTCCCTGAAACAGTGACCCAGGAAGGCATACAGGGATATCTTGGGCGGCTTCTCGCCTCCCTGCTCACACCACAGCAGATGAAGACGGCCCTAACGGACGGGTCTTACAGAATCCCAAGAGCCGCTAGAGCCAGCAGACACCCCGAGAGACATCATCCTCCAATTTCAAACGCAGACAGGCCAAGCAACCTTTATGGCAGCGGTGAGAGGAAAGGCATCCCACCTCTTCGAGACAGCTAGCCTGTCGTTCTTCCAAGATCTATCCAGGCCCACGTTGCTGTGGAGAAGCCTCCTCAAACCCCTGACGACCGCTCTCCGCCAAGCCTCAGTCCCATACCGTTGGGCATTCCCCAGAAGCTTGCTCATCACGCATAAAGGCGCATCCACACGGGTCACTGACCCATCCGAAATAGATTCAGTACTGACAGCGCTGGGCCTATCACCGAGACAGGAACAAGCTAATACCGACCAGAGGCCAAAGACCCAACACACCTGGGATGTAGCAAACGTAAGACCGTTCCAACCAGTCACCACCGGTGCCTCATCCTCCACCGCCTACAAGGCGCAACGGGCAAACCGGCACCTTGCGGACACCTGAGAAGACAAGTGCCAGAACTACGACAAACCACCAGGCAGGACTACCGCACAATTGACTTACGGCATTTAGTTAATAGCCCACCCCCCATTTTACATGGACACGCACAACAGACCTACTCTAACGAGCGCCCACCGCGCCAGAGAACCACCCTCAGCAAAAGACCGGCACAAAACAACGCAACACTCCACGACCTCAGCAACACCGGTAGGCAGGGGATCAAGACTGGTCCCATGCCATCCGCAGCGAATCCACTGATAGACATTCTGACAAACTACCTGAACAGGTCTGTCAGCTGGCCCATGGCCTCAACTAGCAAGGAGCCATCCAGTTTTTGTATAGCGTTGACTCGTCCAGTATTACGTTGTCTTGGCCCTAACAACCATCTTGCTTAAGTTTAGTTTGTTGTATTTAATCTTTATGCCCCACCAGGTACTTAGCCAGACCGAAGTAGAGTTAGCCCTCCATGTCACCTGCCATGGACACTACGAGACAAGACATGTACGCTGAGGGCCCATCCCCCCACGCTCACACCTGATGTTATCACTTAGTTTACCACAGCCTTAATGTTTATATGTCTATCAAGATGCTATTGCCAGTTTCATGTAATGAATCGTAGGTCCTGCAGTAAGACCGTTTGTTTTTTGCTTTTTAGTTAACGAGCCAGGGGGACCCAAATATGGAGGCTGTCTACTTACTAGCTTAAGAGGGGCGCACTTACATACTATAACACCAATGCAAAATATACCGTAACCTCACAAATGACACCCAGTGGTCACTATGCTACAGTAGTAATAATTATGGTTTAGCATGACACGAGACCTATTCAATATGTCTAAAATGCGGTAACCGTCATCCCTATCTGACACAACCTGATTCTGCTTACTTGTTTATTACTTTTACACAATGTATGTTATTAGGATGCCTACTTGTTTAGACATTTTCATGTTTTAAAAAAAAAAAAGTGCCAACTAATCTGTCACAATTTGTAAAGATATGGTCAAACTTGTTGCTGCTATGGTGACTATCCACGCTTAATGTCAATTTATGCACAAGAAAAATAAAGAATTTAAAAAAAAAAAAAAAGAGATGTGATAGCATTGTGAAATTAATGCTCCATGTGGATTTTTTAAAATCACTATTTAGTAAATATACCTCAATGAAAACCTGCATTTGTTTCTGCAATCTTTCATCAGTGGTATATATAAAATCAACTTGCAAATCCTGCAGATCTCTTGTCTGCAGCCTTTACAAGTTCTCCCCTTTTTCCATTTCACAGACTTTCAGTCTGTGCCGTGAAAATGACCAATCAGAGGCTTCTTACTGAGGAGCCTCTGTTTTTGAGCTGCAAGAGTGGGCATGCGTGGCTTTCCAGGGAGAACTCTGGAAGTTTCAGTAAAATGAGTCCTCTGAACATGCACTCACAGGCACATTGTCACCAGGGGGTAAAGGCAGGTGAAGTCTAGCAGAGTTGGGATGATATCCTCCCTAGCTCTATAATTATTACAGTTATCTATATAATTGCCGATTTCACATAGAAATGTGCACCTTTTTAAACTGCAGTTAACATGACCTGCTCCCGATGCATAAAGCCCTTAAGCAAGCTGAAGTTCTGTATATTTAATCACAATCTTATTTTTGATTATTAGCTAATGTATTGTACTACATACATGTTAAATTATGACGTTAAAATATATACATTGTGCTAGTAAGATCATTGAATCTGGACTTCCTTTAATTATTTCGTTATATATAAAGTTAACTTTACTACCTGATGTTTGCTTGTGTGTGTCACCTGTGGGTGGCTGTGCTGGCCATTTGCTCCCGCAATGATATTTTTAAGAACTTTTAAGTTTCTGCATTTCACTTTTGCTGCTGTACATGTTATTAATACCTCTTTACCAACTGCATAGATGCAAACTATTAATATAAAAGTGCATTTACTTGAAAATGACAATTATACAGCGTCATCGTGGTTGTGGCTTCCCCTTGCTATGTAGTCCGAGCTGAGCATTTTAATACAAAGAAATAAAGGTACTCAAATAAAATGTTTAATTGCAAAAAAAAAATTAAAAAAAATCACCTTTTAGGTGGCTTGTGTCCCCCCCTTAACCCTGTTAAAAGGTAAAAAAAAAAAAAAAAAAAACCTACCTTCATTTCCAGTGCAGCACAGCTCCTTGCAGACATCAGATTGATGATTTCCCATAGGAAAAGCATTTTATTAGCTGAAATGGGCAAGGAGGCAGGGTCAGGTGCAGGGCCAAACGCTGGCTTGGCCAATCAGCACCTCCTCAGAGATGCAAATTCAGCATCTCCATGCAGATCGTGGAGACGCTGAATGGAAGTGCTGCACAATGTGAAGCAGTTCCAGTGGCCATCTGAGGAGTGGCCACTGGAGGTGTCCCTCAAGGGCAATGTAACCACTGCCTTTTCTGTAAAAAAGGCAGTGTTTACATGAAAATGCCAGCAGGGAATGATTATACTCACCAGAACAACTACATTAAGCTGTAGTTGTTCTGGTGACTATAATGTACCTGTAAAAAAAAAAAGTCATAAAGTAGTTTAATTTAGTATACCTGATTGCATTGCTGCAGCAGTGAAGCCCACCAGATCGTATCATCCTGACATAGCCCATAGCATTTCCTAAAAATAAGATAATACAGTATTAGCAACATTCATTGTTAGTCCAGGGAAGTTTCTCTATTGACAAAAAAGCAAAATTAAAGGAAAAATTAAGAAAACAAGGGGAAAATAAATACATTTTGCTCTCACCTATTTGGCTAATAAGTTGCCGGAATTGATCGAGGTAGCTTTGCCCATCAGGTGTAAGACCCAACTTCCGTATTCCACGGTTAAACTTTTCTGCCCTTTCAAAAGGATACTAAAGGGACAAATCCCAAAAGAAGTGTTAAACAGATACTATTACTCACATAGCACCATATCGGAGTGCTTCTAGGCAATAAGCATTAAAATTGACTATAGTGATATATAAACGTGTGCTCTTAGAAACACTGATAATGGTACATTGGAGGAGATGCTAAAAAATAAAAAACACAACCAATTTCTTTTGTATCCTGTGATACAAATAAGATTTGCATGAGATATAATACATATTAGCAGTTTGTATGGGGAGGAAGATTTTGAAAATATACATTATATTAAAAGATTTCAAACCTTGAAGATCATAACACAATACCTGACATTTTGCCATCTGACCATGTGAAAAGGTTGGCAGATGTGCTGGAAAATAGTGTTCTGTTTCCAAGTGTTAAACTAGGCAATGATTTGGAAGAACAAGTTTCAGAGGAACTATTTCTCTATTTAAAGAGCCTGCAAATTACAACCTTTTATGTGTGGATAAAGGGTGAGGGGTCCACGCATGTTGCGTGACGTGTCAAAAATGACATTATTGACTTCTCCGCTAACTAAAAAATGTACTTAATGCCTATTTAAACAATTTTATAAATCTACACAGGAAGATCACAGAATTCCTAGTTTTTTTTAATAGTAATTTATTTATACAATTTATAGAGATACAGAGTAAAGGAGATCATCTGCTAAAAGCAAATCAAATCAGTATAAAAAGTATCATAACACTAAGAGAAATCGGTCAGGAAATAAACCAGGAAGAACAGCATCCATAAGCAGTGCAATAAGTTACAGAAATGTTAGGGCAGTGAAAGTAGCTTTAATAAAGTCTATCACGCACTAATGGTACCAACAATATTTACCTTTTGATCATTTTGATCTTTAACTTCTCTGAAATAACGAATGTCCTTGATCAGTCGGGACTTGATATGCTCATCGTACATAAACTGACTAAAAATATAGAACTTCTTCCTTAGGAACTGGTATGTGAAGTTTACCTGAAGGACAAAATGAAAATCATCACAGCAAATAACTGTATTCGAAGAACAAATTACTCCATCAGCAATTTCTCAGTTTGTTTTAAAACAACCAACTAAAACGGACATACAATTTCCTAATAGTTTAAACTGAATGGAGCCAATGTGTGAGGTTTATAAAAGTCTCACTAACAACAAAATGAGGCAACGTTCTATCAGTCGAGCAATCACTGTGGAAACTGAGGGAATCAGCAGGAACATTGCTTCGATTGCCATAAAGACTGCTCCATTTTTTTTAAAACAATATCCACAATCTTCCGCTAGTGGCGCTGAAATACCACCGATGGTCAGTAGAAAAGCTAAAGGAATGCTTACAGTTGTACTCATGATCCCTGTGCCATGCGTTCGGATGGAATTGGCGATATGTCGGATGTTGATGGTGTTCAGATGCTTGTTATTGCTGGTCCTCTCCACGAAGATCTACACACAAAAAAAGGAAGATGAGACATTGTCCGCATGTATCTCCTGGAACCACTGCATCTACAGTATGGAACCAGGCTCATAAGGTCATCACAAAGAAGTCACATACCTACCTGATTATTGAGGTTGTACAGGTAGCGGGATACAAACACATGGATATTCCTCATTATTTCCAGAACATCTAAACCCTGAAATAAAAGGTTTTGCATACTATGTAAGAGATGTTTAGATTTTTTACAAAATGTATGCATAGCAAGATTTTATAGGGTATACATTCATTGATGCTTATGGTCTATCCATGTGGCCAACCACAAAAGATAAATCGACTAGTAACACTTACATTTTACACCTTTTGGGCCACTAGCCATAATTAAAGTATACACTGTTGTGTATTTTAACAAGTGTTCTTTTGAAAGTGCCTTACATTTTACCTATACATTGTGTTAGCAGTTTTGCAAGCAAAATGTATAGACTGGGGAAAAAACACTTAAAAAAACAGCCTCTCTCTCACCGGTCAGTAAAATGTTTGACAAAGACTATGCCGAAGAATTCACTAACAAGAGAGAGCAGAAAAGAACTCCCGTGCAGGTAGTACTTCTGCTCCACGCATTGCAACCACAGTGTGGTTGCTATTGTAACTCCCTCACCCAACGCTGCTAGAGCCGACTGACTTTGTTCAGATAACAACATGCTTGCAATGTCAGCCAGGAGGTTTGCCCTGCTTGGGGACACCTGGGTCAAATTAAAGAAGAGAGCAGGAGGAACACGGAGCGTAACGGAGGTGTTACAAGAAGAGTAACACCCATGAAGATGAGAAAATGGCGGTGCTGGAGTCGGGTATGGTAGGTGCATCTAAAAAATAAGCATTTACTGCATTATGTATCATTGCGATACATCATGTATTCAATATATTTTGGAGAGATTTAAGCTATTAAAAATTTGCGTGACCGGTTCACTTGAAGAATTGGGTCTAAGTTAATGCTGTTTCATTGTCATGTACGCAGACCTAACCTCAACATTTTAAGAGCCCCAAACAGAGCAAATATGTGATTGTTAATAAATATATTAAAGTAAAATATTCTATCTAGCAGGATTTACCATTTTGGACAATATTGGCTGTAAACTGTGAGATCGAGTATCTAATCAATAGTTAGATCACTTTATGCACAGAGTCTTGTAAATAGATCACAAAAAACATTCACAGATTGACTTCTAGTGCAGCAAATTATCAGTGGCTGCTAACTTACATTGTGTTTATACGAGACAATTGATATACAAACAGAATAGGCCAGCCATTTTTCTTTTTTGGAATACTTTGTATTTTATAGAATGCACAGACGCCATTGTACACAGTAAATACCTGTTCTAATGTCTGACTTGGTAAATGGGGCTCTGTCATCGTCAAACCATATCGCTGGGTGGCCAAGTTTCGCATTTCACTGTAAGTGGCCCAATCATGGAGAGCAACCGTTGTGAGATTATAAAATGTTTTATCCAGATAATGTGTGACATAGGCTACAAAAAAAACAAAAAAAAAACCACAGCAAATTCAGACCAGCCAAAGAACAATAAAAGGAAAAGCAGTTGCAAAGTCCAAATAATTAAACAAATTAAAAACCCTCAAGCAGACCAATTACCACATTTTCCCTCATGTTTTACATGTAAAAGAAACAAAGATCATTATTTTTCCGTTATGTCGCCAAAACCATATTCAACACTATCATATATGTCACTTCTCTGCTTGAAATTGGAATAAAATACATGAAACAATGTAAAACTATATAACACACATCAAAAAAACTGCAGATATCGAATACTTTAAATCCCAAAAGATAACTTATTTTCACTGAAAAGTGTTTATTACCTCTTTTTATTGACAAGTACAATTCAACTCACCACAGCATATGCTATGGAAGCATTTATTGTGGTGAGGTGTATAAAACACAGATTCAAAACCAGCATTTTCAGAAGACTAGTGGTCTATGTGCACATAAACACAGGAAGAAAAATGTATAAAAGATGTCAGGTTGTGTCTTGCATTCAGTACACAGTGTTAACTTTAGTCAACTAAAATGTTTTAGGTTTAGTTGACTAAACCTAGACTAAAGCTAAACCAATTCAGATGACTAAAATGGTGTTTTAGTCAAAAGACGATTACTAAAACTAAATAGTAATTAAGAACATTCAAATACAATGTGTGATTATTTTAGTTGCATTATGGTGTGAAAGCAAAATCTATGATTGCCATCTCACCTTTGATATCAATAAACCGGTCAAAAAAGCGAATGGGTTTTAATGAAAAGAAGTATGCCAAATCCTTCATGCCGACTTTGAATGGATTCCTCTCATCGAGCTTGAGGTGAGTATGGACCGACAGACGCAGATCTTTCTCTATCTCTTTACACAACTTGTCCAACAGGTGCTAGGAAACCATAGACAGACAATATTAGCATTTATATAGCGCTAACATTCTGTGAAGCATTTCCGTAAATAAAAATGTTAACAGACCGAAGAGCTAAAGAAAGTCCTGATCAAATGAGCGTACAAGCTAGAAGATAATTCGTAGATTTGTTATTGACGACTTGATAGATTGTTTAATGTGTTATTATTTTTTTTATTTTTTTTTTTACATTTCAAAAAAATTAAACGTTAAATAAATCTGCTCCTAAACATATCTGGTGAAAAATATATTTTAATCAGTTAGCAAATTTTTTTTATTTCTTTTAATGTTTAGTGTTAATGAACATTGGAGATAGAAACTACTAGTATACCATTTAACACTTGAGCAATATGTACAATGATGGCCATGTTTGAAAGGCAAATAGTGAATAATTATAAAACAAATTTAAATAGAGTCGCAAATTTGAAAGAGGTTGTATGTATTCATGTAATGTTAAAGTTCTATTCTTTGTTATTTGTAAAGCAAACAAAAAGGAAACAATATAAAATAAAAACACCAATAAAAACTAATTGTAAAATACTGATAGGTTTAAGATAGGTTTAAATCCATACAAAAGCGTTACCTCTGTTAATACATCCATAATTTCCTTGTCATAGCACTGAAGTAATAACTTGTAGGAGTCTAAATGTCTGGAATGCATCATGGATGGGACACAGCTCCACAACGCACTGAACATAAACTAAATGAAAAGGTTAGAGTTATAACAAAGCATGATTTTACTTATATTAGACAATTACTTCATCAAGGAATCGTAATATCATGCAAATAAAAAGATGGCTAATTATGACAGTCACTGTGTTTAAAAGAGCATTTATTAAAGATCAGACTCTGTTCATTACGTAAGCACATAACAAGGTACTTATCAGAACTACAAAGTGTAATTCTGGGAGGAAGGTCTAAAAATTAAATGATCAGTAGAAAGGGTATAGGGTGCATAGCTCAGTGCTAGAGCATCTCACTGCAAATCAAGAGGTCGAAGGTTCAAATCCTTCTGAACCCTAACTTGGATATCATTGATTCCACACTTTTAAAATACATAAAGGGAATCAACACAGTAAGGGCAATAATATATTTAAAATAAGAAAAACTACCACAACAAGAGGACATAGTCTTAAATTAGAGGGGCAAAGGTTTAAAAATCATATCAGGAAGTATTACGTTACAGAGAGGGTAGTGGAAGTGTTAGAGGTTAACACAGTGAAGGAGTTTAAGCATGTGTGGGATAGGCAGAAGGCTTTACTAATTACAAGATAAGGCCTAATGAACGTATTTAGACTAGATGGGTCGAATGGTTCTCATCTGCCGTCACATTCTTTGTTCTTAAAATAACACATTTCTATGCTTACCTGCTTCACTGTTTAGAATTATAAGACTTAAAACTATTACCAATAAAGTGGATACTCCTTTTTACCCATCTCTCTCCCTCCCTTTTAAGAAAAGCTGGAGGGTCTTGAGTTTTTACACAGAGTAAATTAACCCTATTATATAAAAAATATAGTAACTTACATGTATTCTGGATGCATCCACGGCATTCTCATACAAATCGTCCAAATAGATGGGGAATACTGCTCGGTGCCAGTACAGGAAACAGCAGTCACATTGGGCCCGGACTCTACAAGTAAATCCATAGTTATTAAGAAACAGAAAAGAAGAGTTTTAATCAGACACGAAAGCCCAACACGTGCAGATCATTACCTTTCCCTCAGCTCACTAATAAGATCCAACTTCTTCAAAACAATGAGAAGTGGGAGAAGTTCTTCATCTTTAAAGGTTTTCTGCAGAAAGATAATAAAATGATTGATTTCCAGCATCAGCATCATGCCTGATTCTAAAGACAGAGTTAGGAGATGGAATGTTGAGTCCAGTAACTAGAAAGCAGTTGGGCACACGGCTGCTTCTGCTTCCTGTATATTAGTGACTTACCATCTGTGTTCCTACACTTAATGCCAGGGAAACAACGAGCCTCCTCTGCCGTGTACTTGGTCCATTGAGTGTATTTTCTGCTAACACAAGTGCCGACAGGACGTCTAACCTCTTCTCACTATATTTCTTGTCTGAGATTACTCTTTTCTGAATAATAGAGAAAAAACAAAACAAAAGAAAAAGCCTTAGAAACACAGTTTTAATACCTCTCATTCGGTTTCTGTAAAAACAATACATTTGAACATTTCAGTGTTATTATTCTAGTAGAGCACATGGAGGAAGATTTATCAGGCTAAAAACAAGAGCAATTCTGGGACAAGGTCCTAAATAAGGAGCAATCACCATGGAAACCAATGAAATATCGCTGAGCATTGTGTACTTTGCTCCCAGAATAGCAACTATTTTGCCTTGATGAATCTCCTCCGAGCGATCTGTGCTCCCATAGACTGAAAATGAGAGAACAAACACGCCATGCAGAACAATTTAATAGACAAATTCTGTCTACGTTATTAAAAGTGAAGTTTTGCTTATTGTCTCTTCTGTTTCTTGTAATAAAAAGAAGAAACAAAGTGTGATAAAAAAAATAAAATAAAAAATAGTATTCCTGTACTATCAGTATACTCCAACTGCAATGCCCAGCTACGGCTTCATGTTGGTCAGTGACCTTATAGAGTGCAGTATAGACACAAGCAGACTTAAAAAAATCATTTGGAAAGAATCAAAATATATAAAATGTGCTGATTTAAATGGCATGTGATGTCTAGACCGTTATACACGTGTATAAATGAGTTATTTATTAAATATGTTCATATTCTGCACACAGACCATAGATTTCACAGGGAAATTGCAAAGGATGCTGGTTAATATGCACACAGAGCTGTAATTGGCCAAGCATGTTTTAATAAACAAAATGGCAATACGGGGATATCATTGGGACTATATAACAGTATGAAGGCCCTTTTAATAAATATGTACTTAAAGGACCACCATTGGCACCCAGACCACTTCAGCTCAATGAAGTGGTCTGGGTGCCAGGTCCCACAGGTTTTAACCCTGCAGTGTAAACATAGCAGTTTCAGAGAAACTGCTATGTTTACACTGCAGGGTTAATCCAGCCTCTAGTGGCTGTCTCACTGAAGGCCGCTTCCGCGATTCTCACGGTGAAAATCACCGTGTGAAGACACTGACGTCCATATGAAAGCATTGAGTAATGTTTTCCTATGGGCATTTTTAATGCGTGTCTGAGGTGGAGGTGAGGTCACCAGCGCCGAGGGAACCCGGCACTGGAGAAAGTTAAGTGGCTGAACGGGTTCTAACCCCTTCAGGCGAGTGGGAGGGGGGACCTAAGGACTACATAGTGCCGGGAAAACGAGTTTGTTTTCCTGGCACTATAGTGGTCCTTTAAATTTGAATGATATTTTTATGTTAATACTTAATGTCATGAATATGTGCTATTTAGGTAAATGTTTAACAGTTATTGTAAGCAAGTAAAACCTTTAAAAAAATAAAAAATAAAAATTTTATGGGCAATGTGGGAGACATTTTGCTCAGGTACCTCCGGTATTTTACCCTTTTTATATTGGGTATGATTTTTATGTGTAAGTGTTTATGTATTGGGGAGAAACCTGAAGAGGATATTCCCTCCCTCTTCTAATTTCTTCCCTGCCTCTTTCTTTTTTTTTTTAAATGGAGTAATATTCAAAGTTGATGACATTGTCGTCAGTACCCAATTTGCATGGTTACTAACGCAAGTTATTTTTGCTATCTTATTTGTATGTGGTGTGATATTTGGCAGAGTTACATAGATATGATGTACAATTTTAGTAGCGGTCTTATTTATTTGGTTAAAAAAAATAAATAAAAAGGGTAGTTTTGAATATTATTTTCCAGAAAATGAAGATTTAGAAGCTGGATGCATATTATAACAAATGGTACCTTGGCAACAGCGATGGCAGTAAGTGCTTGATGCTGCAAGTGTTGAGTAATGTGGGAAACAGAATCTGCAACCACCATACTTCTTCTGTGGAAAGTGTGTTCTATCGCCTGAAATCACACATCCAACCAAAAACACTTAATGCAGGGGAAAAAAACAAACAAACAAACATGGAATAGTGAATAGCACCAAGATCAGCTTGTTATAGGAATGAAGCTGGTTAAATCAGTAATACAGTCAAGAGGAAATTGCTAACTTATGAAACAAACATTAATTTATCGTCATAGCTAAGGAGTTGGACAATGCTGGTTTAGATTATCAGCTAAATCAACAAAAGTAAATCACATAAACACCTGGAAACAAAACTTACCTTACCAACTTAAGTTGGTTCTTAACCTCTAGTTAGAGTATTGAAAGTGACAATTTAGATCCCTAAAGCACTTCAGCGTAATGAATGTTTGAAGAGTAAATCCTCTATTTATTTTACAAAAAATGCAGATTTCAATAGAAATTGGTACTTTTATAAATTAACAGTGTTAAAGCCTCTGACTGTTTATCAGGCAACAGGTCCTGTTACTTCCAGGTTTGGTTTGCTCAGTGGAGCTAAACTTGAGAGGCAGGTAATTGCCTGGAACACCTGCCTTGCAAAGATTTCTCATTGAGATGTATTGGGAAGTCTGTGATTGGACAGTCACAAAGTCTGGCTGGATTAAAAAGGGAGGACTTTCAAAGGATTCCGACAAGAAATTTGCAGATGGTGTAAGTTGTTTTTAGATATAACTCAATTTAAAACTGCATAATTTAATACAAGCATATTTTCATTTGGGGGTGCAACAGTGATTATTTTTTTGGACAGGAGTGTCTGTCCCTTTCAGCAAGTTTAGTGTTCCAATGTTGGAACAGATACATGATTTTTATCAAAACATCAGGTCCCAAGCAACTGCCCGAAATATATTATTTATTGTAGCGCTGCTTTTACCATTACAGTGAAGACTACTTGCAGACTGGAAAGACAGTAGAAATCTAAACTTATTCTGTTCTACATTACAAGAACCCTGACCTAACTTTCAAAGCAGACTTCTGTTGAAAGCTTTCAATGGTGGTTTGAAAGATGGCAACTTACATTTTTCTTATCTATTTAAGTGTAACACTGAGGTACAGAGTTGCTGTATGTGCTGATTGACAGTTAACTCAATGGAGAATAACAAACATTAAAAGAATTTGTAGGACAGGCGGCATTTGCATTACTTACCTTGAGAAGCTCTACAAGTCTACATAATGATTTCACAGATGTTTTGGTCATTGGCTTCTGCATAGACATATACAAGTTCATAGTAGTTTTGATGCTGTTGCTAAGGCCGCATGCATATAGGAAGCCCTAAAAAATAAACAAATAAAAAATGGAGGGAAAACATAAAACAAAAACACGTGAACGATCCCACAATAAACCTTAAACTGACATTTAAGGGCCAAAATCAGCACATGTAGTGTAGTTTCTGGAGGGGGGGGGAGGGACAGTCTCCATGCATTCAGCATGCAAGGAGACACGTCCATTCTAAAATACATCGTTACTGGTATGTGATGTCCCACTCAGTTTATCTGTACAGTTTCTATAATAACACCGTTGTATGGATGATTGAAAGCACCTGGGGTTTAGCAGGTCTATTTTGTATCTGCGTTACCCATTTATATCTACTTGTTACAGTCACTGAACTTGTCTGTTTTTAAAGTCTGGTGATGTCTGCAATGTAATGAACATTACTGTGCCAAGACTTTTCTACAAAACTAATCGTTTAGTGGACTGTTTAAAACAAGCTGCAGACTGTCATACTAGTAAACTGTATGAAAGGGAAATTCAGCAAAACTATTTTAAAACATTTATATTCAACAGAACCTTACCTGTACAAATATAT
Source organism: Pelobates cultripes (assembly GCA_933207985.1). NCBI lineage: Eukaryota > Metazoa > Chordata > Amphibia > Anura > Pelobatidae > Pelobates > Pelobates cultripes. Next base: position 298,441,138 of record OW240914.1, read on the forward strand.
TACATCTATTGGTCAAATCCTCCGCAAATTTGTCGACTTTCTGTTCTTTTGCCAAAATGGCTTCCATTTTCATCATCCAAGAACTGACAAACACATAGTATGACTGGACATCTCTTGGAGAAAGGGCATAGCATAGAGTTAGTGCAAAAGATACAACTGACAATATAAACATATACTGAAATGCACCTTTATATTATAGATCTGAGCAGTTTGACAAAAACTAAGCCACTGCCAGCACCCAAAGCCCGGACAACCTCCTGCCAATGATATTATGCAGACGTTTCACTTAAACACTGGGCACTAAAAACTGAATCTGAATTTGGCTAAACTTTAGGATTTTAGTTATGGTATTTTTTTGTACTAATCCATACAAATCTACATAATGATAGACTACGTGCTGGGGTGGCATAGCTCAGGGATTATGGCCTATCACCGCCATCTAAATTTGGACCATTCCATAAGCGTTTTAGACTGATCTCATCTACAAAGGCAGTCAAAAAGCACCATGTCAAGCAAGTATCCTGTATCAATGAAAGCTTAAAGGAACACTATAGGTTAAGGAACACAAACATGTATTCCTGACCCTGTAGTGTTAAAACCACCATATAGCCCCTCCATGCCTCCCTAAATACAGTAAAACATTACTTGTATTCAAGTCTGCAGCTGCTGCCTCTGATCTGCCTGCTGACATCATCAGAAGTGGTGGTCTGAGCCAATCACAATGCCTTCCCCATAGGATTGGCTGAGAATTTCAAGGAGGCAGATCAGGGGCAGAGCCAGCACAAGTCAAACATAGCACTGACCAATCAGCATCTCCTCATAGATATTAATTGAATCAATGCATCTCAATAAGAAAAGCTCATTGTCTCCATGCAGAGGGAGAAGATACTGATTGCAGTACTGCACAGTGTGCAGAACTGCCCCAGGAAGCACCTCTAGTAGCCATCTGAGGTGTGTCCAGCGGAGGTTTCCCTAGACTGTTTCAAAACTGCATTTTCTCTAAAAAAGACAGTGTTTATTGCAAAAAGCCTGAAGGGAATGATTATACTCATCAGAACAAATGCAATAAGCTGTAGTTGTTCTGGTGACTATAGTGTCCCTTTGTCAGTCTCAAAAAGTCTTCCTCAATGTAGAATGGCTGGTATCCATCTAGATACAGTGTGGCCATGTAGGCATTTGCAAATAAGGCACTGTCTGTAAAAGACATTCACAGAAAATTGAATGCTTAAGAGCTTTCCCTAGGAGAAAAATTCACTTGGGAATATCTTTAAAAAGTATTAACTCACTTGTAACAAAAAAGGGGACTGCATGGGGATGGTCTATCCGCAGAGTTAAGTAAACCAAATCTAACATTTCTGAGACAGACTGCGTTAATGGACACAATAAAGTCTGAATTATTTAAATTTGGATAAAATGGATACTGGTATTGTGGAAGTGTCATTCCTCATTTGCAATATGCAAACATAGGGCCCAGGACGTGTGCTCCCCACGAGGACTCTCGGGTTGTGTCAAACTGCTTGAAAACCGTTTAAAACACATGACGGCCATGTTGGCACTATAACCACTACAGAAGACTGCAGAGGCTGTGGTACTTAAAATACCATTTCATTCTTCAGAGGGCAGAGATTGCACTTGCACTTACTTGGCTAAGGATTGAGCCCTTGTTTGTAGATAGCTTTCCCTTTGAGCTTTAATAGAATGTAAGCTCTTCCGGTCCAATTGTTTGGCGGCAGCTGGAACCTTCTGTATCAGGAAACTATCCGCATACCAAATTACATTGGCTGTCAAAGTGATTGCTGGTACCTTAAAAGGATGTAAGTGGGCATCACTACATGATCCTTTCACAGCTAACGGGTGACGATGAGCCAAATGCAAATACACAAAAATATACGCTACATAGAATCTCACAGGGTTATTCACTAAAGTGAGAATTCAGGGTGAATTCAAAAATGATTGTCAAAATAAGCAAATTCTAAAAATTCCAGCATGCTTTCCATTCAGCTACTCTGGCTTACATTTTAAATTCGATTTGAATTCACTTAAAAAATAAATAAATCTCAATTTAGTAAATAACCTTTTTAGATAACGGGGATGAGGGGGTTATAATCAGTCTATAAGGGCAACTGTGAATTCCAAGGATTGTTAATATTATGCACACTTATCCCATACATTTATTATATACTTGTGTGAGGTGTGAAACTTAAATGTAGAAAACCCACCTTTTTATTTAGCTCTATCCCATAAACTGGCTCTTTTACATTTTGTGCTCCACTTTCTTTGAATAGAATACTTTCATAAATCTGGTTCTACTACTAGCTATGCTGGTATTAAAGCAGCGCAGCATACTAAGACCTCATTAGTATATGATTGCCCCGGCATGGAATATTATGGGGTCTTTAAAGGGTTTAATACACATACAAGTAACAAATAAGAATAATCAACACGCCACATATAACAAGGATTATACCTTTTTGCAGACATCCAGGAGAGATTTGTAAAATTTCTTGTCCACAGTGCGAAAGATTTGGAAGTAAAGAACATAAAGACCACATAGCCCTACATATCGCTCGCGCTGCTCCATTTCAGAAGCTTCCCCTTTAGAGACATAAAACACACCACATTAAACGAATGAACAAACCACTGACTCTCTAATCGATTTATTAGAATGCAGGACTTACCAAGTTTAAGTTCTACATTTGAGAATATTGTTCGGATATTGTGTGCAAACTCTTCTGCAAAAGTTCCATTCTTTGACACAGAAACTCCTCCATTTGTAGAGTCAAACTGCTGCTCAACACATCCCTGTAATTAAATGCACTATTCGTTATAAAAGGTTTGCAGCACTAAATGTTGTTTTTATTTGTTCAGAAAGACCAACATTAATGGAAATACAATAAGTATAAAAAAGTATAACGGTTCACAGTGCTGCACTAAACATTTGCACTCCTGTAATTAAAAGGGGGGGGAGGGAAGCCTTTTCGGATGTTCTCAAGAATCACCAGTTTAAAAAAAAAAAATAAAAAAACGGAGCTGGAAAAAGTGCTGAGAATTCCGATAAACGTTTCACGCGGGTGTAAGATTTTAAGAAGAAAGGCTTAAAAACATTGCAATAGTTAGAAAAGACATTAGTTAAAAAGGCACCTCTTAGGGGATAACACATATACCGGGCCAGTACAAAAGACATGGTCACCTATTTGGAATTGGATATTTTGTCTACAAAATTAGTAGTAAAATATTAAATATTAAAACAATATGTGGGGTAACTGCTTGTTGATCCAAGAAGAAATCGGACTGCTATTTTGGAGTCAAGAAGGATTTTATTTTACCCATTTTGTGGCAAATTTGGAAATTGTTTGAAAAGGGATTTTTTTGGGCTTGCTTCAACAGCAGAAACAGACGTGTGAATGGCTGAACTCACTAGACTTGAGCATTATTTCAGTTTCTATTACTTGGTGTCATTAAAGATTGTATTGTCAGTTTATAGGTACCTGAAATAGCATGCCATCAAGCAAGTGGCTCTCAAGCTTTAACAGAAGTTTCTCGAACGGCTTCAGTTTATCTTCCTGTATGCCAAATTTGACAGGGTTATGATGGACTGATTTCAGCAACCTATTTAAAAAAAAAAAAATAAAATGATGAAAAGATGGGGGAAGCAAATACAATGTACACAACACAAAGCAATCAAACGCATGTTTCTTTTACGGTCTCCATAAATGGGATAAAGGGAATAACAAATATCATGAATAAAAGATATGCTTTTATCCATTGTATTCAGAATAACTTCATTCCAGCATACATGGCTACTGCTAGAGGTTTTAGCTACAAAATTTAAATTTGTTTGGCCCTTAAGGCATCTTTTGTAGTAGAATTCTGCAGCAGAGTTTGTAGGTCATACACTTTTTTTAGTGGAGGAGCGAGACTCCTGGAGCATCACTAAACTACTAGCTCAAATGCTATTTTACCTCATTTGCCTTTTCTATTTGGACATAATTATGCATTCATTCACATTAGCTCAATTTTTAAAAGGTTAGCCCAGATTTGCACTTTATGCTACAACATATAATGGGTTATTTACTAAAAGGAGAATGGTCGGAATCCAAAGACAATGTCAAGTGCAAAGCAAATAAAAATGAATTGGTAAAACATCTCCAAGCCAGCTGTGCTTTCAGTTCAGCTATTTTGGTCTATAATTTAAAATTAAATTTGCATTTCTGACAATTCTCCCTTTAATGAATTACTATGCTAGAATCTGCCTCAATCCTACCTTTTATACATGGTCCAGTGATCCTTCAGTGTGGCGTGATTTTCAATAATTTCATCCAGAGTTAACAAGACAGTCAAGAGTTCGCCCAGGTGTTCATACATAGGCTGAAAAAAAACCCCCAAAAAACCAAACCCCAGCATTACATTTACTGGGAAATAGTACGGTATAAGGATCAATATTTTATTGTAAGGATATTAAAACTACATAACACAGTATAAGTGCATTAATATTTGGATATTCCTCCCATTCTTCTGGGCATTTACAAACATCTGCACAGGTCCGTACGCATGTCACCAAGTGATCTAAAGTGTTACTCCAATCATAACCAACACAGCACGCTGTAGTGGTTATGATGCAAAGAGTATCCTAACCCGGTTCTCCAGTAATGGGGCACACAGTCTACTAACGGCATGCCTCCTTGCCTGGGTCACTGACGGGCTTTGAAGCTCTCTAGTAGTTTGTTGGCAAACCTCCTGCTTATACATCCTTCTACAATCATTGCCTTAAAAAGTCAGCAGAATGCGCTAAGCCAATGACTGACATTCTGTGCAATAAAAGTTGGACAGAATCAACGCTAGCAATCTGTAAGACTAGATCCGGGCTGGTAGATGACACCCCAATGACGCTGTTGGAGGTGGAGTTACCGCTTTGGCAGCAGAGGGGTTAAACTATAACATGCATTTTTAGCAATCGAGCCATTTTAGAAATGTTTTCATGTGAATTAAAATTGGTGTTTTAGTATAAGCACCACACTTTATTTATACACAATATCTATATATAGTATTTAATTATCCATCTTTATAGATATCTGTATCTTTAGCTGTGTCAAAATACGTAAACATATCCACTGAAATCAGTCTTATTTACCTACCAGAAAGTGAACTCCAGTGGTCTCGATCATCTTTGGTTCATTTCTGCAAAGAAATAATTTTTTTTATATATATATATATATATATATATATATATATATATATATATATATATATATATATATACACACATATATACACACACACACACACACACACATATATATACATACACACATATACAACTGCATATTATCATCAGATATTTTGAATGAAAAAATGAATAAAATAAACTACAGTGGAATACACAAATAAAGCAGTCAAGCCATTTTTTTATTTAAAAATGTACAAACACAAAATGTACAAACGTAAAAAGTACAAAATATATGCACATGCTCTTATTCACCATGCAATAGCCTTTTTTACGTTCATAAAGAAATCAGGGCAACTAGGAGCAGCCATCTTGATTTCCTAGAAGAATACATTTAGGTAGCTGTAATACCATTACTGAACGTGTGTGAAATAGTGAAAGAACGAGCTAGTGACGTGGATAAGGGCTAATCGGAGGTGAAGTGATGTGAGATGCAAAGGAAGGGAGTTGCTGACAAGTGAGGAGTGGGTACTTAGCTAGCCACACATTTTCTCACGTCACACACTCCTTTTTGGTAACGAAGAAGTAAATTAAGCCCAACAATGGTGGCCTGTCCTCTCTTCTCCTTGGCTGTCTCATTTAAGCCTGGTATATCGTTCGAAACGAGGGGTCAGAGTGAGCGGGCCCACTCTCACAACTTGGGCTTAAACCATTCATAGAGCGTTTAACCCTTCAAAAGGTAAGATGGCATCCAGGACTTCCCGGCACCATAACAACTTCAATGAGATGATGTTGTTATGGTGCCCAGAGTATTTCTTTAGGTGCTTGAGTTACCTGCTGCCAGTATATAAGGCTGCCAATTGATGGACGACATTCATTACTACTTCATAACACCGGTTAACAAAACAGGAAAGTTCCTGAAAAAAATAAAATAAAATGTTCATTAATAAAACAATGGAATTATGAGCTTTCCTAGCTGCATTATGATACATCTGCAACTCTTCAATGCCAATAATAGATTAAAAGACACAATTACTGGACAAGGTAACAAGTCACAGCATGACTACTATTCGATGCTGAATAGATTTATTTGTGTTTTCCCCCCCCATGGATTATGAGGACACAGAACATACTGCACCATAACCTGTACAAGGAATATAAAGTATTATGCTTGGAATGCCCTTTTAAGAAATATACTCCCGAATGTCAGAATTCACAGCTGCAATATTAAACACACAGTCTGTAGTCAACAGAACCTACAGGGACACAGATGTAGTGTAAGAACACACGTCTAGTGCCAGATGGTCGTATGACTCACAGTATTCTAAAAGCCTTCCACTCGGTCCCTCGTGGCTCCAAGTCAATATATTCCTAGTAACTAGTTATGGCTGAGCATATGAAAAGGACAGGCATTGTGAGGCAGAGAAAAGAAGGGATTAAAGAGTAAACGAACAGCGTTGTAAAAAATAAAAATGTATTAAAAAAAAAAAAAAAAACACCTATTTGTCACAGGTTTACCTGTAAGAATGAAAAAAATCTTCCCATTTGGATTTGGGAATCTCCTTCCACCATGCTGGACTCAGCAGCTGCAGACAAATCAAACCAAAATTACATTTTGAATATGGTGGGTGTGTTGGAAAATGCACAGCTAAACAAGATACAGATGAGAAATTTGACTCATTTTAAAGAGAATCTAACCTACTGGCAAGTCAAAATGGAAACTATCAATAACAAGTATCAAAACTATTGCCCATTTATATGCACAGTTTTATTACAATGGACTTGAAGCCATTGTCTGAAAGTACAGGACTGGGAGCCTTTTGCAACCCGCTAGTCACTTTAATGCATCACAGGGTCATCTATCTCAGATTAGAGAGGTTTGCCCAAGTCCGTGACATCTCTCTCTTCTGGATGGCTGGAGGCCTGGTCTACTATAGGGTCACAATCTTGCTCAAATTTGTGGTAGCTGTGGAGACAGACCATTTAGTTGAGGAGCAGTGATTCTCTGCACCACTCTCTGTTCCAACATTCTCCGATTACTTTCCAGAATTTCTGTGATGGGGTTGGCTTAGGCACACAGCGCAGGGAATCAGCCACCATTGAGAGCACAGCCATATTCTAAATCATGGGAAACCGCATATAATATTTGTGAGTGCAGCTGTGTGTAAGGGAGTGTGACATTGATTATGTCTGTTTGTAAAGGAGTAAAAGATGTGTATACATGTACGTGTACATATTTATAGGCCCCATGGGATGCAACAACCAAGCGTCCCCTGGAGTTTTGTGCCTCCATGTTAAACACTGCAGTTTTGGAGTTATGAGAGATTTTAATTGCAGGACTTAGAGTTCTAGTGGCCGTCTTCCTGACATCCAATATATGACACTTCCTCACCCAGAACGGAGTTAACAAGTTTAAGTTGATTTTAGGCGATATGGGGACATGAATGTTCGTCTTACTTTCATTGGTTTAAGCACTGTCCCCTCACACTACAAGGTAGGCGCACACAGAAGAGCCTCCAATAGTGAATTACCTCTAATTACATGAAAAATGTATTCAAACATAAAATGCACTCACAAACAATCATGCCGGGCAGAGTACTTTTCTACCCGCATTTCTGCCACGCCATGGTTAATTCAGGGGTTCACTGCACCAATAAATCTCACTGGGTAATCTTCTTCCAGTAAATGCTTCCACATTTGTCTACAGGTTTTGCGAGATACTGTTTCACTTTCTCGGGACTTCTTCACTTCCTTTCTCTCTGCCTCCATGGTATGAGTAAATTTTACCCAGGCTGCTGCTGACTGGCTGAGAGCATCACCTGACACGCTTAGCCTGTCATTGGCTTCCAATGGGAGAATTTTTAAATACTAATCAGTGTTACAGTTTTTTTTACATCTTCAAGACTCCTTCCACTAGACCGAACATTAGCAAGATTATTGAATAATGATCAGTGTATTACTGGCACTTACCACCTTCTCCGTAGAATAAAAGGCCATTATAGAACTTTGTTTCAGCCTGAAACAAGACATAAAATTAAACATGAGAAAGACATTTATTACAATGGGAAATAAGCATATACAGTGGGGCTTAGAGTTAAGACCACTTCAGAAGAACCATTTACTGCCCTTTAAATGGTAAGGTTAAGCACTTCTCAGTGCTTACGATTCCGAGCGCCCACTGTCATTTGTGCATGACCTTTACTTCTTATGAAGAAGGGGAAGGGGAGCTATAAGATAGTCCACCAAGAAAAGTTAGCTTTGGGTTGCCTTGTATGAACTTTGTCCCCATCACTTTAAATGCCAACAATTCACATTTGAATATAAGGGATACAACCTTAGAGAAAAACAAATCATTGAATCTAGAATCCAGATATGATTATAAAAAGCTCACCTCATACTTCAACTTCTTGATCTCACAACACAAGGCTGCGTACACAGTGATGACTTTATTCAAAACCTGAAAGGGGAAAAGAGCAAGGCTGAATCACGTCCAAAACATGACTTAACGTGTATTTTGGGTAGAAACCATGCACTAAGGAAAGCACAACAATTAACAGATGGCAGGAACCATTTCCTGAGTGTGCACTATTATTTATACAACAAAATACACTTCACATTGCTGAGTAAACAGCAGTGATGACTGTCCGGTAGCGAAAATACCATCATGTAATCATTTCCAAAATTTCTTAAACTGTTATATTGCTAAAATTGGTAGATTAAGTCACTTTATTAAGATTTTGTCTTGATTACCATATATTCTATCAGTCCATCATTCCTATGGAATGACGTTATTCATCTGGTGGTACTCACAATGTTTACTGTACCGAACACTATTAGCATATGAAAAGATGGACGCTTCAGGACATTACCTTGTTTTCCGTTCGTATGAGCTCCAGAAGGCTAGATTGTTCATAGGGCACAAGCTAAAATAAAACATGGACATAAAACACGTTTATTCACAAAAAAAGTCTATACAAAAATAAGATTTTTTTAAAAGAATATGGTTTATTTTTCATTTTTGAGAATGGAAAAAAACAAAAAACATAAGCTGGTTATGTTAAAAACTGTATCATTCTATTGCCATCTATGCCAGGCCTTTCCAATCATCACCCCCCCCCCACCACCCAAAATAGCTGAACTACATGATTCTCTGTCCATCTATTGCATTTAAAATAATGATGAGATTTGTAAGCCATCGACATTGGGGGAGTGGGGTGGTGGTGGCAGAGTTTGAAATCCCTGCTCTACATACACACACACACGAGCTGCCTGGCATGCCAGGTTTTAGAATCCCATAATAATGGTGATGTCTTTAGTGCAATTTCCTAATGAATGGTTAATGATGCATGGAAACAATGGGAAAAAGATTTAGGAAAAGGGCTGGAAGGCATTGAGTGGCAAGAGTCATGGGAAGTGAACAGTGCCACCTCTATAGGAGTATCCATACAGAAACAACCACTTAAAACGATGTCTAGATCGTACATGACCCTGGTAAAACTATAGAATAAAAAAAAATAAAAAAATTAAAAATACCAACAGACATATACTGGAGAGGATGCAGCCTTAGAGGCTCGAACATCATTATGTGGTGGGACTGCCTCCAAGCACAAATTTACTGGAAGGCTATCAGGGACATATTTGTACAGATCTTTCAATGAGCTCAAGATTTGAACCAGTGGGTAGATTTGCTTAATGGATCAATGGAAGGTTGGACCAGACACGAACAAAAATGAATTCATAAGGTCACTTTAGATGCCAGGAGAGCTTTGGCCCAATCGTGGCTCAAACCAGATGTCGCCCTTATCCCGGTAGTCGTAGCTAAAATTAAAGACACCTGTCTTATGGAGAATATGACTGCTAGAGTTAGAGGAACACTAACGAAATTTGATAAAATTTGTGATTCATGGGTAACTGGTGATCTTGCAGACTGACCGGACACCAGTACGTTGGGTAGTTCTCACTGTCGGAGGGCCTGTATGGGAACAGCATGAGAGTGGTGTCTGCACCCTCTCCCCCTCTGTCTCTTATCCCTCCATCCCCCCCTCCTACTTTTGGACAGCCCTCACAAAGTCACTGCTATGACCCTTCTGGTTTCTTTTGTCTGTCTATTTTCCACTTTTCTCTCATCCTGTTTTTTTCCCCACACCCGGAATGAATACAGTAGAGTTCATAGGCTCCCCCATCGGAGGTCTCTATAAACTACTTCACTCAAAACTAGTAGTTAACATCCAACTATCTTGTCATAGAGAGATACAAATCTTCAAAAAAAAGTGTTCATAAGCTATTGCGTTATTCCATGAGCTTCCACTAGCTTATTTCATTTGTATTTCAATATTGAAATAAAACTTTTTGTTGGAAAACCCACTATGTTGACGACCGTTGTGACATTCGTGCTATTGTATTTTCTCTGTCCATTGTCTTATCTATATCACTATAGTTATGTAACTCATAGTGACCTGTGTATACCATAAGTTATTTTTGTCATTCAAAAATAAAGAATTTTTTATTTATTTTTTTATTTCACTCAATCCAAAAAAAAAAAAAAATGTTGGGTGGAGTGTTTTCTACCTTTAATGTAGAAAAAGGAATAGCACATTCTCAATATTCCATCTATTAAAGAGACAGTTCACACTCAGGAGACCCATAAATAAGCCTGATCTGCATCACATGGAGCACACAGAATGTCAGAAGGGAAGTCATGAGGCATCTAGGATGTTTTCTGAAACTTAAAATTTTGGTCCTAACTGTAAAATACAGTCCATTAGAGCTACAGGTTTGTTTTCTTTAAAAACAGGAAGTCTGTCTCAATGTAAAGATTAAGTAATTTTTACAGCATTACAGAAAAAAAAATGGTGTTTACAGGAAATCAGAGTATTACCACAAAAAGTAGATCTGAATCGCCCAGTCATGTAAGTGCAGTGCAAGTTATAGGTGTTGTGTCCTATGGGTATGGCCCCTAGAAATTTAGGTCTGTGATTTAAAAAAAATATTTTTTGATTAACTACCTCAAGGGTGAATCAATGGATCAGACTGCATAACCCCCTTCTGCCCCTATGTAGTAGGAACAGTCTATTTTGGGACTAAATCTCACAGTCCCTCTTTTTTTTAGGAGCTCAATATTGTTGGTCTCAGTGTATAACAGAGCTCCACAGCAATAGAACAAACAGTAATGTCTTTAAACTGCAATAAGTGTGTAGAAATCAGTCTGTGTAAATAAGATCCACTGCTCTTGATCTAATTTATTAATGAAACTAAAACATAATTAGTAAGTCATCTAAAATTACTCTGAGCAGCCCCACCCCTACAATTAAAATGTCACTATCATTTTTGAAACAAGCCCCTTGTGATTTATTATTATTTATTTTCAAGTCTTTTAGGATAGTGACTTCCCACTGATGAGTTACAATATCAAACAGGATTGTAATAAAAAAATTTATTTTGCTGTGAATACACTAATAGCACTCATGTCAGTTTTAATTGAGTAAGATTTAAAGGAACAGGGTATGCAACATGACTACTACAATCGAGTAGTTTTATTTTCACATTATACAAGTGGCTGAGGAGGAGGTGGTCTCCAGAATAGACCCCGCACATCTCTTCTATGTTAGAAACGGGAGTGCTTTCCGCTGCAGGCAAGCCCACTAAACCGTGATTTATATGAAAATGCTGCTGGCGTCCATTTTATTTTAAACACTAAAGAATAGGGCCCGTAGTTTCCCTTTGTCAGCTGTTTTACTACAGGAATTCTGGGTGCTGATAGGAAAATCCACAGTTGTATAGCACTGTTATTAATGCAGAATAAGTCAACTAAAAATATGTGAACTCATGACAGTAAAATTATGAATTATCTTATCAGTCTTTTTAAAAGGTTTTTTGTTTTGCTTTTTTCCCCTCAAGAGAAACAAAAGAAAGCTTTCTGGCATTGGGTTTATCTCAGGAAACTGAACAAATACAGTTCTGCAAAGTCATCATAGTCAGTTAGTGAAGTAAGTAATTAGCACAGGCATTCTGGGGTCAGACACAGAACATTGCTCACGGCACTCGTTATAGTTGTAAAGATTTATCCATTCAGGAAATGAGGAAACACATTCTACAATACTATTCCAATCTTAATTCTGTGGAATCTACAAGGAGTGTGTATTATGCCAGTTCCAGGATTACTTTATTAACAAGGCTAAAATAAAAGGCATCAGGTGTGTACCTGTTAGAATGGTTACCTCACAGCAATGTAGCTCAGCTGCAATCTTTTATTTCCCTATAGCCAATGCATCTATTAAAATGACGCTGTCCCTTACATTTCCTTTCCATTAATAAAGAAAAAACTAGACTCCAGCACTCGGTAATATCAGGGGCACTGTGTGGTTTTTTTCAGCCATCAAAACGGCAGGCTGCATTTCAACACCGTGTGTCTTTGCTCTCAATATTTATCAGGTCATAATAAAGTGCATTATACATTGCGCTGTCTATTTGACGACAGACTAAACCCACACTGCAACGACTATTACAGAGTGATGAAGTCTTATTTTCCGTTATTGATTATTTTAAATTTCCTGGAGCAGGGATGCTGACTTCGGCACAAGTTCTAAAATTTGGACTTCAACAATGCCCCTTCTGCATATATATTTCCATCTATCAGATTAAAGCGGCACTGTCTCAGTCTTGGGACTTTGCATAATTAGCAATGACCAGGTTGGGCAGCGAAAGGTGAAATATACTTACCTGAGCTTGCCCCTCACAGGCTCCGCCACCTTCTTCCGGCCGTTCCTCTTCTGCTGTAATCTCTGGACGAGAATCATCCATGGATACAACTATTATCTCTGCAGTCATCACTGGTAATAGGTGAGAGATTGACAATTCTAGACTAGAGGACGATAGTTCCATCCAGTGTCGAGAAGTGTCAGGTGTGGGGAAAATACTGAGACAAAAGTAGTCTGTGACAGTGTCGCTTTAAACCAGGGATCTCATACTCTGTTTCCCTTCCATATCCACGACACATGAGGAGAAAAATGAAGTCCACTCCTACCAAACCAGGGTGTATAGTCATGAAGTAAAATAGGAAGAGAGGTGCCAGTCTCTCTATACCACGCTTGAAAGATAAAGAGCCCTATTAAAAAAGAGGAACTCTTTCTACTACCTTAAACAATAAGTGGTTAAAATTGGGCTCATAGGATCTTGTATATATTTTCTCTTTAGCAACATAATCCAGTGCTCATTTGCAAGTGGGTGTGCAATTTTGCAAGGGGGGAAGGGAGGGGTTTAAAAAAAAAAAAAAAATCATCAAACATTTTCTGTACAAATTGCCACAAATATATTTTTTTATTTAGATTTTTCAAATACCATTCACAGTTTAGTGATTAAATACTTTAATAAACCTTTAATTCACATTGCTAACTTTCACCACATAAATTGTATCCAACTTTATGTCATAATTGATTAATGCATTTCAGAACTTTTATAATCGCTTCCAAGTTAAAAGGGACACTTCAGGAACATATTCTACAATAATGTATCTAGTAGAATATTATCATGTAGGCAAACATTCCATTATTTATTTATTTTTTAAATGGAAAATTTTTATTAATCTGCATTTTATATTATTTCAAAGTATCAAACCTTTAAGGCTATTGGATCCAGATTGAAATCCCACACATCCCCTATAGAATCATCCAGAGCGTTTTCAATGCGCCGAAGCTGAGAGGTATACTCTTCAAGAAACTTTCCATAGTTTTTTAGCTGAACCTCTGCATGAATCTCTGCAAAGGAAATCAGGATTGGTTAGAAAATAGCAAGTGTTCACAGAAGGTACAAACCACTTTAAATTATTATACAGGTGGTATCTGGTACCGACTAGGGTTCAAAAGATGTTCCCAGAGACATCTGACAGATTGAGGAATGTCACATATCTGGTGTAATTGAGCAAAATTTTAAATATTTTGGAAATATTTAATTCAAATTGTTGATCCTGATATTGTGACTTTTTCCCCTGTTTTTACTTGAAGGACCACTATAGTGCCAGGAAACAAACTCATTTTCCTGACACTAAAGGGTTATTAGGTCCACCCCCTACCCTAGTGGCCCCTCTCCCGCTGGGCTGAATGGGTTTCCTCTGCGCTGGTGACCTCTCCTCACACCTTGCTGACGACATCGCCGCATGCGCATTCAAGGCTAGAGCCGCATGCGCATTCAAAACGCCCATAGGAAAGCATTACTCAATGCTTTCCTATGGACGTCGGCGTAATCTCAGTGTGATTTTCACACTTAGAATCGCGGAAGCGGCCTCTAGTGCCTGTCAGGGAGACAGCCACTAGACGCAGGGGTCCTCAAACTCCAGCCCCCAGATATTGCTGAACTATTACATAGATGGCCAGAGAATCATGGGAATTGAAGTTCAGCAACATCTGGAGGGCCACAGTTTGAGGACCCCTGCACAAGAGTCTGGATTAACCCTCAATGAAAACATAGCAGTTTCTCTGAAAATGCTAGATTTTCAGCTGCAGGGTTAAAACAAGGGGGACCTGGCACCCAGTCCACTTCATTGAGCTGAAGTGGTCTGGGTGCCTATGGTGGTCCTTTAAACTAGCTCCTACGACAACGAGTAGGCCTCAGAAAATAGTTGTCACTCATATATTGATAGCTGCGATCTCTATTATGCCAAGATATTAGATATCTCCCACGATACCAAAAAAAAAAAAAAAGATAGATCATTAGTTACTGAAAACAAGGGATATGATCTAGTCTTGATGCAATTGTCTGCAATATATACAACATTAGGACAAGTATGGGATTCTAGGGGATAAAAACTTAAAAATATAATGTGTAATAATTTTTATTTTAGCAAATTATATTTGATATATGATCAAACTTAACTAATCGTAAGCATACATGTATAAAGTGTCTGACGTGATTTAACCCAATGTAAAAAATTGTTTAGAAAAGGACAAGTTTATGTGTACAATATTATAAAACCCATCCCTTCTTTTATTCCTATTTCTTTCTTATCCCTGTTAATTGTTACATTTATGTGTTAGAACTGGTTTGTAATTTTTTTTTTTTTTTTTAATACCTTAATAAAAAAAAGTATTTGAAAAGCAAATAGCAAGTGTTCAGCTAAGAGCTTAAGCAAAGGGGTTAATATGTGAACTACATGGTGGTGTGAAAACAAGCCAAAAGTCACTGGAACTGAGATTGCAATGCTCTACAATGTAAGGAAATAGCAGTTACTTCATGTATTTAAAGATATTTTAACAGGATGGATACATTAAGATTTCTCTCGCTTTCAATTAAGTTCAGGATAACTAATAAGCAATATTATTACAAAATCTGCCAAAGACGACAGCAGCTCTAAGGTTCCATATTATGGCAATATTTTTTATCAGCTATCTCATTAATGAAAAGGTTGGGTATTTCCCCCCCCCCCCTTTTAATTGAGAAGCCAAGAACCTTATTATGCATACCAATAAAAAAAAAATAAAAAAAAAATTAAAAAAGTATATTTGCTGTAAAAGTATATATACATACACACACACACACACCTAGCTTCTCGAAGAGTAAACCCATAAAAACTAGAAAATTGACTGATTATCGGTCTGGCCAATATTCAGTAATATGAATATTGGCGATAATACGGCTGGTGGCCGAAGCCCAGCACTCTATCTTCAGCTCCTCACTCTCTCGAGAGTTGGAAAAAGGACCTGCAGGAAAGAGAAGATAGCATGTGCCAGGCCCGACCAGGGGGTGCTGAAACCCCCTGGCAGCCTCCACAAAGACAAAGGTAAAAGACAGGGAGAAGAGAATAAAACTAAAATTCTTAAAATACATTAAATACAATAAATTATAAAAAAAATAAAAAAAATATAAGCTGACTGGCATGTAAATTTACCTTACAAGAAAAGATAGATTTACAAAAAATAAATAGAAAATATTAAACAGTTAAATCGTATATTTGTACAGAATATTGGTACAAGTAATCAGCACTCGGCTTGAAAGGCAACAAATTATAGGTATTGGCCCTAAAAGAGTCATATGGTTTGATCCCTAATAACACAATGCAGTTAGGTTGGATCTTTGCACCAACAATAAGTCTTATACTGACAGGAGAACAGGCTGCAGGCACAATACATATAGCTTCAAGCACTTGCAGCAAATCAGCTGCAGCTGTCAAAGCAGAGCCTTTCGGACATATTCTCAAATTACTACTTTTAGTAAAAGCATTGGTTCTGTATGAAAGAGATAGAGAATAATAAGAGAGAATACAAGTTATTCACCAATGGCAGCAATAAGTGACTGCGAATAGCCTGGGCAGCACACATGCTTCATTGTGAAAGAAAATAAATATTTAGTGCCTCTTTAAATTTACTAGCATGTCACTTAACAGAGTACCCATCGTTCCCTATAATTTGTATTGCTGGACAAACGGAAAGTTAGATATTTTGCCATCTAGAAATTAATATGCTCATTCACCAAACTTTGATTTGTTGAGTGCATTTAGGTTAGGCTGGTATGTCCCCTTTTTGGGCGAGTCTTTCCCCTCTCCACCTTCAGGCCTGCCCACACAGGTTCTAGTTTTATACCAAATGCTGGGTTGTACACAGAATCATAAAAATTATCATATTTAACATAGTGTTTTGAAATCTGGGAACATCAACATTTTGTGAAGTCAAAAATCAAGCTTTGGGGTGTGGGGGTGTACTTTAACACCATTCCCCAACCCCAAATAAAAAAACAAACAAAAAAAAAACAAAACACACACACACACCACGAGGAAGTTTATAAATTTTACATTGAATAACAGCATTTCTCAATAACATTTTCCTGAAGTGATCAAGTAGTTCCTGCTTTGAAATGTGTTCAAGTAACAATAACATACTTCAAAAATAACAAAACAAAACAAAAAAAAATTATACACACACACACCTCAGAAGTCTGACTCTGATTGAGCTTAGCACAGTCCAACTACTGCTTTTAAAAAAGTGGTTACGGTGGTAGGAGTATGTATGTGCAGCGTTTCTGCTTAAAACATGGTGCATACAGAGACAAGATTTGTGGGGTGGGGGGTAGTTGAGCCGAGGAACGTGACTAAGGCAGTAAGGAGGAACTCTGTGCAAAAATTTTTAAATCAAACTTGTTAGAGCACGTGTAACACACATAAGCTTCTAGCACAGAGCGCTGCCTGCAAGGGTAAGCCTTGATCTTCCCTCCCTTCAAACACTCCATCCCCTCACTGATAGAAACATGTTATTTAATTTTTTTTAATTTCCTCCTCAGCTCAGATGGCCCTCACGCTCTGAGCCGTTAGAATGGTGCAATCAAATGCTTCTCTATGAGAAACATTTGACAGGCCCACATGCAGGCAGCCGTGATGACTGAGATATGGAGCAGGGAGCTATAAGGGGATGGTGGGAGGGGAATAATGGCAGTAGGGCACTGTAAACTTAATAGCAAGACTGTATACAATGGGTTAAAGTAACCCTTTATACCACAATCTATCTTGTGTGCCACAACAGATAAAATATTACATTTTCAGATAATAAAGTGGAGGTTGACATGTGAATGTTACAAAAAGCTGAGAATTCCTGCCATTCTTTGATTCTAAAGGAATGTATTAAGGGCATCCTTGTTCGTTCACATTCTACTACTGCAGAAAGCAAACTGGATCAAGGTGAAAGGCAAAAATATTTCCTAAAACTAACCTCAAAACTTTTTTTTCACCAAAGACATTTTTATTGAACGACAGTTAAACAAGTAGATATGCTTATGAGCAATAAATCTAGTTCACATCAGTACATGAAATATAAAATCAATGTTAATTTTACATTATGAAATCTGAGTCAAAGACAAAAATTAGCAACATTCTTCGCATCTTTCAATAATTTTCTGTTGGCTTTGCATTTCACGCTCCTTACATCATAAATATGATCAAATGAGCGTGATCTTACGTATGATTTTCAGAGCATGAAATAAAACTAATATCCTTAAAAAGGAACACTCCAAGCACCTAAAAAGGACTTAAGTTTGCCGAAGAGTTTTAGGGTTAAATTAACGTTTCCGGATTTTATCAGACCATCCATTTCAACAAAATCATGAAATCTGAATCAAGATTAAAGGAACACTGAAGGCACCCAGACCACTTCAGCTAATTGAAGTGGTCTGCGTGCTGTGTCCCTTTTGCACTTAGTGCTGCAATGTTCACATTGCAGTTGCATAGAAACTGAAATGTTTACATTGCAGCTCTAAGTCTGCCTCCCAGACAGCCACTAGAGGGCTTCCTGAATTGAAATGGACCTTTGGTCCGGTATCTGACACTCACGCTCTGCGTGAGGACCTCCAGCGTCAGATTTTTCCCCATAGGAAAGTATTAATTCAATGCTTTACGATGGGAAGGTCTAATGCGCGCGTATAAGACCCCGCTCGTATCGGGGTGGAGGAGGGGGCAGAGCGCTGACCCTGGCCTGAGGGACATGCTAAAGTCCAATCCAATACTAAAAGTGCACGTGTAAATCGCACTGTGATGCTACTGGAGGTTAACTATGAGAAGCAAGATTGACTCAGTCCCCACAGCAGATGGGCCTCTTGCGGCTGTCAGGAAGGATTTAACCCTGCAGTGTAAGCTTTGCTGTATCTACTAAATGGCAATGCTTTATATTGTAGGACCACTACATTGAAATAACGTGGTCTGAGTGCTTTTGGTGTTCTTTAATGATGTTGCGAAGCAACAGAAGTTTGATAGAAAAATACAGCTTCAGTTGGTGGCTGAACTACGGCAGCACTGATTTCCATTTTGCTGCCCATCCTGCATGACAATATGATGGAAGTTGAGCTTGGCTCACCTTCATTCTATAAAGTGTAGGAGGCAGTGATTGCCTGACAGCGTCACCTGATAACTCTCAGCCAATCACTGTCCCAATCCCTGGCGCACATTACTATAATGGGAGGCGAAAGAATATTCGGGCTCCAGGCTGCCAGAGTCAAATAATCTCAACCAGTGCCCCACACACAAGGCACAATAACTACTTCAATCTTCTAACTGGTCACGGAGTTTACAGTGTCTCCAACACAAATGTACATCTTCCCCTGTGACGATACACACAGGTTAAAAACAGCCATATGTGCACATTTAACCTTGTTTTTAAAGATAATGTTTCTTTCTTTTTGGGGTTAGTGAACACATACTCCTACAGAAACAGACAAGATGAGAAACTAGTTGAGTTTCAGTTTACCTGCAGTGACATGAAACTAGTTCAGAATTCAGGAAAGAACGTTAACTTGAAATGATTACGGCATTTTCTTTCTCAAAACTAAGCGAACCACGCTTAAAGTCAGACTATAATGAAAACAGCGGTAATAACTTCATATTATCATTCTAATTGTGTATATTAAAGACTAATACTTATGAATACTAGTTATGTGCTTATAAAAAGTTTAATAGCGGCAAATCCGCTCAAGACTTATTTTGTTGGTTTGTGTATACTGTACTGTCTTTCATTTGTACAGCGCTGCGGTATTTGTTGGGCCTTTATAAATACCGGTAATAATAACAAACACAGGATATTAAACTTTTCTAACCATTTAAAACACAAAAATGATTATTTAGTAAAACACCAAATGGCAGTGAGCAGAAAATCAAATTGCAGATTTTAGAGTTTAATAAATAATTTCCTCAATGTTCTAACATCTCACTGCAATCCTACACTTTGAACATCAGAAATCAGTGTATTTTTTTAGATTGAGGACAACCAGTTAAATAAAAAGCATCAGTATCAGATGTGTGCAAGCAAGATCTTTAACACAAAAACTTTTTTGTTTTGATAAAGTAGACTATAGCTCGAGAGGAACGACAAACACATTGCCTTTGATGCACTTGGAGATTGAATTAATGAGAAAATCAGCCATTTAAAAAGACACAGGAAATGTAAATTGATTCAGCGTGATTTTGGGTCACAGAAGAGAGCAGTTACTATGTGAGGAAAACAAAGTTTCACTTTCAGAACTGGTTTGATTTCACTGCTCTCTTTGGCTATTAGAAGGAATTCTGAAAAGAAAACATGTCTAAGTGTGAAATTGCAAACCGTATCAAGACACAAGGTTGAGATGATGGTAGTTTGTCGTGATGTGCCATGATTATAGATGTGTGCCAACATAATCTGCAGGGTTACACAATTTGAATATGAGTTTAATTTTTACAGATGCAGTAAAGCCATACTAGCATATTTATAAAGATAGCTAGAATAGGGTTCATTAGGCTCTGGGAAATGTGAGTGTGAACTCCCAATTTTCTATTTAAGTGTACACTACAAGAATATATTAAAATCAGATGGTCTGCACTATTTTGTCTATATATGTATCTTTTCAGATGATTTTTATGAAGGTTTACTGGTGAGATATATACTTACTAGATACACATAGTAATACTCTAGCGCAACATCTTTTTTGGATATTGGATAGCTAGAATACAGCTATAAGACAATAATCACCATTAGATACATTATTTATATTTGCAGGTGTACCACAGGTAATTATTGCTAGATGATAGGTGCAAGAAATGTTGATATCTGCGGTGTTCTACAACCAACACATTAATTGTGATGTGTAGTATTGATGTGCAAAAACTGATGATATTTCACTAGATCTGTTGAACTGTTCTGTCCTATTGTGTTTTATACACCACCTACTATAGACCGTAAGCTCGTTTGAACAGGGTCCTCTTCAACCTATGGTTCCTGTAAGTTTTCTTGTAATTTTGTCCTAGTTTGTTGCAAAATTGGAAGCGCTACAGACTAGGTGTTTTGCCTTCTTTTGTATCAACAGCAAAAACATATGGGAGGAAGGCTGAACTTGATGGACACAAGTCTCTTTGCAGCTATGTGATGTGTCCCGGCACACTGATGTGCATGTGATGTGTCCCGGCACACTGATGTGCATGTGATGTGTCCCGGCACACTGATGTGCATGTGATGTGTCCCGGCACACTGATGTGCATGTGATGTGTCCCGGCACACTGATGTGCATGTGATGTGTCCCGGCACACTGATGTGCATGTGATGTGTCCCGGCACACACTGTGTATGTGATGTGTCCCGGCACACACTGTGTATATGATGTGTCCCGGCACACACTGTGTATATGATGTGTCCCGGCACACACTGTGTATATGATGTGTCCCGGCACACACTGTGTATATGATGTGTCCCGGCACACACTGTGTATATGATGTGTCCCGGCACACTGTGTGTATATGATGTGTCCCAGCACACTGTGTGTATATGATGTGTCCCAGCACACTGTGTGTATATGATGTGTCCCAGCACACTGTGTGTATATGATGTGTCCCAGCACATATGATGTGTCCCAGCACACTGTGTGTATATGATGTGTCCCAGCACACTGTGTGTATGATGTGTCCCAGCACTCTGTGTATATGATGTGTCCCAGCACACTGTGTGTATATGATGTGTCCCAGCACTCTGTGTATATGATGTGTCCCAGCACTCTGTGTATATGATGTGTCCCAGCACTCTGTGTATATGATGTGTCCCAGCACTCTGTGTATATGATGTGTCCCAGCACTGATGATGTGTCCCAGCACTCTGTGTATATATGATGTGTCCCAGCACTCTGTGTATATATGATGTGTCCCAGCACTCTGTGTATATATGATGTGTCCCAGCACTCTGTGTATATATGATGTGTCCCAGCACTCTGTGTATATATGATGTGTCCCAGCACTCTGTGTATATATGATGTGTCCCAGCACTCTGTGTATATATGATGTGTCCCAGCACTCTGTGTATATGATGTGTCCCAGCACTCTGTGTATATGATGTGTCCCAGCACTCTGTGTATATGATGTGTCCCAGCACTCTGTGTATATGATGTGTCCCAGCACTCTGTGTGTATGATGTGTCCCAGCAGTCTGTGTATATGATGTGTCACTGTATGACCTATAGCACACAGTAACCCCAGCCATACTACCTGATCCCACCCCAGGGGCCCCACACACGCTCCTGCTTACTCTGAGAGCCGTCATCATAGCGATCAAACTCCCAGTCCGGGGACATGGTCTCCGTGCTCGCCGCCATCGCCTTCCAGCGGAGTAGGAGCACTAACCCTGCCCGCCTCCTTTCCCCGTGACACACAGGACCACGTGACTTCCTGCCAGGGCACGCCCACCGCCCTGCAAGAGGGCTGACGTCAGATGACATGTCTGCATAGAGCGATGGGCATAGGCGGCCATTTTTATTGTGGGCGGTGGAGGACTGTGTTCATGGCTGTGTGTGCAGTTTATATGTAGTTTCCATGCTCATCCAGACTTGCAACGAGCAAACTAATTGGGGGATCTATGTGAAGACCTTGTATGCAATAACGTTCTAAAAACAAGGAGAAGGAAGCCAACATTCTTCTTCAGAACTTTGCCACAGAGTAGCTCTATCTATGTGTGTTATGATTTCTATCTATGTGTGTTGTGACTTCTATCTATGTATGTTGTGATGATCAGAGTTATTCATCAAAGTTAGAATTCAAGGTTGGGTCAAAGTGAATTTAAAATTTAAAGGGACCCTATAGTCACCAGAACAATTACAGCTTAATGTAGTTGTTCTGGTGAGTATAATAGTTCCCTTCATGCATTTTTATGTAAACACTGCCTTTTTAGAGAAAATGAACTGTTTACATTGCCTCTAGGGACAGCACCAAATGGCCACTCCTCAAATGGCCACTGGAGGGGCTTCGTGGCTCAGGGTTGCACAGTAGGCAGCCCTGCCGCTCAGCGTCTCACGCTCTGCATGGAGAAGCTGAACTTCCTCAAAGAGATGTATTGATTCAATACATCTCTATGAGGAGGTCCTGATTGGCCAAAATGGCATTTGGCCCCACAACTTTGCCGATTTTAGCCAATCCAATGCTTTCCCATAAATTGGATTGGCTAAAAATTGGCCATTTTTAAAATATAATTCCTTATATTACCTCATCTGAAACGCTGTGTTATGCCACATCAGCATAACACAGCGTTTCAGATGAGGTAATATTATGACAGTGGTATAAAGCACAACATTTTTATAAAACATGAGTAAACATATTTCAGTAGGTGGGAGCGCTGTTGCGAACAGGAGAGGTTACTGTACTTTAAGATTTTATTGTGAAATGAGTAGTGGTCAATGGTGGCTGTAAGAGAAGTGTTGAGAGCGTGAATTCGTAGATTTATAGTATGTGCTCACTATCGTGGGCCATCCATCAGAGGCTTATACCCCTGTGTGTTATGAGTGCAAGACGTGTTCGAGTAGCTTGCCTAGTTTAGTAGCTTGATATTATCTGTGGGATGATGCAGGTAAGCTTTGGATCTGTGAGAGCCCCTTACCAAAAGCGGCTGCGGGGGGGATGGGGGGGGGGAACTGGTGGTGTTATTCCCTGGGGTTTCGCTTGTTGCGGTTTTGGCTTCCCTGGTTGCAACTCATGTGGTGTTCTGAGTCTACTACCTTTGGGTCAGGCACTCGCCCCTCGTTGGCTCTTAGGGAGCTCCGGAGGGTGAGTGAGTGTATAGAAGCTAAACAGGACCAAAGCGATTAATAACAGAGTTAAAGCTAAAAAAAAAAACACAAAGAGGGGAAAAACAGGCTCATAAAGAAACATGAGATGAATTGGTGTTCAGGTAGAGCAACTAGAGTCTCATCTGCATACAGCTGCCATCAGGTGTCTGATCTATTGTACCCTCAAGGGCGTGACTCTAGAGGGATCCCACACCATGCCATGTGCAGTGTCCGCCAGGCCTTTCACTGCTTCTGTCAGTCCAAGTGTGGATAGGCATTTAGGTGCTTCTGCTAGGGAGGTGAGTGATTGGGTGGTCCCATTGTGAGTCACGTGTAGGGTTCCAGGTGTTCCCCAACGATAGGTGATGCCTGCTGCCTGCAATTGTTGTGTACAAATTTGATAGGAACCAGCGCTTATTACAAATAATTAAGATAAACACAATTAGTTATAAATATCTTCAAACTAACTGCTAAACATTCGTATGGTGCTTCCAACACCTCAAACAACAAAATACTTGAAAAAGAGAAGAATGTAGCGCTTATGGAGATCAATTGTCACTTTTTAGTAGTCTCTGAGGAATACACAGGAGATCAGCGACCAAGTTTCTGGAAAGGAAATAATCGCATATAGTGTAGATGGTATATTACGAAGTAATCTTTAGTATAGAAATATATGAATAAACTCACAAACAGGGAGCTGTAGACTCATAATAATAATAGAGGCGTTTTGCCCTTCAGGGCCGCCATAATTTGTCCCTTATCGTGTAGTGTCATGCACCGGAGAATGATATCTCTGGCAGGGTGTGGTGCTGGCCTGATTGGTCCGGGGAGTCTGTATACCCCATCAATAGCAATTTTTCTTACCGCTGTCTGGGGCAAGATCATGGCCAGCATTCTTCTTACGAAGTGTGGCAATTCCTCTGTGGAGACAGCAGCTGGTACTCTACGGATTTTGATGTTGTGACGCCTGTACCGGTCCTCCATGGCTGTCATTTGCAGAAACAGTGCTTGATGCGAATGTGTAAGTTCTTGTACCGTTGATTGTACGTTAGATAGACCAACTTGTATGTCGGAGATGTGTTCTTCGTTAGCACGTACTCTGTCAGTGGTGTTCTGTATATCTGATCGGAGGACAGCTGCTAGTATCTTATGAAAATCATGCAGAAAGAGTTTGAGGTCATGTTTGGTTCATGGGGTCGTAGTGTGCGGCATCTCCGTGGGAGTGGGGGCCCCTGAGTGTAAGTCGGCCAGCTCACCTAGTTAGCGGTGCTCGCTTGTGGCCTCGGTTCGGGGACCCTCTGTGGGCGGCATCTTGGGCCGTGCTTGTTTTCTGGGAACATCTTCAGCCCCGTAGGCACTGCAGCATAGCGACTCCCAATTTGGCTGCGTGCATGTGGCGTAGGCCCCAGGCCTGCATCTCCGCTTGGACATTTTTGGTGATGCAAAGAAGGGCCATTTTGCAACAGCAGGAGCCCCTTGAAAATCAGCCATTTTGATGATGCCACAAAAGGGGCAGAGCCAGTGGACCCATGCAGTGCTGGAAATAAGATGAGTTTTACACTTTTAAGGGGGCTAAGTGGGGGGCAAGCCACCTAAATGGTGGGTTAAACATTATGGTGTCAGGAATACATGTTTGTGTTCCTGACCCTATAGCAGGGGTCCAAGCATTTAGGGCCACCTGATGGCCCCTATATCTTCAGCGGCCTGGTCAGTGCTGCGGCCGTGCAATAGTGCAACCGGGCCCTTTTAAAAAATTGCAGCCGCAAAGTAGTGCTGGGAGGAAATGACGACGGGAAAGACAGGCGAGGACGGGAGAGCCACGCCGACTCCCATCAGCCACAGGCACCCTCCTGCAATAAAAGTAAGAACATTTGGCTGTGTTTGTGTGTATGTCATTATGTGTGTGTATGTATGTATGTATGTGTCTGTCTGTGTGTGTATGTATGTATCTATCTGTATGTATGTTTGTATGAATGTATGTCAGTCAGTATGTGTATGTATGTATCTGTGTCAGTGTTTGTGTGTATGTATGTTTGTAAGTGTATGTATGTATGTATCTATCTGTATGTATGTGTATGTATGTCAGTATGTGTCTGTATGTATGTCTATCTGTGTATGTATCTGTATGTATGTATGTGTATGTCTGTAAGTGTATTTATGTATGTATGTATCTATCTATCTATCTGTGTGTATGTCTGTAAGTGTATCTGTGTGTGTATGTATGTATTCATCTATTTATCTGTATGTAAGTGTATGTATGTATCTGTATGTATGTCAGTATGTGTCTGTATGTGTGTATGTATGTATGTATCTATCTGTATGTGTATGTATGTATGTATGTCAGTATATGTATGTGTGTGTATGTCTGTAAGTGCATGTATGTATGTATCTATCTATCTGTGTGTATGTCTGTAAGTGTATCTGTGTGTGTGTATGTATGTATGCATCTATCTATCTGTATGTAAGTGTATGTATGTATCTGTATGTATGTCAGTATGTGTCTGTATGTATCTATCTATCTATCTATCTGTATGTATGTCTGTAAGTGTATCTGTGTGTATGTATGTATGTTTCTATCTATCTGTATGTATGTCTGTAAGTGTATCTGTGTGTATGTATGTATGTTTCTATCTATCTGTATGTATGTCTGTAAGTGTATGTATGTATTTATCTGTATGTATGTCTGTAAGTGTATGTATATATGTATGTATGTATGTATGTCTGTCAGTGTATTTATGTATATCAGTATGTGTCTGTATGTATGTCAGTATGTGTCTGTATGTGTGTGTGTGTGTGTGTATCTATCTGTATGTATGTCAGTATATGTATGTATGTGTATGTCTGTAAGTGTATTTATGTATGTATCTATTTATCTATCTATCTATCTATCTATCTGTGTGTATGTCTGTAAGTGTATCTGTGTGTGTGTGTATGTATGTATGTATCTATCTGTATGTAAGTGTATGTATGTATCTGTATGTATGTCAGTATATGTCTGTATGTGTGTATGTATGTATGTATGTGTATGTCTGTAAGTGTATGTATGTATCTATCTGTATGTGTATGTATGTATGTCAGTATGTGTCTTTATGTATGTCTATCTGTGTATGTATCTGTATGTATGTATGTAAGTGTATGTATGTATGTATCTATCTGTGTGTATGTCTGTAAGTGTATATGTGTGTGTATGTATGTATCTATCTATCTGTATGTAAGTGTATGTATGTATCTGTATGTATGTCAGTATGTGTCTGTATGTGGGTATGTATGTATGTAAGTGTATGTATCTATCTATCTGTATGTATGTCTGTAAGTTTATCTGTGTGTGTATGTATATATCTATCTGTATGTATGTCTGTAAGTGTATCTGTATGTATGTCTGTAAGTGTATGTATGTATGTCTGTATGTATGTCTGTAAGTGTATGTATATATGTATGTATGTAAGTTTATGTATGTATGTCTGTCAGTGTATTTATGTATATCAGTATGTGTCTGTATGTATGTCAGTATGTGTCTGTATGTGTGTGTGTGTGTGTGTGTATCTATCTGTATGTATGTCAGTATGTCTGTATGTATCTGTATGTATGTCAGTATGTGTCTGTATGTATGTCAGTCAGTATGTGTCTGTCTGTATGTATGTCTATCTGTGTGTACAGGGAGTGCAGAATTATTAGGCAAATGAGTATTTTGACCACATCATCCTCTTTATGCATGTTGTCTTACTCCAAGCTGTATAGGCTCGAAAGCCTTCTACCAATTAAGCATATTAGGTGATGTGCATCTCTGTAATGAGAAGGGGTGTGGTCTAATGACATCAACACCCTATATCAGGTGTGCATAATTATTAGGCAACTTCCTTTCCTTTGGCAAAATGGGTCAAAAGAAGGACTTGACAGGCTCAGAAAAGTAAAAAATAGTGAGATATCTTGCAGAGGGATGCAGCACTCTTAAAATTGCAAAGCTTCTGAAGCGTGATCATCAAACAATCAAGTGTTTCATTCAAAATAGTCAACAGGGTCGCAAGAAGCGTGTGGAAAAACCAAGGCGCAAAATAACTGCCCATGAACTGAGAAAAGTCAAGCGTGCAGCTGCCACGATGCCACTTGCCACCAGTTTGGCCATATTTCAGAGCTGCAACATCACTGGAGTGCCCAAAAGCACAAGGTGTGCAATACTCAGAGACATGGCCAAGGTAAGAAAGGCTGAAAGACGACCACCACTGAACAAGACACACAAGCTGAAACGCCAAGACTGGGCCAAGAAATATCTCAAGACTGATTTTTCTAAGGTTTTATGGACTGATGAAATGAGAGTGAGTCTTGATGGGCCAGATGGATGGGCCCGTGGCTGGATTGGTAAAGGGCAGAGAGCTCCAGTCCGACTCAGACGCCAGCAAGGTGGAGGTGGAGTACTGGTTTGGGCTGGTATCATCAAAGATGAGCTTGTGGGGCCTTTTCGGGTTGAGGATGGAGTCAAGCTCAACTCCCAGTCCTACTGCCAGTTCCTGGAAGACACCTTCTTCAAGCAGTGGTACAGGAAGAAGTCTGCATCCTTCAAGAAAAACATGATTTTCATGCAGGACAATGCTCCATCACACGCGTCCAAGTACTCCACAGCGTGGCTGGCAAGAAAGGGTATAAAAGAAGAAATCTAATGACATGGCCTCCTTGTTCACCTGATCTGAACCCCATTGAGAACCTGTGGTCCATCATCAAATGTGAGATTTACAAGGAGGGAAAACAGTACACCTCTCTGAACAGTGTCTGGGAGGCTGTGGTTGCTGCTGCACGCAATGTTGATGGTGAACAGATCAAAACACTGACAGAATCCATGGATGGCAGGCTTTTGAGTGTCCTTGCAAAGAAAGGTGGCTATATTGGTCACTGATTTGTTTTTGTTTTGTTTTTGAATGTCAGAAATGTATATTTGTGAATGTTGAGATGTTATATTGGTTTCACTGGTAATAATAAATAATTGAAATGGGTATATATTTGTTTTTGTTAAGTTGCCTAATAATTATGCACAGTAATAGTCACCTGCACACACAGATATCCCCCTAACATAGCTAAAACTAAAAACAAACTAAAAACTACTTCCAAAAATATTCAGCTTTGATATTAATGAGTTTTTTGGGTTCATTGAGAACATGGTTGTTGTTCAATAATAAAATTAATCCTCAAAAATACAACTTGCCTAATAATTCTGCACTCCCTGTATGTATGTATCTATCTATCTGTATGTATGTGTTTGTATGTATGTCAGTGTATGTCTGTAAGTGTATGCATGTATGTATGTCTATCTGTGTGTATGTATGTATCTGTATGTATGTCAGTATGTGTATGTCTGTCTGTCTGCGTGTATGTATGTATCTGTATATATGTGTATGTATTTCAGTATGTATGTCTGTGTGTGTGTGTGTATGTATGTATCTGTATGTATGTATGTATGTCAGTATGTATGTGTAGAATTGCAGAACACATTCGAAATATTAAGAAAGGCCTGATGACCCATAATCTTTCAAAACACTTTAAAGAAATACATGGAGCTGATCCAACAGGACTAACATTTTTATCTATAGAGAAAGTGAACGTACATTGGAGGGGAGGAAGTATAGACACTATTCTTGACCGAACTGAGGCTAAATGGATATTTTCTCTCAATACCCTAGTCCCCAATGGCCTCAATGTTGATTTCGAGTTAAATGCATTTTTATAACACTCCTTTTATTCCTTGCTTCTTTTATATATCTTTTTATAGTCTTTAAAGATTAGGTCTTCTTTGAGCTTTTTTAGATATATGTAGATACAAATTTTTAGTCACTATGATTTTTAACATTATGGTGCTTTCAGTACTAAGATGGTATTCGTCTCCAATGTATACCCCTATCCCAGTACGGATTTTATCTCATTAAGTTATCTGTCATTTATCCTGGATACCTCCCTTTTTAACTTTATGTGACCGTTTATCCATGCCACATGGTAGACTTTCAATTCCTTAATCGTTTTACACATTCACATTATCTATATTCCATTTCCTCGTATACCGTTTTTATTCCTAGCTTTGAGGCAGCATGTTATTTTTATTTTATTTTTACCTCATATTATTTCTTTTTACATTCTACATACTGGATACTTATTTTCCTATTTATTTATACGTATATTATATTTTATTTATTAGACATTGGCATTCTGTACTAATATTTATAAGAGACCTTTGGATATAAAATCAGTGTTGATGTGTAAATTCCACTAATTATCATATATTATATATCAGTATTAATGTTTGGAGTGTTTCTCTATTATGTTTAATCAAGTAAACAATTACATGACAGAGAGTTGTCATTAATAGTAAATTTTCAAGCTGGACAGAGGTGGTAAGTGGTGTCCCTTCAATAATCTTGAAATAAGCATTGAAAGACATGTTTCAGTGTTTGACACAATAGGTGTAAGTAATACAATGTGAGCAACATATTACTTTGCTGCAGAGGGATTTAGATATACTAGGGGATTGGGCACTCTAATGGCAGATTACATTTAATGTAGAAAAATGCAAAGTTATGCACTTTGGGGTAAATAATGCAATCGACTTATATCCTAAATGGTAGTAAATTAGGGATAACAACACACAAGAAAGATTTGGGAATTATTATAGACAATAAACTAGGCAACCATGTGCAATGTGAATCAGCAGTGGCTAAGGCCAGTAAAGTGTTGTCATGCATAAAAAAGGAGCATTAGTTCTCGTGCTGAGAATATAATTTTGCCTTTTTATAAATCCCTGGTAAGACCACATCTTGAATAAAGAATGATACTATAAAGAAGGACACTACGGCACTAAAAAAACGGCAGAGGCAGGCTACAAAATTAACCCATTAGTGACCAGACCGTTTTTCAATTTTCTTACCGTTGAGGAGGGCTGTTTGTGTTTAGCTATAATTTTCCTCTTACTCATTTACTGTACCCACATATATTATATACTGTTTTTCTCACCATTAAATTGTCTTTCCAAAGATACTATTATTTTCATCATATTATATAAGTTACTATAAAAAAATTATAAAATATGATGATAAACTTTTTTGAACTTTGACCCCCAAAATCTGTTACGCATCTACAACCGCCAAAAAATACCCGTGCAAAATAGTGTCTAAAATTTGTCCTGAGTTTAGAAATACCCAATGTTAATATGTTCCTTTTTTTTTTTTTTGCAAGTTATGGGGCTATAAGTACAAGTAGGACATTGCTGTTTCAAAATATATATTTTTAAAATGTATCAATAGTGAAATTGGAACACTGTTATCTGTCATAAATCTCTGAATCACACCACACATGTACATATTTTTTGTACACACTATGTGCCTCCATCAGTGGGCAGGTGAGGGAGATCTTTGATCTCCCTCACCTAACCACAGGCACGGAGAGAGGCAGGAGAGGACCCGGAGAGCTCTTGTCAGCAGCTCCACCGAGTTCCTCTCGCGAGGTCGGAGTGTTGCCGCGGTTACCGCGGCAACGCTCAGATCTCGCGAAAGTGAACTCTAGCCCCCTTTGGGGCTAGAGTTCACTCTCCACTGTACCACCAGGGATGGCAGCAGCACGGTCCCCCCTCCCTACATAAGGTAAAAAGGGAGGGGGGATATTAACTAAACGGCCCCCACACATTACACACAAACAGCACACACACACACACACACACACCCATACACACACAGCACCCTCACACTAACAACACCCTTACACACACAGCACCCTCACACTAACAACACCCTTACACACACACACACACTAACAGCACCCTCACACTAAAAACACCCTTACACACACAGCACCCTCACACTAACAACACCCTTACACACACACACTAACAGCACCCACACACTAACAGCACCCTTACACCCACCGCAGCCTCACACATGCACACACTAACAGCACCCTCACACACACAGCACCCTCACCCACACGCACACACACACAGCACCCTCACACACTAACAGCACCCTTACACATACACACAGCACACACTAACAGCACACTTACACACACAGAGCTCTCTCTCACACACACACACACAGCGCCCGCACACACATCACCCTCACACAGCAGTATGTGTGTGTGTATGTGTGTGTGTGTGTGTATATATATGCGGCAAGTGTGTTTCTGCTTTATGGTGCACACCCTTATACAATAGGCTGCGCACGCCTATGATTAAAGTAACACTATAGTATCAGAAATACAGATGTTTTAATCCACCGGCCCCCCTCTTACCTCCGAATAGAAAGGTGATTTACTCACCTTTTTCCAGCACCATGCAGGTACAGTGGCAGCTGGCCCTGCCTACGCCCCACCCTTTTGGCTGAGATCATTGAACTTGATGATCTCAGCCAATCCAATTCTTTCCCACAGCAAAGTATTGGGATGCTATCGCTCTGCGCCAATCAGTATCTCCTCATCTTTCCCCCATCTCTATGGGGAAAGTTCAGCGCCTCCGCGTCAGTGCTGACCCAGGAAGCACCTCTTGTTGCCATTTGAGGAGTGGCCAATACAGGTATCCTTAGACAGCAATGTAAACACTGCATTTTCTCTGAAATGCTTGCAGGGACATGCTATACTCACCAGAGAAGCTGCATTAAGTTATAGTTGATCTATCGACTATAGTGTCCTTTTAAACACAATAAAATGTAAGAAGAAACCTCATACCAGAAAGATGTCATATAAAATAGAAATATTTAGCTAGTCTGAGGGAGCAGCAAAAAAAGCAGAGTTGCTGGGATTGTGTTGTGCCTTTCGAGGTTAGACTCTCTTATGATTAGGATTATGGTTAATATATTGCTAAGCATGTTTTGTTAATCCATTTTTATATATATATATATATTTTCTCTCTCAATGTTTTTTATTTGCTGCTGAGGGAATAAAGAAAGTAGCATAACAGGAGCCTCAGTGTCTTAATCAAATCAACTCCTATAAAGCTGATTTATAAAAAGTTGATCAAATACTTTCTGCAAGCTGCACTGTGATGTTTGGCCAGCAGGTGGTGCAAAGCTCTTTCACAGTTATTTACTAAAAGTGTGAATTAGAAATTCAATTGGATTTGAAATTTTAGGTCAAAATTGATGAATTGGGAAGAGTTATCAAACTCAGTTAAGTATCTATTATATTCTGGCAGAAAATTTGACATTCACTAAGCGTGAGTTAGCATGGAATAACTTGCTGAGAGTTCTCAGCTAATCCTGTTCTTTGCACTGTTGGCTAAACGTATCACATAAATAAGGTTTTAAAAATCAGCTCCCAACCGCTTTAGTTGTAGTACACTGCCAATCCTATTAGCTGAACCTGTTCCCACTGTTATGACGTCTCATTAGGTCCTGAACAACATGGACTTTAAAGGGACACTATAGTCACCAGAACAACTACAGTTTATTGAATTTGTTCTGGTGAGTAGAACCATTACCTTCAGGCTTTTTGCTGTAAACACTGTCTTTTCAGAGAAAATGCAGTGTTTACATTACAGCCTAATGATAACTTCACTGGCCACTCCTCAGATGGCTGTTAGAGATCCTTCCTGGGTCATGGCTGCCTAAAATTCATCCAAACATTCAGGATCTCCTCCCTCTGCCTGCAGACACTGATCCATCCTCAGAGATTCATTGATTCAATTCATCTCATGAGGAGATGATGATTGGTGAGGGCTGTGTTTGAATTGTGCTGGCTCTGCCCCTGATCTGTCTCTTTGTCAGTCTCAGCCAATCCTATGGTGAAGCATTGTGATTGGATCAGGCTACCACTTCTGATGATGGCAGTGGGCAGTTCTAAAGGAAACTGGGACAAAGGAAGCAGCTGCAGACTTGAATACAAGTAATATTTTACTATATTTAGGGAGGCAAGAGGGGACCGGGGGCTAGATGATGGGTTTTAACCATATAGGGTCAGGAATACATGTTTGTGTTCCTGACCCTATAGTGCTCCTTTAATGACATTAAGTTGTAATGTCACATCCTAATGTCTGTGCCCCTGACAGTGTGGCTGTTACAGTGTTACAGTGTGGCTGTCCAGAGACGCTGTCAGTCTGCCTGGCATGCAATCCAGACAGCAGGGCCACCATCTGAAATTTTAGGGCCCTTAACACAGCTCAAGGTCTGGGCCCCCTTGAGGCCTGCCTCCAAGCCCCACCCCAAGGGCCCACCTCCTAATCCCACCCAAAGGAATACACACACACAGACACAAACACACACTGATACAAAATGACACAGATACACACACACACACACATACAGACAGACAGAGAGACACACACATACATACATACAGTGAGGGGGAAAAGTATTTGATCCCTGCTGATTTTGAATGTTTGTCCACTGACAGAAATGATCAGTTTATAATTTTAATGGAAGGTGTATCTTAACAGCGAGAGACAGAAAAACTAAATAAATCCAGAAAAACGCATGTCAAAAAAGTTATAAATTGATTTGCATGCCAATGAGTGAAATAGTATTTGACCCCTTTGACTTAGTACTTGGTGCACAGAGGTCAGACGTTTCAGATGTGTATGTCAGTATGTATGTATGTGTATAGTGACATACACATACATACTGACATACACACATACTGATGTACGCAGACAGACATTCAGACATACTAACAAACAGACAGACATACCCACATACTGATGTACACAGACAGACAGACATACTGACAGACATTCAGACATACTAACAAACAGACAGACATACATACATACTGACAGATATAGATAGACATACTGACATACATACATACTGACTTACATACCCACACACGCAGATCTAATTTTTCCACCACCCTCCTGTTTTACCTTTCAGTGCAGGAGGGTGGCTGGGGGTTGTGAAGAAATCAAAGTTATATCGGCTATTTCCTGTAATTCCATTTGGTTGCTGTAACTACCGAACAGAGACCACACTCCTGGCTCGTTAACTTCAAAGCGAACCATAATTTAAGCCCCTGTGTGGCCGAAAAACGTCAGCCATCTTGTTTGCGCAAACAAAGGCAGAGGGACTTGGTCGTCGGGTGTCTGGAACTAAAATCGGACACTCGACTTCCCGAACACCGGCCCCAAGGTACGAGGGCCGGCTTCTTATTTTCTCCTGTTCGGTAACTTTGTTCATACAAATGAGGGGAACAATCACTGCTAGGAGCCAGGGGAAGCCGTTCGTGAGTTTATTCGGTTTTTGAGACTTTTCAAACTAGACCGGCAAAACCACCAAAACTTGTGGAACTGTTTTGGGCAGTAGCCTCAAGGTTAGCTGTTCACCTAAGACTTCCATGGAATTTGAAAACCCCTGAACTGATCTGTGTGATTTTTGGATATGTTGGTCATCCAGATAAGGGCTATCAGGGGATATTGTGGGGATATCTTATGTTTTAGGGTGCATTTCAAAGTTTGGGGAAATAGTAAATTTTCTGCCTGGAGATAATTAAGTTATTACTTTATCAGCCTCAATTATCTCCAGGTAGAGAGGAGGGGATTATATGTTTGTACTGGGAGTCACACACTGTCACATCATGCCTTGTTCTGCGGATCAGTCTGGTGATGGCTTCTGGTATCCAGTGTCCTCCTTCCAGCTGCTCTCTGTAACTTTCCATCGGGTTACCATGACAACGCTCCGCACAGCACGCAGGCCGGTCTCGCGAGAGTTCGTCAAAGAGGAGCTAAAAAGAAAGACAGTGTGTGCTGCTGGGCACCTCTCTGCAGTGTAGCACGGCTGGCTCCCTCCACCATGCCACTTGACCACCAGGGAATGCAATCTCGCCCCTCCCTGGCTGTCATGCGGTAACACTTCCGGGTTCGGCACTCCGCTGTGCGGAGCCGGACCCTGCCCCCCTCTGACGCAGCTCTGACGGTATTTAGGGAGACCGCGACAGAGAGAGGTTGCTTGGTGATACTGGGAGCTACTTCCGCCAGACTTACCTCTCCGCAGGCTCTGGCAATGTGGGTCCTACTTCCGAGTATGCACGCCTGCTCTACAAGCTCTGAAGTCGTCCTAGCCTTCTGGGCTAAGACAAGTCTGCTTCATGCCACAGAGGATTACTGGAGAATAGAAACTCACTTACTTTACAAGTGGACCATATCTCTGAACTATTGGAGGACTACTCACAATAACCTTAAGTATATCTTTCAGTTATTTGTCTACAATATCATTTAATAATGAACTAATGCTTGCTTACTTAAATCTTCACTGTTTCAAGCTACTAATTATATGGAGGACAACTCCCATCATGCTTATTCCCAATGAACGGTTTCTTGCTTTGCAAATACACTCAGTGCTTCAAGCTACTAATTATATGGAGGACAACTCCCATCATGCTTATTAACTATGAACTGTTCCTGCTTTGCAAATATTCTCAGCTACTTGCTTAAAGTTACTATTGAAGATTATTCTCATTAACCTAAAGAATGTTACTTAATGCATCTCTGAGGAAATACTTAATAATGAACTTTGTGTTGTTGATTACTTGCACTTCCTCTTATTGGATTATTGCCTAAATGCAATTCATTTAAGTTTAACACTGATTAAAACTTCGGTTGAATCAAGTTACCAGTGATTCTCTCTTTTCTTAAAGCTACAGTATTGATACTTTAAAGATTCTCCGTTTCTTCACTATTGTTATTAGGGAGTTTTACAAGCTGCAGTTGAGTTCCAATCCAAATCACCCAAGTAGCGTAACGGAATCACCAAGCCTTAAAATGGAACCAGCAGAAGTGAATTCCCAAATTACCTCTTTAAACCACAGGGTTGAAATACTCACACAAGGCAAGCAGGATTTGCAAATTGCTAAGGAGAGACTTCTTTCTTATATTAGAGAAATGCAAAATAAAGTTACACATTCTTCAAGTGACCCTGCTGTCTGCAATCCCGAAAATAATTTTTGAGATCGCTCTAAATATAGAGAATTTTTGAATTCATGCAAATTATTGTTTACTCTCATTCCCAGGGCTTACCCCTCAGACAGGATTAAGGTCTGTTCAATAATTTCCTACTTAAGGGGTGAACCTATGTCCTGGGCACATTCATTTCTGGAAAATGAAGATCCTATTTTGGATTCTTTAGATAATTTTATTGAAGCAATGTCACTACTTTATGAGGACCCTAATAAACAAGCTACAGCTGATCTTACTATTAGATCTTTACAACAAAGAAATCGTCCAGTGGAGGATTATATAGCTGAGCTTAAAAGATGGGCTTCTGAAACCCAATGGGATGATATAGCTCTACGTAATAAGTTTCATTTAGGATCGTCTGAAACAGTTAAAGATGAATTATCTAGAACTAACCTTCCTCCAACGCTTGATACATTAATTCAACTCTCTATCAGTATAGATATAAGAATCAGAGAACGTAAAGCTGAAAAGGCTCTCACTAATTCATTTTAGAAAAAACACAGTCCACCTTTGCGCATGCCTAATAAACCCTTGCAACCCAGCGAACCAATGGAAGTTGGGGTTATTAGGGGACCTTTATCTATGGAAGAAAAAAGAAGGAGGAGAGACTTAAATCTCTGTATGTACTGTGCATCTAAAGAACATCTCTTACAAGAATGTCCTCTTCTAAAACGTTCTAAGGGAAGTAAGCCTAGAATTAATACCTCAATTCTGAAAACCCTACCCTCTTCCTGTTCTCATCAGTTTGCTGTACCTCTAATTTTACAGTGGGACAAAGAAAGAATCAAGACAGAGGCTCTTATTGATTCTGGAGCTTCGGGGATATTCATAGATTCTTCGTTTGTTGAAACTCATAAAATTCCTTTTATGAAAAAAGCATCTTTTGTCTCCATCAGAGTTATTGATGGATCTTTAATCCCCTCTGGTCCCATAAAAAAGGAAACTATTCCTATTATGACCATTACCAATAATAATCATTCAGAATGTCTTGTTTTTGATATTATAAAATCTCCTCTTTTTCCAATCATCTTAGGTATCAACTGGTTACAAACTCATGATCCCTTCATTCGTTGAGCTCCCTTTTCTCTCACCTTTGACTCAGAATATTGTAAGGACAATTGTCTCCCTCAAATTCCAATATTTCAATTAAAACAAGAAACCTTAATACCAGAACCATATTTGGATTTTTCTGATGGATCTCGTAACAAAAAAGTTGATGCTCTTCCCAGAATTCAATTTAATCCTTCTTCAGAACGGAAAACCTCAATATTGTCAAACAATAAAATTATTGGACTTACAACTACTATATTGGATGAACTGAAACAATTATCTCACAAGGAACTTGAGCTACCTACTACTCCTAAATTGTTCAAAAAAGATGGAATCTTTTATTTCAAAAACAGAATTTATATTCCTCCAAAACTCCGACATAACCTTTTAAAATTAATTCATGATTCTCCCCTTGCTGGACATCCCGGAATAAAAAAAGACAATTGAACTTTCTACTAGACATTATTGGTGGCCTCGTCAAGACAAAACCATTGAAACTTATGTAAAGTCTTGTCCAGTTTGTCAAAGGTCAAAAGCGGAACGTCCCCTTCCTTATGGATTATTGACAGGATTACCAGTACCTGGGAGACCTTGGCAATCTATTTCCATGGATTTTATGGTGGAACTCCCTCCTTCTCAGAAATACACCACCATCCTTGTTGTAGTAGACCGTTTTACAAAAATGTCACATTTCATTCCTTTGAAAAAGTTACCCTTATCCTCTGAACTTTCCAAAAATTTTATTGACTATATAATCAAATTACATGGATTCCCTGAAGAAATAATCTCCGACAGAGGTTCTCAATTTACTTCACGTTTTTGGAAGGAAATGTGTTCTTCACTTCAAATCCAACGTAAACTTTCTTCAGCATACCATCCACAAACAAATGGTCAAACAGAACGAGTCAATCAATGTCTGGAACAATACCTTCGTTGTTACTGTACGTATTTACAAGATGATTGGAGTAATTGGTTACCCATGGCTGAATTTGCCTATAATAATTCCATACATTCAAGCAGCAAAATGACTCCATTCTTTTCAAATTATGGATTCCATCCCTCCTTGTTGATCCATCCCTCCTGATGATCCCAAGACAACTTCGAATCCAATGGTTTCTATTCAAAATATGGAAATGTCCTCATTGCTCAAGAAATTAAAGAGAAACCTTTCAAAGTTCTATGTCCTTATATAAACGGAATTATGATGTTAAAAGGAGAGCTCCTCCTAAATATAAAATTGGTGACACTGTTTGGCTATCTTCAAAAAATATTTCTACTAACCGTCCTTCTAAGAAACTTGGTCCTCCTTTTCTTGGACCTTTTCAAATTGAATCCATTATTAATGAAAATGCTGTGAAATTGAAACTTCCTCCTTAACTTAAACTTCATCCTGTTTTCCATGTTTCCCTTCTCAAGTCTTTTCTCCCAGATCCCTTCCATAGGGAACAATTGTCAAGGCCTGACCCCATTGAAGTTCAAGGTGAATTGGAATATGAAATAGAGAGAATTCTTGACTCCAGACTTCATAGAGGTAACTTACAATACCTTATTAGATGGAAGGGTTATGGAGAAGAAGATAACACTTGGGAAAATTCCTCTGAAATACATGCAAAGAAGTTGATTACTGCCTTTCACAGAAGATACTCTCAAAAACCGAGGTAATAGCACCCGGAGAGTGCTCCTTATGTGGGGGGTCCTGTCATGCGGTAACACTTCCGGGTTTGGCACTCCGCTGTGCGGAGCCGGACCCCGCCCCCCTCTGACGCAGCTCTGACGGTATTTAGGGAGACCGCGCCAGAGAGAGGTTGCTTGGTGATACTGGGAGCTACTTCCGTCAGACTTACCTCTCCGCAGGCTCTGGCAATGTGGGTCCTACTTCCGAGTATGCACACCGGCTTCTGGGACATGCCGGCTCTACAAGCTCTGAAGTCGTCCTAGCCTTCTGGGCTAACAAGTCTGCTTCATGCCACAGAGGATTACTGGAGAATAGAAACTCGCTTACTTTACAAGTGGACATATCTCTGAACTATTGGAGGACCACTCACATTAACCTTAAGTATATCTTTCAGCTATTTGTCTACAATATCATTTAATAATGAACTAATGCTTGCTTACTAAATCTTCATTGTTTCAAGCTACTAATTATATGGAGGACAACTCCCATCATGCTTATTCCCAATGAACGGTTTCTTGCTTTGCAAATACACTCACTGCTTCAAGCTACTAATTATATGGAGGACAACTCCCATCATGCTTATTAACTATGAACTGTTCCTGCTTTGCAAATATTCTCAGCTACTTGCTTAAAGTTATTATTGAAGATTATTCTCATTAACCTAAAGAATGCTACTTAATGCATCTCTGAGGAAATACTTATTAATGAACTTTGTGTTGTTGATTACTTGCACCACTTCTTATTGAATTATTGCCTAAATGCAATTCATTTAAGTTTAACACTTATTAAAACTTCGCTTGAATCAAGTTACCAGCAATTCTCTCTTTTCTTAAAGCTACAGTATTGATACTTTAAAGATTCTCCATTTCTTCACTATTGTAATTAGGGAGTTTTACAAGCTGCAGTTGAGTTCCAATCCAAATCACCCAAGTAGCGTAACACTGGCAAGGTAAGAACCAGGGAGGGGTGGAATGAAATTTAAATATACACAAATAAATTAAATTTAAAAACTCCCCTCCCCCCTATTTTACACACACACTGCATCTTTACAAGCACACACTCTGCACTACACACACACACACTACATTCACTAAACACAATCTGCATACACACACACACTACATTCACCAAACAGTCTGCATTACACACACCCACACTACATTCAGCAAACACACTCTGCACTACACACACTACATTCACTAAACACAATCTGCATACACACACACACTACATTCAGCAAACACACTCTCCACTACACACATTCACACTACATTCACTAAACACAATCTGCACTACACACACTACATTCACTAAACACACTCTGCACTACACACACTGACACTACATTCACTAAACACACTCTGCACTACACACACTCACACTACATTCACTAAACACAATCTGCATTACACACACACACACTACATTCACTAAACACAATCTGCACTACACACACACACTACATTCACTAAACACAATCTGCACTACACACACACACACTACATTCACTAAAAACACTCTGCACTCACTACAAACACACTAAATTGACTAAACACACTCTGCACTACACACACACTACATTCACTAAACACACTTTGCCCTACACACACACACACTACATTAACTATTCACACTTTGCACTCACTACAAACACACTACATTTACTAAACACACTTTGCACTCATTACAAACTTTGCATTCACTATACACACACTCTGCATTCACCACAATCACACTACATTCACTATACACATTTTGCATTCACTACAATCACACTACAAGAACTATTCACACTTTGCTCTAACTACAATCACTATACATACTTTGCATTCGCTGCAAACACACTACATTCACTATACACATTTTGCATTCACCACAATCACATTACACGCACTATACACACTTTGCACTCACTACAAACACACTACATTCAAAACAAACACACTACATGCACTATGCACACTACATCCACTACAAAAACACACACTCTGCATTCAATGTACACACACTACATGATCATCCACTAGAAAAATACACACTCTGCATTCGCTATACACACCTACATTCACTACATACACACTGTGCATACAAACATTACATACATTACACAAAATGTACACACTGCATCCATGACACACATACCACATACCAGGTTTCCTTACAGGGCTGATGGAAGTCAGCTGCCTCTCCCCTCCTTGCGGTGTCCACTCTGCCTCCTCTCCCGCGTGGAGTGAGCTGGGAGGAAGTGACTGGCCACCACTTCTTGGGGTGCGGCTGGCATTTTTAAAGGGGCTCGGTTGTGCTATTACATGGCTGCAGCGCATTGTGTGGCCCTGTCAGTGTGCGCGCCCCTGATGGCAGCCCTGCCAGCCAGTTTGACTTACCCAGATTCAACTAATTTTCAGGGAAACCAGTTCTGTATACACAAAATACTTATTTTTGGCTAGTAGTGAGTTGTTATGACATTTTTTAGAGTGCTCTGGTTAGTACCATAAACCATTTTGTTATTTATTGTAATGCACGGGTCTCTAAATTGTTTTGAGTGCTTAACTTGCACAGGTAAAGTTATTCATTAAAGTGCAAAGGGGATAGAGGGCATTAAAGGAATGGAAAAGGGACAGGATATTGAGGGGAATGAAACCAAAGCTGCCATCAGGAATTTTGAGGCCCATTACAGGACTGTTTTGGACACCCACTAGAACACAACCCTAGACATGAGCACACTTACAAACTTGCAGACACTTACTTTCCTAGATATATGCATACTCCACCAGATACACATTATCAAACAAACATACACAAAGATACACATTTGCAGACACCTACACACACACAGCCATACACTACCAGACACCTACAAAGATTCACCCACAATATACACTGCTAGACACTCACATTCCCAGATATAAAGTGCTATGCACACTCGGATGCACACAAAGACATACACAGGCAGTCAGATACACATTTTAACACCCTCATGCAGTCAGATACAAACACACACAATGACAGACACACACAGGTTTACTTATACACTCACACTGCTCACATTGAAGCATGAGAGGCGCATATTAAACCAAAGTTCAGATTTAGGAGTGCAGCG
Organism: Pelobates cultripes; assembly: GCA_933207985.1. NCBI lineage: Eukaryota > Metazoa > Chordata > Amphibia > Anura > Pelobatidae > Pelobates > Pelobates cultripes. The sequence goes on from OW240914.1 coordinate 298,483,554, forward strand.
GAGTATGAAGAAGACATTTAGTAGAAGCAGTAATGAAGATTCTAACGATCGGCTGGAAAGAAGATGTAAAAAGATATCATTTAGTTATCTTGTTACATAGCTTTTACCTGCCATTTATTCCCCAACGTGTGAAACCAGAATTTCTTGAATTGAAGCCAGGTCAGGATAGTGTTTTAAACACGTTTTATGTTAGAATAAATGGAGAAGTTTTGACTAGTATGTAATGAATTTAGTGGTCAATTGGGCGAAGTTTAAAGGGCACTTGTTAATGGAACCAGGGCCGGACTAGGAACTAAAAGCAGCCCTGGAAAAAATTCCATACCAGCCCAAAAATGCATCGCGCCAGCACAGGCGAAAATGCATCCCCCCCCCCCCGCAAATTTTTTTTTATCTTATCTTGTGTTTTAACCCCCTTTTGCATTTCTTGAAGTTTTTTGTGTTTCTTATTTGCTCTTTTGATTATTTTCTTTTTTTGTTTTTGTGTATCTTGTCTAAAATTTTTCTCCTTTGTGTCTCTTACAACCCCCCTTGTGTGTCGCTTTCACCTCTCCTTGTGTATCTTTTACGTCATCCCAGGCCCTGTGTGTCTCTTCTTACCCTTCTCCAGTGTCTGTATGTCTCTTTCCACCCCAGCCCCTTTTTGTGTGTCTATGTCCCCCCAACAAACCTTCTTTGTGTGCATCTTTCTCCCCCAGCCCAGCTTTGCCCCCCACAAACCTTTTTGCCACTTTGTCCCCTTCCCTTCTGTACGTCTTTGTCCCCCAACAAACCTTCTGTGTGTCTGTTTGTCTCCCCCCAGACCCTCTGTGTGCCTCTTTCTTCTGGAAGCCCCTATGTGTGCCTCTTTCTCCCCCTCACTGCTCCTCTGTGTCTCTCTTCCCCCTCTGTCTTTTTCTCCCCTGTGTTTCTCTCTTTCTCCCTCCTCCTGTTTCTCTCTCTACCTCCTCTATCTGTTACTCCTCCCCCTCCTCCTGTGTCTCTTTCTCCCCCGACCCCCTGTGTCTCTCTCTTCCTCCTCTGTGGCCCATAATGGACATTTTTGCGGCCCGGCGAGTTGCAAGTACATGCTTAGTGTTACAGGGACACTATAGTCACCAAAACTACAGCTTAATATAGTTGTTCTGGGGAGTATCATAGGGGTGCGCACAGGGTGTGCCTGGGCACACACTAATCCCCGTGGCCCGCACTATGCCCCCTTTCACCCACCACAGGCCCTATCCTACCCAGCACCTATCTCAACCCCTATGTCCCCTTCACCCATCCAGCCCCTATGCTCTCCTTTACCCATCACAGCCCCTATGCCTTCCTGCACCCACCGTAGCCCAAATTCCCCCCTGTACCTACCACAGTCCCTATGCATTTCTGCACCCACCACAGTCCCTAACCCACCTCACCCACTACAGATCCTATGCCTTCCTGCATCCACTACAGCCCCTAACCCTTCATGCACTCACTACGGCCCTAACCCTCCTTATTTATTTATTATTATTGCAATTTATAAAGCGCACACAGATTCCGCAGCGCTGATCCTTGCACCCACTACAGCCCCTATCCCTCACTGGACCCACCACAGCACCTATATCTCCCAGTACCCGATACTGCCCCTATGACTCCTGCACCCACTACAGTCACTATCCCCCCATGCTCCTACTACAGTTCCTATGCCAACCCTGCAGCTTCTACAGTACCTATGCCCCACCCGCCCCCTGCACTTTTGTACAGGCCAAATCCCCTTGCACACATTGCAGTCACTACCCACACACCCATATTGCAGCCTCTATATTCCCCACACACAGTAGAGCCTCTTGTATCCACACACTCTACCAGCCCCAGTGTCTTCCAGACGCCTACTACAGCCGCATTCCCACAACAGTCCTAAACCACACACTCTGCAACACAATACAAATGATTAATTGTAACTTCACTCACATACTACACTGCAAACAGCCCCATCCACACACGTAAACCCACAAGGAGCCTGACTGTATGCACAGAATCCCACAAGCACACCACAAGGAGGGAGAGCTGGACTTGAGAGCTGAAGATTTGGTGAGTGTGTCTATGTATGTGTGTGTCAGTACATGTATCGTTGCATGTGTGTAAATCTCTGTGTGTATGAATCTCTTGGAGTGTGTCTGTGTGTATTTGTGGGTATCAGTGTTTATAGGTGTACCAGCATGTGACTGTGTTTGTGTGACTGCATGTGACAATGTGCAACCATTGGAAGCCTGGCAAAAGAGGCAGGAGGATATGCCATTAGCATCAGTGCACTTGTAAGAGGGAAATGGGGAGCAGCCTCATTAGAAATCCCTATCAAATGAAATCAAATGAAACATAGCACCATTTACCCTCAATTGTGCTGATGGAGTAGTGTACAACAGCAGTTTCCAAACTATGTGCCACGGAATATTGCCCCGGTGCTATGATTAGCACCTGGGAAACATTACTGCTCAACATGGACCCGGCTGAATGCCGCGGTCCTTTAAGACCGCGACCGGGCCCCTGTAATATCGGTCGGCTGGGAGGAATTGGCACTTCCCTCCACCACTCCTTGGGCTGGAAGCCATACTCTGCGGACTAGCCAAAGACTCGCACACCCTGCCTGAACGCGAGCTAAACATGGGCCGCCGATACCAGAAGCCTAACACAGCCTCCAAAGGCAGGGAAATAGGCACCATGCTCCAACGGCCGACGCAATCCAGAACAAGCCCCGTGGACAATGCGGACAAGGCCGCAGGATCCCACGAGCAGGAGGGCCTAACAGAGGACCAACAGCAGCCCCTAAAATTGCATGGAACTCACGACTCGGAGCCCGACGATGGCTCCGCTCCCACCACGAAAAGCGACCTCAGGGTCCTGTTAGCAGACATACAAAAAGTCTGGACAGCCGACCTAAATCATCTCAAAACGGAGATCCAGGAGGTCACAAACCGAGTTCAAACCTCGGAAACAAACATCATGGCTGTGCAGATAGACATTGCCGACTATCCAACAAATAAATAATGCTCAGTTGTCCATGTCACTCCAAATGACATCCATGGAGGACAGACAGCGCCGGAATCATGTAAACATATGAGGCATACCAGCCAATATACCCACCGAGGAGCTGCCACATTATATCCGGAGACTTCTGGGCACACTGTTACCTCACTCAGCTGCAAAGAGGATTACCATTGACGGAGCCTACAGGGTAGCAGGGCCACCTAAATCCTCTCCTAAAATGAGCAGAGACGTCATCCTGAGATGCCTGACACACCACGATCAAACTCAGATCATGTCAGCAGCCAGAGGACGCCTCATTAACTTTCTTTCAGGATCTCACCCGAGCTACCCTCCAGTGGCGTAGAACCCTGAGACCGACCACACTCAAACTTCGAGCGGCGGGGACCAGCCGGAACTCTGATAGCTCAACATAAGGAAGTTGTGCACACACACTCACCTTGGAAGAAGGGGCACCCGCCTTTCTCACCTCACTAGGACTGACGAATAGGGCCGCGAGCCCGAATATAGCGGCTTCCACAGACGCCTGGAATCCTGAGTCCGCAATCCCGTTTACACCACGAGCCGGTGGCTCAGGGCCTTGACTCCACCACGAACGGGCGCACACCAAGAATTGGCACGTGAACTGCCCGTTGCGGATGAATACCATCCCTGATATGTTCCAATGTCTTTAATCGAAATTTATTACTGTTTTAATACGTTATAATTGAATGTTTGCGACTGACTTACCTACACAGGTAAAACACTAGAAGGGGTCCCAGACGATAGCCACAAAACGGCCGACAGACTCACCCCCCCTCCCCCTAGGATGGGGCAACCCCTATCACTCTCCCCCAGGACTCTCTGACTCACACACACAACCCCATCAAGACCTTGGAGACGCCTCCTAATTGTCCATCTCCTCGCCACACTGAACCCCAGACACCTGTGAAATTAGTTTGTCGTTGACAGTACAGATATGCAATACACACACCATAGCCCCGCAAAGAAAGACTCCAGCATATCCCCAATTCAGAAGCTGAGAACCTGAACACCGACCCACACAGACCCTAACTGACATTGACTCTTTAGGCCTCTCCACGTTGTTTGTAACTTGTTTTAAAAAAAAAAAACAGATATCACCATCTAACTGCTACCTACATGTACAACAATGGCATATTGTTTTCATTTTTGTATTATAACATGCAAAATAAGCAGCACTGTTAAAAATAAAGAATTATAAATAAAATTTAAAAAAAATAAGTTACATGACTTGATTACTCTTTTTCTGATGAACACAAAGCTTACATTATTTGCCACTTGTGTTGGAAAAGTCCCTCAACTGGAAAAACAGGTTTCTTTTAATGTTAGGTGAGATTAAACTCTGTTTAATTTATAACTTCTTATTAAACATGATATCACAGAGCTTGTCTAGACAACTGGTCTTTCAGATATGGACATTAAACTTACTAAAATAATAAAAGTAAGTCCAAGGGAATGTCAGAAAATACTTACTGCTATTTTTCTATACAAATCTGGTATTAACTGAACATGCTGGCAGTATCACACTCTTTTCACCCTCAGGCAGCCAGTACATGCTGTGATAGGTGAGATCTCAGCATGCACAATCTTTTTACTGATAGAAGTGTGATTGCTGACTGCAATCACACTCATATTACTCTCACACAGCAAGCCCAGTACATGAGAGTAGATTATTCACCGTCTCACCTCTGTGAGCTTAAAGGACCACTATAGTGCCAGGAAAACATACTTGTTTTCCTGGCACTATAGTGCCCTGAGGGTGCCCCCACCCTCAGGGACCCCCTCCCGCCCGGCTCTGGAAGGGGAAAGGGGTAAAAACTTACCTTTTTCCAGCGCTGGGCGGAGAGCTCTCCTCCTTCTCTCCTCCTCCATTCCTCCTCCTGGGCTGAATGCGCACGCGCGGCAAGAGCTGCGCGCGCATTCAGCCCGTCGCATAGGAAAGCATTTACAATGCTTTCCTATGGACGCTTACGTGCTCTCACTGTGAAAATCACAGTGAGAAGCACGCAAGCGCCTCTAGTGGCTGTCAATGAGACAGCTACTAGAGGATTAGGGGGAAGGCTTAACCCATTCATAATTATAGCAGTTTCTCTGAAACTGCTATAATTATGAAAAAATGGGTTAACCCTAGCTGGACCTGGCACCCAGACCACTTCATTAAGCTGAAGTGGTCTGGGTGCCTAGAGTGGTCCTTTAATGTAGTTGTTGTGGTGAGTATAGTCCCTGCAGGCCCTTTCATGTAAGCACTGTCTATTTAGAGAAAAGGTTGTGTTTACATTGCTGCCTAGGGACACCTCCAGTATCAGATGGCCACTAGAGGTGCTTCCTGGGTTAGTGCTGTACAGTGTGCAGCACTGGCGTACAACATCTCTATGCTCTACATGGAGACGCTGAACCTTCTCCATAGAGATGCATTGAATCAATGCGTCTTTATGAGGATATGCTGAATGTCCAGGGTGGCATTAGCCTCACCTACTTAGCATCATCATCAGATTTGACATTCTCATCCAATCCAATGCTTTCTCATAGTAAAGCATTGGATTGGCTGATATTGTCAATTATGATGATGTCAGTCAAAGAGGCGGGGCACTGCCAGCACCAGCGGACCCGTGCAGTGCTAGAATAAAGGCGAGTAAACTACTTATTTTAGGGACCTAAATAGTGTTAACATTCTAGGGTCAGGAATACAAGTTTGTATTCCTGACCCCATAGTGCTCCTTTAATAATTACAAATAAATTGCAGCTAGTAATCATTAAGAAAGTTATACTGGGCCCATATAGATGCTACTATACTAGCCAGTCCTCGCTGGGAGTGAAATTCTACTAGTCAAGATAACTTTTTCACTTGTGAATAGCTAATGGACAAGTATAGATTTTGAGCCATGATTAGGTAAAATAATAAGATAATAAGTTAACCTCACTATGGTTGCATGATGCCCCCCAACAGACTAGCCCGCTGTGCTCATTGATTCAACAGGTTTTTAAACTTACAGTAAACAAAAACCAGTGTTCAGGAGTGACAAAGAGAACATTGCTGTAATGTCCTTAGTAGGTCTTAAAATTAGATAACTACAACTGTCCTCAGATGAACAATGCATAACATAATACATAGTATTATGATTTAAAGGGATCCTATAGTATCAGAAAAACAAAGCCGTTTTCCTGGCACTATACGGTTAATAGTCCCCCCCACCTGCAAAACCCCTTCAGCCACTAACCTGAATCCAGCACCGATGTCCCTTGGTGCTGGATCAGGCTCTGCCCACACTCCTCCCCCGCCAACAGGGGAGACCTAATGCGCATGCGCAGCAATGGCCGCGTGAGCATTAGACCTCCACATAGGAAAGCATTGTTGATTGTTTTCCAATGGGCAAAATCTGACGCTGGAGGTCCGAGAGCACATCCAGCATCAGATAACTGGATCAAAAGTCCGTTTGGATTCTGGAAGCACCCCAAGTGTCTGTCTGGCAGTCAGCAACTGGGGGCAGACACAAAGCTGCAATGTAAATATTGCAGTTTCTGTGGAACTGTAATGTTTTACATTGCAGCACTAAGTGCAAAAGGGTCACTGCACCCAGACCACTACAATTAGCTGAAGTGGTCTGGGTGCCTACAGTGTCCCTTTAAAAACGCTTGGATCATTTCCAGACTAGAGAAGCCTTCTGTTTACCTCACATGGTCCTACAATGCACTTTTAAAAGATGATTATTATTAAGGATCGCCCTGCAGTGAAACGTTGGCTAAATCCGACTGTGAGCATCGCAGCCAAGTCTGTTGCATCAGTCTGTGTACCAAGTAAGATCAGCATCCAAGAGGCGTGGCTTGCCTCGCGTGTGGGCGTGTTCGGTTGCTGGCTAACATTAAATGGGCGGGGTCTCAGTGCTGCTCTACACGGTGAACGCGGGGTGAAGGGGCGTGGACTCACTGAAAGGGCCGGGTTATTGCTGGCTCTGCGGTTATCGGGAATGAAAGGGGCGGGGCCAAAATGGAACGTTGCCCTGTTACTCCGTGTTCTTTATAGAATCGCAGGGTTCCAGGGAGAGCCAGCATTCACATCCTTACTGGGGCATAGTCTGAGCACCCGCTGGGCACTGCCAACATGCTTTGGGCAGCCAATCAGTTTATCAGGAAGTTCTCCACCGCTTCGGTGAGTACCTACCTGACACACACAGGAATAATGCGATTACCCAGGATGTCATTGGCATGCATTGTGAAAGGGCCACACTAACCTGCTTTCTATCTACAGAACTGGGCTCCCTGGGAGCATTGAACGTGGGAACCACGATACTGTATTTTATATTCAGCAGTGAAATGGTTAAAGATCAGGGCCGGACTGCAACTCCCATGACCAATTACTATGGGAGTTGTAGTCATCCTACAGTGTAGACACAATGCCATGCACTAGTACACCCTCCCCCCCCCCACCCCCAGACAGGGAATACATTCACTGCTGTTGACATTAAAGTGACCCCTATAATAAAAGTCATCAAACACCATATACACGGTGCATCGTTAGCAATGGCAATGTAGAATTCAACAGACCGAGCCAATCTCATCTTTTGGTTTTATACGTAAATCACATATACAATGTTATTGCATGCTCTGCACGTAAAGCAGGCTATTCTATGGGCTGGCAGCCTGCCAGGATCTCAGAGCAGCTTTGCCTTGTAACCATAGCTACTGCCAAATTCATACAATAGGCTTTCCTCCAAATTTGGAGTTACATCAGCAGCAGACATGGGGTGCACATGGGATCCAATGGGCATAGCTTTGTCCATTGGATCCCAGAGATTATTCCCACAAGCACTTTGTTTTGTCTCTGGAGCACATGTTGGATAAAAGTGATTCCTTAAAAATAAATGTAGTGCTATCATTCAAGACTATTTAGGCCCATTTTGGAGAATTGAAGACTTGCAACATTGGGCCCCTCTTCTGCCTGCTTCTGTATGGGAAATTTAGGTAACCAATCTGAATTGGAAAATTCTTAATTCAGCTATTCTTTTGATTTTAGCTATTGTAACCTTCTTTCTAAACAATTCACTTTTGGTAAATAACCCTGTTAGAATGTTGGCTAATATCAAGGTGTTTTCAGCAAGGGACGTCCAACATATTTTGGTTTTGCTTCCTGGAAAATAAATGCTTAAAAATCATTACAGAAAACCTACAGACAGAATTACTGACAGCCACTAGAGGCGCTTCTGGGAAACAGTGAAAATAAAATTGCACTATTTCTATCAGATTGTTTTATGGAAAAGCCAGAAGTTGTCAAAAGGCAGAGGATTGCCTTCAACTTTTGTCCAATCCAAGTACTCATCACAAGTGATAACTGTGGGATTCAGTCATCGTCTCACTTATCAAAGCAAGATGTGATATGTGGAGGCTCCAATTGTTTAGCAGGATCCTCCGTAGACCTCAGTGTTGTACTTTCGTGCATGCGCAAGAGTACAGCACTGGCGAGACTCCTGGCAAGGTGAACCGTCAGGAGCTAAAAAGGATCTCCCAGAAGAAGATGCCGGCAGCCGTGTGGAATATCTTTAGATATTTTCCACCCTGTTGCCACTGGAACCTAATCAGAGATGTCTCTTACTGGGGTCCTTGCAAAAAATATGCACCCCCCCCACCTAAAGTGTCAGCTCCACTTTAAAATGCGCATGTGCGAGCATGTGACATAAAAGGTTTGAGAGTTGTTTAGACATCTCTACCTGAACAAATTTATATATATGTGTGTGTGTGTGTATATATATATATATATATATATATATATATATATATATATAATCATATGCATTGGCACGTGCACACATGTCTAAGATGCTTCTTTTCAAACTCACAACCTCTTTTGTCAATGTTCTACTTGTGCCACTACCATTCGACTATTCTCTTTATAATTCCTTCGGCCATATAATTCCTTTACCTAATTTTTAAGGTAAATAATGCTTTTTTTATAGATAAGTAATTACTATTTAGAGTGTTAAAATGATAAGCTGTTTCTCTACTTTAAAATTCTATTGTTCATGTAACGTAATCTCTGGGTTGGCTGATGGTCAGGTTTTCAGAACTGCCACGTTGTGACGAAAGAATCCTTCTCTCTAGCTATTGAAAGTACAGTTCACACTAGAGGCACTGGATTAGTGTGTGTTGATATCTTTAAGAGGATATTCTATAAACATTTAAAAATTGCTACTTTTTAAAATGTTTTTATATATTGCATCAGGATAGATTAGTAGAATTAAAATGAGACACAATATATAAGAAACATGCTTACCCATCATACTATTTCATACCTGACAATTGTCCCTATTTACAAGGGACAGTCCCTAATTTTGTCTCAAATCGCTCTGTCTCAATTTTCTGTCAGTAGGTCCATCTTATCGAAGAGCTCCATATTGTTGGTGTGTCTGATTGCATAACAGAGCTCCACAGCAGTAATACTCACAGTTATGTGTCTTTAAACTGCAATAAATGTGTTTAGAAATTAGTCTGTGCAAGTAATATACATTGTTCATGTTCTAAATTACATTTTAGTTGCACAAATTATTAATAATCAATCACTATCACAAATCAAATTTCTCAGAACAGCCCTGCCCCTGGCAACACCCCTAAAATGAAAGTGTCCCTCTTTATCCATCTGAAACATTGGGAGGTCTACTATTTTGTTTCTTTCTATAAGTGATAGAACCGTTGGACGTTCAAGTTTTTTTTTTTTTAAACCTTAGTAATGCCAACTGGTGTCATATTTACTTTGCAGAAAGCAGTAACAATTTGTTGTCGGTATGGAATGATTTGCAAGAGTGATCTGATGTGCTATCAAATGCGTATCAAATGTGTAAATAAGCGGAAAATAACTTTCTACACAGAATGTGCAGCCTGTTAGATGCTAATTATCAACCAAAGTTAAAACTTCTTACTCGGGGGTTTTGATATAACGTATCATGCTGGGTGTCGATGGCATTTTGATGCAACAGACATTTTGTTGTGTTGTCGTATAATAGTCTTTGGAGAATACTTTCTTATTATTTTCAGTAGCATATGAAGCAGATACAGCAGTTGGCGTATCTTTTACACGTTGCATGACTCGTGATCATAGAAAGCTCATTGGATCTTACATGTCACTCCCAGCAGTACTTTGCTTATCTATTTACATAAATTCCAAAGGCAGCCTTCCAAATCTGAGTGTTTAGTAACTCGCACTGTGTCATTGTCCTCATGGAATTGGAATAAAACAATCATCTTTAAACAAGCAGTTTTATTTTCTTTTAAAACTTAGCTTAACCCCTTAAGGACCAAACTTCTGGAATAAAAGGGAATCATGACATGTCACACATGAGGACGTCCAGCGACGCTCTAGCACAGGTTTCCTGTGCTAGGGACACGGAAGTGCCCTCTAGTGGCTGTCTAGTAGACAGCCACTAGAGGTGGAGTTAACCCTGCAAGGTAATTATTGCAGTTTATTAAAAACTGCAAAAATTACACTTGCAGAGTTAAGAGTAGTGGGAGTTGGCACCAAGACCACTCCAATGGGCAGAAGTGGTCTGGGTGCCTGGAGTGTCCCTTTAATGAAGCAGTTTTGGTGTATAGATCATGCCCCTGCAGTCTAACTGCTCAATTCTCTGCCATTTAGGAGTTAAATTATGTTGTTTATGCAGCCCTAGTTACATCTCCCTGCATTTGACTTGTACAGCCTTCCTAAACACTTATTGTAAAGAGATCTAAAGGGACACTATAGGCACCAAAACAACTTTAGCCTAATGGAGTGGTTTAGGTGTATAGATAATGCCCCTGCAGTCTCACTGCTTAAATATCTGCCATTTAGTAGTTTAATCACTTTGGTTTCTGATCATGCAACCGTAGCCACACCTCCCCTGGCTGTGACACACAGCCTGCATTAATCAAATGTTAACTTGATGTAGGAGTTTTTAATCTCTTGCTCTGTAAACTGAACTTTAATCACTCATAGGAGGCTATTGCAAGGTCTAGAAGGCTGATAAAGAGAGCAGTGGAAACAAAAATATAAATTAAACAGAATGTGCAATAAAGAAAGTTTAAACATTAAAGGAACACTATAGTGCCAGGAAAACAAACTCGTTTTCCTGGCACTATAATGCCCTGAGGGTGCCCCCACCCTCGGGGTCCTACTCCCACCGGGCTGAAGGGGGAGGAAGGGGGTTAATCACTCACCTTTCTCCAGCGCCGGGCTCCCTCTGCACTGGGGACTCTCCTCCTTCGGTCGTCAGAGCCGCGCGCGCATTCAACCAGTCCATAGGAAAGCATTCTCAATGCTTTCCTATAGACGCTGGCGTCTTCTCACTGTGAAAATCACAGTGAGAAGCGCGGAAGCGCCTCTAGCGGCTGTCAATGAGACAGCCACTAGAGGCTGGATTAACCCATATGTAAACATAGCAGGATCACTACAGGCACCCAGACCACTTCAGCTCAATGAAGTGGTCTGGGTGCCAGGTCCCTCTAGTTTTAACCCTGAAGCTGAAAACATAGCAGTTTCATAGTAACTGCTATGTTTCACTGAGGATTAATCTAGCCTCTAATGGCTGTCTCACTGACAGCCGCTAGAGGCGCTTCTGCGATTCTCACTGTGAAAATAACAGCGAGAATACGCTGGACGTCCATAGGAAAGCATTGAGTAATGCATTTTAACCCCTTCAACCCAGCGGGAGGGGGGCCCCGAGGGTGGGGAGGACCTAATGACTCTTTAGTTCCAGGAAAACTAGTTTGTTTTCCTGGCACTATAGTGCTCCTTTAAGGAGCATAGTGACACATAAGAAAGGTTATAGGTGATTTTGATTGTTTTGAGAGACATGACGGTTTCTCCTTAACTACTTATATTGTATTGGACAACATATTTCCACATTACACAACACCATAAAACATGGATTAATGTATTTTTACTGGGATACTTAATAGTTATTCATTTTATAATCCTTTACGTTAAACTCTGGAAATTATTACCAAATAAGTCCAAACTTTCTCCGTTAACTAATTAACTGGTGCTGTAACGTTTGTTAGCACTGTATAAATACATTGTGTGGCAATATATTATTAATGCTATCGCTTTGTCTTTCAGATCTACTATCAAAATAAGTTAAGGCTAGCCCTTATAGGTCAGAGCCTTTTCGGTCAGGAGGTCTATAATAATTTGCGCAAAGAAGGACATAAAGTTGTTGGAGTATTCACTATTCCAGACAAGGATGGGAAGGCAGATCCCTTGGGTAAGTAATCGATTCATAGATACATGTTTACAGCAGAACTGCAATGATCCATTTATGGAATGTGTTATTATTAACTTGCAATACCATAACCGGACACTGTAGGCACTATAACCATTTAATTTCATTGAATCGGTTATAATGCCTGGAGTCTCCTGGTGCTGTCATTCCATTCATTGTTGAAACTATTATGAGCACCTTAAGGACAGGGAGCCAGAATGATCTAACATGGAGCACATACTTTGACTTTAAACCATTTGTGAATGGTTTAAACCTTAAAGGTAAGGAATTCCCATAAACCTGCTGGCACCATAACAACTTAATTTCTATGAAGTTGTTTGGTGCCCAGATTGTGAGAAATAAACCTTTAAATGTTACGGGGATCCCCTATTAAAGGTAAACTGTCAATTCCTAGGAGGATTAATATTATGTTTACTTATTTACTATTCCTACCCTTCAGACGTTCTCCCCGGATACTGAACAAGAGGTGGTTGCGCTTCTCCTCTCCTCTCGCCCCACCACTTGCCCGCTAGATCCTATCCCATCTCACCTTATCAGATCTCTCTCCCCTTGTCTTGTGCCTTCCTTGACACACATCTTCAACTGCTCTCTCTCTTCTGACATTGTTCCTGCTGACCTTAAACATGTAGTACCTATCCTGAAAACAACTGAAAAAAACCATCTCTTGACCCGTCCTCTCCCTTTAACTATCGTCCCATATCCCTGCTCCCTTTCTCCTCAAAGCTTCTGGAAAGACTTGTCTTTAACCGTGTGTCTCGATTCCTCAATTCCAATTCTCTCTTTGACCCTCTTTAATTTGGCTTCCGTCCTCTCCACTATACTGAGACTGCTCTTATCAAAGTTACTAACGACCTAATCGCAGCTAAATCCAAAGGACACTACTCTATACTAATTCTTATTGACCTCTCTGCTGCCTTTGACACTGTTGATCATGCTCTCCTTCTTCAATCACTCGGTCTCTGTGACTCTGACCTCTTGTGGTTTTCCTCTTATCTCTCCCAACACTCATTCAGCATCTCCTTTTCTTATGATATATCCTCCCCTCGTCCTGTCTCGGTTGGAGTCCCCCAAGGCTCTGTCCTTAGTCCCCTTCTATTTTCTTTTTATACTGCCTCTCTTAGCAAACTTATTACCTCTTTTGGATTCCATTACCACCTGGATGCTGCTGACACCCAGATATATCTCTCTTCCCCGGGCCTCCTCTTCAACTTATCGTTCCTGTAAGTTTTCTTGTAATTGTCCTATTTATAGTTAAATCCCCCCTCTCTTAATATTGTAAAGCGCTACAGAATCTTTCGGCGATATAGAAATGGCAATATTAATAATAATAATAATAATTAACAAATATGTATTTGTGAGGTGTGAGAAATATTTATAGTTATATCCTAACTCCAGTAAATTCCAGAAAGTGACAATGCCCCTTTAAATGACACAGTATGCATTAGATAAATGGGCGTTCATGCTAATGATCTCTTCATATAAATACATGAAACTATACTAAATGAATCAGGTATAGGGGAGCAGATTTCTTTAGCTCTTTGTTGGGGTCTGTATATTGCATCTGATCTGTAGAGCCATTACAGGCAGACAGCAAATGCAAGTTAGCTCAGATTGCATGTTGGTGTATGTTTCATTGAATATAAAATGAACTGTCACTAAGCAGAGATCATGTGATATATAGGCATCTGTGACAGGGCTCAGCACTCAGCTTGAGTTTCTCCATCAAGGGTCCTTCTGTTTCAGCACTAGATACCTGAAGTGATTATAGTTGTTATACCCAAACTCTAGCCGAGACTTAGTGAAGGGTGAATAAGAACTGGTTTATTGAGAACAAGGCACACTTTTATACACACGGCCCACAACCCCAGCAGAGGATCCATGGCTGGAAAAATGCAAATCCCACCCTTGCGCCTCTGAGAAAACCAGATCAATAACCGCTAAATTAATTATCTTTAGACATCAAGGCACCATTCCATTTTACCCCAAACTATATTAAATAACACAAATAACCCCCACATATCTTATATCTCCGGAAAGCTCTCCCTCTCTGCCTAATTCGGAAAAAAGAACACTTTTGTGAATTCACAGTGTTCAATCGCCACGGTTAAAATGTTAGCCAGAGTGACCATTGGGAGACTTGCAGCTTTACCTGCGAGGTTCAGTCACTGGGTGGGTTGGAGTGAGGGTGCTCTTCGGGGCTGTGCCTGGTGAAGAACAGGGAGGAAACCAGGGAGTGTGACTTAGCTCTGAAATGAGAAAGCTGTCTCTGCATAGTAGTGAAACTGTTGCATGATCATCCATTGTATCAGAGATACCTAGTAGATCTGCAAAATAGCATGTGTATACAAAAAAAGATGAAATAAAAAATATAGATAACAATTAGGGGGAAAAAAATCAATCTTTAAAATACAACATTTAAGAAGTACACATTTCTTAAGTGACTAACTTCCTCTGTAATCCAGTCATTGCATATCTAAATACACATTCAATGCTCTATTTAGGAGTCTACCCCTTAAATTTATTTACAAGAATGGAAAGCATGGTATGTCTGGGTCGCCATAATCTATAAGAAGAAAATAATTTGGATTGAGCATCTCTTTTTATTACTGTTGCTTGGAGTATCCCTTTAAGCCACAACTATCTCTTACATCAAGATTTACATTTTATTAATTGTGAGTGAGCACTTTTTAAAATGTTGTGGAATGGGACCCAAATTATGTACATGACGTTACTTTGGTGACCCATTCTTTGAATGGGACCCAAATTATATACATGCCATTACATTGGTGACCTATTCTTCAGTTGTAAAATTTGCTCAGTTACTCACTCAATTGTAATCTAATGTTGTAGGAACAAATTCCTACTAGGGAGTACTCCTGGTGAACCTGTTGGCCAACATACCCCTGGGTCTGAGCAAGACAGGTCGTGGTGAACTCTGACAGACAGTTAGCTGGTGAAGGACAATTTCCTTTATCATTTGAAGGGTCTTTGGGACGTCCATTTATTTATTTTTGTGGATTTTACAAGCCTCCACTCATCGGCTCAAAGAAAAATAAAAAAAATCCACGCCATGATCAGCCCTTGTTATTTGTCTGGTCTAAGGGACCCCTACAGCTATTATATATCCTTATTATATATATAGCCTGAGGAAAGAAGAGGGACCTGATCAAAGGTGACTACTGTCATTAAGGGATATAGGACTTCTATTATTTATTTAATTGTTTATTTAATAGACTTGCACATGCGTTTTTTAATTATAAAGGTGATTTTTCATCCAGCCTCACTTTGCTATGTAAGCCATTTTGCTTGCTTAATGTCTGTTCATTTTTTTTTTTTTTACTTTTACAGTTATCATGCTCTCATGTATTTAAATTCCTCCTTTGTACTGGTGTACCAGTTCCTGATTCTACAACTAATCAAAATAGAGTGAATAAACAAGAATTGCAAGTATACAGTACAGTGTATTTAGTCAACTTTATTGGTGTGTGAAACTACTCATAGAGCATTTGTTAATCTGTAAGCTGAAATGAGTGCCCATCACTTGTACTGCGATCCACTAAACTTGGAATTTAACCTATGCATTGTACATTTTAGGCTGAATCGCAGAAATTATTGTTATTTTTCCAATTCTGCTATTTCAGTCTAAAATGTGAAATTTCAAGTCCATTTCTGGATTATAGAATAACCCTAAGAGTGCATATTTGCTAATTTGTTATTCTATTTCATGAATGCTACATAACTATCCAATATTTTTTTCTCTTTCCCGTTCTATTTTAGCGGTGGCTGCAGAGAAAGATGGAACACCAGTATTTAAATTTCCCCGGTGGAGAGTAAAAGGAAAATCTATCAAGGAAGTAGTAGATGCGTATAAGTCTGTAGGAGCTGAGCTGAACGTTCTCCCTTTCTGCTCACAGTTTATTCCCATGGATGTCATTGACAACCCTAAACATGGCTCCATAATCTACCATCCTTCTATCCTCCCTAGACACAGAGGAGCATCTGCTATCAATTGGTGAGCTTTGTCTTTTAATTTTGAAGTTTGTTTCAAGGCCAGTGAGCACATTCTGGCTCCTCATAAAGGGACACTATAGTCACCAGAACAACTGCAACTTATTGTATTTGTTCTGGTGAGTAGAATCAGTAATTTCAGGCTTTATTGGCAGTTAACACAGCCTTTTCAGAGAAAATGCAGTGTTTACATTACAGCCTAGAGATAACTCCACTGGCTACTCCTCACATGGCTACTAGAGGTGCTTAATGGGGCAGTGCTGCACACTCGTCTCTACCCTCATGGAGACACTGAACGTTCCTCATAGAGATACATTGATTCAATTCATCTCTATGTGGAGATGCTGACAGCCCAGAGCTGTGTTTGACTTGTGTTTTCGCACTATAGGGTTAGGAATACTTTTTGTGTTTCTAACCCTATAGTGTTCCTTTAACTCTTGACTAGGGGATAGCCCTTCTTGTCACTGCAGTTATGTCACATCTGTATGCCCAGACCCCAGAAAAAGGACATAATAATTTAGGAAACAATTAGAAAATTCCCCAGCAATCCATAGTGAGTACTGAAAATATTTTAATGGAAACTCTTTAAAGAGGACACATCAACTCTCAAAAAAAAAAAAAAAAGTGCTGTGTTTATGACAATTTCCGAAAATCTACCTCTTAATCTCATGATCTTGCTACATGTCAAAATGTCAATTTTGACAAGTACATAAACAGGTTTGCAGAGAATTGATACAACATATTTGTGTGCTAAGAACATCTGGGATTGTTGTAAAGAATGTTTGGGAAATAAACTACAACATTCTACTGAGCCCATTATGTTCTATGTTGTAGCTCCCTCTCTTTCTATGTATGTTTGTTTATATTTATATATGTGACCTATAAATGATGGGAAATTAACTTATTTGCGGAGTTGTGGAGAAGCCATAATACACCCACAGTCAAGTAGTTTAGAAATATCTCCAGAACCCAAGGAAGAGATTACTTTCCCAAAAAAACATGTCTTGTGTATTTTTGTATTTAATGATATATTTAGGTTAGGGTTACTGTTAATGTAAGCATTTTTATAGTGTAGGGGTCACTTGTTAGTGTTACGGTAGTGTAGGAGTTAAAATGCTTAGTATAGTGAAATTTAAGGTTTAATTTCTAAGTTCCCAGTGCTGCTTACTGCCGTTAATGGGAGTTACAGTCCTATTTTAGCAGACACCATTAAATGGCAACAGCTGCCACTCTAGAGTGTAACTCCCACTAATCTTGTGCGGACTGGGACATGAGTCCCCCAGACTGCATGGAGGTGATCTGTGCATTATTCCTTGTTCATTACAGGAAATAATTTCACGGATGAATTCACCACCCATGATGGACGCATCCTGAAATAAGGGTGCAGATGAGTAGGATAATTATGCAAATCTGTTATAACTAGCCTAACATCTGAAAAATCACATTTGTCCAGCTGCACAGATTAGTCAATATGTGTATTTTTGTATTTAATGATATATTTAGGTTAGGGTTACTGTTAATGTAAGCATTTTTATAGTGTAGGGGTCACTTGTTAGTGTTACGGTAGTGTAGGAGTTAAAATGCTTAGTATAGTGAAATTTAAGGTTTAATTTCTAAGTTCCCAGTGCTGCTTACTGCCGTTAATGGGAGTTACAGTCCTATTTTAGCAGACACCATTAAATGGCAACAGCTGCCACTCTAGAGTGTAACTCCCACTAATCTTGTGCGGACTGGGACATGAGTCCCCCAGACTGCATGGAGGTGATCTGTGCATTATTCCTTGTTCATTACAGGAAATAATTTCACGGATGAATTCACCACCCATGATGGACGCATCCTGAAATAAGGGTGCAGATGAGTAGGATAATTATGCAAATCTGTTATAACTAGCCTAACATCTGAAAAATCACATTTGTCCAGCTGCACAGATTAGTCAATATCTTTCACAAAGATTATTAAATAAAAATATAATTACAGTTATGTTATGCTGCTACACTCTCTGTAAATTATTGCCAAATAAAAAAAATATGTAAACGTGATTTTAATTTCCTTAATTTTATTCTTGTGGTCTGAAATTAGTTTTTTTGCCCTTATTTGTTGAGCCAGCTTAACATGTAATTAAAGGTAATATACATTTTACACAATAAGCAATTAAGCAGAATTATGGCATTCATTTGTGGCAAAGAAATTGACAGTGAAGAAATGCAACTGCTACAGATAAAATTGTACATTTAATCTTATCTACCGTAAATATATTATCAATTATATGCTTCTGTGTCAAGTGATTTTTAAAATTGCAAGGGCGGTTAAAACCATTAAACTACTAAACAGATTTAATATATATATACACACACACACAAAGTAAATGATGTTTTTGAATGGCTGCATGACTTTAAATTGAAAACCTGTGATGACATGCCATTTTAAAGCACCATTTTGCCAATCATTGACTTTTGTTGTGGGGGAAGCGTCAGTGTATCAATAAAGTACCCCACTTAATCCATTAGCATGAGATAATTATCTCTTTATCCATACTTGACAACTGTTCCAAATTTCACATGACAGTCTTGTAGCCTGTTGTCCAATTATTTGTGGACTCCACTAGGTGCCTCCTGACTGTATAGGCCTTAAAAATCTATCTGCCTCAAACCTGGCACAATCTGGACTGCAGGTGACTGTGCCCAAGGAGAAAAAATTATATTTAATAATATCAATTATTCATCCTTCCTGTATCCACTATCACATTCTGTCCTGTGCTTGTCATATTGTATAATGTCCTTAGTAAAGATGTAAATATGTCTCACAATAGGGAGCAGAGCTTTATTCAAAGTGTAGTAAAGTTAATTCGGGGACATTGTATATGTATAGGCTGTGGATAGTGTTTGTCCTGGCTGTATATAGTGTGCATGTATATAATCTGTTCTATGTATAGCGTGTGTGCCATGAGTGTAATGTGTGTATCAGCTGTGTAGCGTGCCAGCTTAGCGCAGGGGTAGGCAGCCTCCTTTTGGCACTACAGACTTTGTGGACTGCATCTCCCCTGAGGCTCTGCCAGTATCATGGCTGTAAGAGGATTCTGGGATATGCAGTCCACAACACCTGGGTGCCAAAGGTCGTGTACCCCTGGTTTCGGACCCCATGTAAAAGAGGTGTTTAAAGATAACTGTGTATAGTGCATCAGCTATACGTGTACTAAGAGCCATGGAATTTTCCAGTTCATAGATAATTTTCTTATACCTGTTTTATTAGCTGTGTGAATTTGACTATTGTACAAAATGTGTTTTATTTAGAAGTAATTTACCTTAAAGATTTTGTTTTGGTATATCTATAATTTTACCAAGCTTACCCTGAGCTACACAGCAGATATTAGAAATCAGCACTGGAAATTATGAAATAAATGCTCCACTGGATGTTAAAAATTGTGTTTCTCTCTTTGAGCAGTAGCCGCTCAGAGCTAGGAACACAGCAATTGACACTCGCCAACACAGCAGATAGCATGCACACATACTGCAGCTCTGACACTCCTATAGAATCAGACGACAGAGTTGCAATTTCTTAAGCAATAACAGCTAAGCTCAGATAATAACGGATTTGGAAAAAATTTACAGTGTGAATATCTTGCCTTAAAATTGACAATTTCAGTGAATAACTGTTAGGAACTGTGATTGTTATGAGCTACAGTTTGCAATTTAGTTGTCCAGTTATGACATAAATATTCCAATATAACAATGCTGAAATAATTGAATTTATTCACTGAGGTTAATGTAAATGTAGGCATTGCAGAATGCTGCTTGGAAATCCCCTAGAATGCTTTGCATATCTCTCAATATTCGTAAATACCAGCGTGAGGGCATAACCTCAGGTAGTGTGTGTGTGTGTGTGTATATGTCGACATGAACACTATTATTTAAATGCTTCTTGCCAGTCAGTGTTGCAGCTGTCCCCAGTATTAATAGATACATGGGTGCATATAAGGCTACCTTGTGGGTGTCAGAGATAAAATGCCAAGCACCTTAACAAATATTTACACTGTGATAATAAGAAGCTAAAATGAACATTGTAACAATTATGACTGGTTTCATAAAAAGAGTTCTAAATGCATCTTCCCCCTCCTCCGCACCCCCCCCCTCCCCCCCCAATGTATGTATTCTGGTCCAACATTCACTAAAAGTCACCGATAATGAATCCAGATGATCTGTAGCTGCAACTGCTCTGAGCTCACTGTTGCTGACAGGCTCAATATTGCTGGACATGCCTCCTATGGAAATTGTAAGCAGCAGTCCTGCCTCTCCTGGCCCCTGTCCATGGTACTGATACTTTGTGTTTGGTAGTTAAATAAACACGTAATACGTATATATTAGTTTAGTGGATATACAGGTATATATATTAGTTTCATACGTGTACCTGAAACTTTTAGTTTAAGCAGGGCAATATTACATTGATATTACTTTAACAATTATTTTCTCTTACCTGACTTTCGTTGGTGCAATTAAACAGTAAATGATAATCCTTAGTGATATTGGAAGCACAGTGACATTTTTCCAGGGACACAACAAATGTATCAATCTTTTTGCCACTTTTTCTGACACAAAAGTGTTATGTTTTCTTTCGTTTTTTCACACCACTGTAAATTTGGGTGTCTTTGGAATTGGACATTTCTGCAAAATCAGTATTAATTTATAAATACAATAAGAATGGATGGTAAGGTATGTCTTTTTGCTGATGATACTAAGATATGTAACAGGGTTGATGTTCCAAGAGGGATAAGCCAAATGATTTAGGTAAACTAGAAAAATGGTCAGAATTGTGGCAACTGACATTTAATGTGGATAAGTGCAAGATAATGCATCTTGGACGTAAAAACCCAAGGGCAGAGTACAGAATATTTGATAGAGTTCTAACCTCAACATATGAGGAAAGGGATTTAGGGGTGATTATTTCTGATGACTTAAAGGTAGGCAGACAATGTAATAGAGCAGCAGGAAATGCTAGCAGAATGCTTGGTTGTATAGGGAGAGGTATTAGCAGTAGAAAGAGGGAAGTGCTCATGCCATTGTACAGAACACTGGTGAGACCTCACTTGGAGTATTGTACACAGTACTGGAGACCGTATCTTCAGAAGGATATTGATACCTTAGAGAGGGTTCAGAGAAGGGCTACTAAACTGGTTCATGGATTGCAGGATAAAACTTACCAGGAAAGGTTAAAGGATCTTAACATGTATAGCTTGGAGGAAAGACGAGGCAGGGGGGATATGATAGAGCAATTTAAATACGTAAAGGGAATCAACACAGTAAAGGAGGAGACTATATTTAAAAAAAGAAAAACTAAAATGAAAATTAAAAATTTTAATTGTGCTCCCAAGCTCAATTTAGATAAATGCAATAACAATAGATTGGGATCCCAAAGTTAGAACATCTGCTAAGAAATTCAAGGAATTCCTGAGTAAAAATCCATTTTATGACTGTTGGAGGACTGTTAATCCAGGGTTGAGGGACTATACATATTTTTGTAGGGTGGCTGAGCGGAGCAGTGCATACTGCGATACAGGAACTTATGTTTCCTGTACCCGGCTGGACTGAAAGGAAGTGCTCACTGAAAGAGCACTTCCGGTCAGTCCGGCCGGGTACAGGAGACTGAATCTCTTGTACCGCGGTGCGCACTGCTCCGCTCAGCAACGCTACCAGGAGACACACAGAGGAGCGGGGACCAAGGAGGGGAGATACACACCGGGGACCAAGGGGGAGAGGGGGGCACTATGAGGGGGATTGGAAAGGAACACTATGTAAGGGGGGAGGTAAGGAACACTATGGGACAGGGGAGAAAGGAACATTAAGGGAGGACACTAAGGTACAGGGGAGGGAATGGAAAAGGAACACTGGTGTGGGGGGGGGGACCACTAAAAGAGAAGGGAGAGGAACATTAAGGGGAATGGGGGTGGGGCACAAAGAGACAGGTACAGGGTGGGGGGGGAGTTCCTACTGCACATATTTACACACACTGCATCCACTACCCACTCTGCATCCACTACACAAACACACACACACACTGCATCCACCACCCACACTACATCCACTACACAAACACATTGCATCCACTATCCACACTGCATCCACTACACACACACACTGCATCCACCACCAACACTGCATCCACTACACCAAGCATGTCAAACTCAAAGTCTAGCACGGGCCAAATAGAGCAGGATTAAGTTTGTGAGCCGCAAAAAAAACCCCAAATTTAAATTTTCATAGAAAAGGTTTATTTTGAACAGTACAGAATAAAAAAAACAGCATCCCCCTCTACTAATTCCCAGTCCTCCCCCTATACTAAATCTCAGTCCTCCCCTATCTACTAAAGCCCAGCACCCCCCTCTACTAAAGCCCAGCACCCAGGTAAGGTTTAGCAGAGTAGGCACCTGCAATGTCGAGAAAGCAGGTGCCTACTCTGCTTTAACACGAAGCATGTACTCGCGGCTCGCTGTGCTGCAAAGAGGTCCATTGTTGGCCGCATGCGGCCCGTGGGGCGCAAGTATGACATGTTTGCACTACACAAACAAACACATTGCATCCACTACACAAACACAGATACACTGCATTTACTAATCAAATACTCTCACTGCATCCACTACACACACATAAATATTCTTGAAAACATAAATAAAATTTGACTGGCATGTATATTTTGTGCATTTACCACTTAATAAAAAAAAGATTTGCAAAAAAAATACAGTAAATGTACAGAATATCCGTAAACTATCGGCTTGAAAGTTCACAGATTATCGGTATCGGCTCTAAAAAAAAATCAATATCGGTCGATCCCTACTTTTGATGTGATTATACTGGAATAATGCTTTAATATCTCTTGTATTGTCAACCGATGGTTTATGCAATAAAAAAAAAGAAACTGTTTGTAGATCTGGTGATAAAACAGATTTCTTTTTTTTTCTTTTTGTGGACCGCTGTGCAGATGTTTTTGTGCTGCTCAGCTTACTCTCTTTATGCACTGTTTGGCACGTTGCATTTGGGAACATTTAACCATGTGAGAATCATTCATGTGAAAAGCTTAATTAATGCTGGCTTCACATAATGCATCAGTCATAATTAGCACTACTACGTGATCTATTTTGCTTATTTTTAGGAATCTGCCTCCACACCGTCTGTAAATGGATATGATTTGTGTTTCCTATTATTATCAATGGCGCAATTGGATGATAACATTTCTTATCGTAATGGATCATTTATTTAATATTTAATCATTCATTGCTTATTCAGAAAACTTAGCTAGTATATACATAATATGATAAATGCTACATCATGCTTTAAACCGTGTGTGATTTAATATACTGTATATGGAGCGATTGGGAGTTGTTTACCTAACACCTGTTGTGCTATTCATAGATTTACTCATTTTGTAGCTAGAGTCGGGCAATAGTATAGTAAGCGTTTTGCATATATATATATATATATTTACACACATACAATGTATAGATTACATGACTGGCAGAACATGTTATAGAATTCCATGCTGCAATGATGGTGAAGACGCCCGTTCAGTTATTCCCCATAATGAATTGATGGATAAGTATGCACAGATCACCTCCATGCAGTCTAGGGGCCCTAATCCCAGGCAGAATTGGAGTATATATACCATTATTCTCATTGTATATCCAAGTGCTACCCTAAAAGTAAAAGTTCTCCCCTTAAAAGAACACTATAGTGTTAGGAATACAAACATGTATTCATAACTCCATAAAGTCCTGCTACCTATCTATGTGTCTCCCCGACAGGTAAGTGTTTGAAAGGTGAGTGTTGCTTAACTTTATGCCCATGCCATGCTGCTTTCCTTAATGCCGCTCCTCCTCATTGGCAGAGATCATTAATATTGATGATCTCAGCCAATCCAATGCTACCCCTTGACGAAGCATTGGGAGGCTAGTGCACATCTGCAGCAAAACACCGTGCTACACCAGTGAAAAGCAGTGCTTCAAATATATGTGCGTTTAGCTCAGTTGTAGCATAGGAAGCACCTCTAGTGGCTATAAGTAAGACAGCCAGTAGAGGCACGGTAAACCAGCAATAGCTTAAACAGACAGGGAAAGTGCACCATAACCACTTCTTTGAGATTAAGTGGTCTGGGCATATCTAGTGTCTCTTTAACCTCTACTTTTCTAACAAACTACCCAACACATTAAAGGGATCCTCTAAGCACTAAAACAACTTTAGCTGATGCCGTTTTGCTGTATAGATCATACCATGGCAGTGTTTCTGGTCAGTTCTCTGCAATTTAGAAGTTAATTTATTTAGAATTCACTTTTGTTTCTCTTGATTCAGCCCTATTTATACCTCTCCTGGCTCACACATTCTACATGACAAAAATGTTTATCTCGTACTCTGTTAAAGGAACAGCCTATTGATTTAAAAAAAATAAAAAAAATTTTTAGTAGATATTTACCCAAAGAACACATGCATGTATTTTTTTTTTTCCTTTGCAGGGTACATGCACAGACTTTCCCAGGCACAGACGTTTAGTGAATGCACTAATCATCACTTTCTAATTAAGAAGCGCGCATGCCATTGCAACTTACATTCGCTTTTCAATGAGCTGTAGTACACACCTGCTTCTTCTGTTAGCTCTGTGAATGAAAGCCTCCTTAGCTGTGTGAGTGACAACCAGGGAGTGTTTTGGCCCCAAATATTAAAGTGCCGAACGCTATTGAAATCGACCCTTTTCCAAACTTCCCAAATCTGACAGATTCCAGACATATTAAGCAAACTGAAGTGAAATGCAATGGGCTTTTAGCGCAATAAAGAACTTGTGCAGCGCTGCAAGTACAGGCAGGGAAGGAGTTAAGAGAAGCTAGTTCTAAACATTTCGCTGAAATGAACTTTGATTAATTTAATGCATTTAATTGGACTTGGGTTTAGCGGCTGGCACTATAGAATGTTAAAGGGCTCTCAGCTGATTTGCAAAGTTAAAGGAAAAGTATGTGCAAATAAGTTTGTAAAATTATCTTTCTGAACAAGTTCCACAAATGTTAAGCAATAGATTTTCTGTGTTAGATGACAAGTCAGATTTGTTTTCATTTCCGTATTTTACTCGCGTACTTTCCTAAATTACATTGTCTGCTTGTCGCTATTGACCTCAGCCTGTTTACGTACACTTGAAGCTCCTCTACTTGAGCTGCAGGGCCAGTGCGTGAGCAAAATCCAGAATCCCCTCTGTATCATTTCTACTTTTAATCTCTCACCCCATCTTTTTCGCTTCCCTATTTCTCCCATGTGCTACTCTGTCATTGTCTTCTCTCTCCCATTCTTTTTTTTGTTCAGTATCTTTCTATCCATTTCCAAACAAAAGATAGCAAACTCCCCAGATAAAACAGGGGGGTGCAGCCTCAAATATATGTGAAGATAAGGCGCACTAAATACCACACCGATCAACTACTGCTCAAATACAAATAATTCCTAAATAAAATATGACGTAACAGGTAAGGGTTAAGCCCTAGACCTCACCTGGGAGGTCCACTGGTAACTTGGTCAACTTGATTGGCCAATTTTGAATTTTTCTATCTCTTACTATCCATTTGCCCAACTCTCTGTCTTTAAACTTTTGGTCTGTTTCTTTCCGAGTTTGCCATTTGTAACCTAACTAGCATATCTCACTGTCTTTCCACCATTTTGTAACTGCATGTGGGTGAGGGTATGTACCCTGTGTGGTGTTTAGCATTGTAACCTTTTTTTGGAAATAAATACTGGGCATGCTAATTTTCATAATTCGTTATATATACCTGACATCACAGGACACAATGCCACCTGATATTACATAACATCTCAGCGAGTGGCATACGAGGAACAAAAAAAACATTCGGAAGGGGAAAATTCCTTAAATCACTAATAAATTACTTACAATGTGTGTACTAGGTCTGACTGCGCGTGAATGTGTAATAGTGTGTGTATACTATCAGGATTAGTGTGTGTATAACAGTGTTTGCATAGTGTTGTCATAGTGTGTGTGATTGTGAATACTATGTCTAAGTGTGTGCATAGCAGTGTGCATACTGTGAGTATGTGTAGCACTTTGTGTGTATATAGTGATGTGTGTACCTGCCATGTATAATTGAGAGAGTCAGAAGAGAAATTTAGTAAAACGGAACAGTAAGTGGGGAAAAGTGCAGCAAACCGTGCAGGCTAGCCACTCAATAAAGGGATCACTCCCAAATCCCACAATCACAAAAAAATGCAAAGAGTATACTAATATACAAGTGAGGGCGCCACTATAACCTTTGTTATTGTGCGCCTTCACTTGTATATTAATATTCTCTTTGCATTTTTTTGAGAAGAGAAATTTAGCCAGATTATCCACCTTTGAATCCCACCAGAGAAAAAATGCCTGTAAATTTCCAGTATTTTTGCAATACTGGCACCAGCTATACAGCCTAAAACAGCCGTAAAATACAGGCTAAATGGCAACCCCAGCTGATGTTGAAGGCAGGGCCGATCCTAGGGTCACTTACGCCTGGGTGGTGAGGCTAGGGCTGCAATGGGTAGTTGAAGCTGCAGTGGGAATAAGGGACTATAGTAGGGGGTTGAGAGCTGTAGTAGGGAGAGGGACTGCAGTGGGGGAATAGGGGCTGTTGTTTGGTTAAATGCATTGTAGTGAGGGGGGGATTAGGGGTTGAAGTAGTGGGATGGCTGCAATTGGGTAAAGAAGCTGTATTTGGGGGGATATGGGCTGTAATTGTGGGTTAGGAGCCTTAGTAGTGCATAGGTGCTGCAATTGGAGTGTATGGGCTGTAATAATGCACAGGAACTGCAATAGGGGAGTAGAGGCTGTAGTAGGTCTTGGGAGCTGTTGTAGGGCATAGGGGCTGCAATTTGGGGTTAGGGGTTTGGGCCTGCAGTAGGGCATAGGGGCTGCAATTGGGGGACAGGGAGTAAGGGCAGTAGTTACGGCATATGGACTGCAATTTGAGGTTAGGGGCTGCAGTAAGGCATATGTGTTGCAATTGGGGGTAGTAGTTAGGGCATAATTACTGCAATTTGAGGTTAGGGGCTGTAACAGGAGGTTAGGGGTTGCAGTAGGGCATAGATGCTGCTATTGAGGGGTAGCGGGTAACATCACTATTTAGGGCATATGGACTGCAATTTGAGGTAAGGGGATGTAATAGGAGGTTAGGGACTGAAGTAGAACTTAGGGGCTGCAATTGGGGGAAATAGGAGCAGAAGAAAAAAATACTAGTTTATCCCCCCTCCCTGAGACTTAGCTTGGGACAGGGAGGGGAAATCCTGTGGTCTGGTGGGAGATGTGCAGCTTTGTCTGCTCTGACCAGTGTTTGCTTTGTCCCAGGTGCCGAGTGTGTCGCGGCATTAACAGCTGTATAACAAATCTGGTCCATTCACTAAAATAAATACATTTAGGTTATTTTATCTGTAACACTTGACTTTTTTTCTCTAATAAAGTGTGACTTGTGGTTAGCTAACAACCAACATAATAATTTTAGGCCAACACAGCTTAGCTGTAAATATCTCTAACTCAGAGTTTAATGTTTTGGACATTGCCTACTCCAATTTCAACTCCCTATTTAACGAATAAACTCTTTATATTACACAGTCCTTCTGTGTTTACTGTATTTATTATAATTAATTTCCAGGACTTTAATTCATGGAGATAAGAAAGCTGGATTTTCTGTTTTTTGGGCTGATGAAGGTCTGGACACTGGGCCAATATTACTGCAGCGAGACTGTGAAGTAGAACCCAATGATACAGTAGATACACTCTACAATCGCTTTCTGTTTCCTGAGGGGATCAAAGCCATGGTGAGTTGTACATCATAAATGATCAGCAGTCCATAGTCTAGCTGGCTCATGGGATAGATGAACAGGGAACCCCATGCTGTTTGGATGTTGGTAAAACCACTGATGAGAAAATTATTGAGGTTTTCTGAGGAGTTTGGTCGCAGGACCATGGCCTACTTGATGAAATAGTGAAATGACCAGAAAACGAGGAACTAGTGATTCTTACACAGATTATGGTGCAATAACATTTCCTGCCCTTGTCTTTGTGTAAATATTTGCTAGTGACTGCAGCTATAATAACTGGCAGGTGAAATAAGTGACTATCCCGATCCTCCCACTCATTTTTACCACCCATTTGGACCTTCCCGTGTGGCTTCATGTGACTCTAGATTATTTCTTTCTTCTTTTGTAAATAACTTTTTTTTTTAATTAAAAGTTTAAAATGTAATGCAGAAAAGAAAATGCTATGCCATTACATGTATCACATGTGTGGCCAAGTTTTACAGGCTATTGGTAGAAACATATTTTCCCATGATCATTAGCAGTATGTTGTGCATAAAAGTCAAAAGACAAGAACATCATCTGGGTAAGAGTATTAAGAGAAAAGAAATGGAAAATGGAGGAAGGAGAAAAATACAGAGAGAGAGAAAATAAAAGGATAAAACTGGATTGGGAAGAGTTGAATGTTCCCCCTCCATGGTCGCGGCCAAGAGTGGGTTGGTAAAACTCCCCTAATGTCCCGCAAAGTTCCAAAACTGCCCCAAAGTCCCCATTGTAATGGTTATGGCATTCAAAAGAAAAGGCTTTAGTGAGTCCTAAGCCCATATATCTTTGTTAATTATTTAGACTTCCAGAGAGAGGGTGGTTTTCTTCTCAAATTACCATGTGGTCCTGCGGATCATCTTTCCTTTATATCTTTTTGTTTCTTTCAGACAGAGGAACATAGGAGACATCAACACCTTTTATTTATTTCTATGTGGGTTTTTTGCTGCAGCAGGGAGTTGTGTTCTGTAGTTCTGCTGCAGAATTGAAAAATTATATTCTGGATAGGCTTGTTATTGAGTTACTTCATCAAGCACCAACATTAAGTTTACCCGCTATTTCCATCGAATGCTTTTATCCTGAAACATGCACCTGCCATTCTTCACAATACAGTCACAATCCCACCCCAAACATATATTGTCCTGGGTGTGCATTACACAGAGTCATTTGGAATAATTAGCCTATGGATATAAAATGAAACGTCACGGTATTTCTCTCTATTTTCTAGGTGGAAGCGGTACAATTAATTGCAGACGGTAAGGCTCCTCGAATAGGCCAGCCAGAAGATGGCGCTACTTATGAAGGAATTCAAAAGAAAGAAAATGCAAAAGTAATGATTGACATATTTGTTGACCATATTCAATCCAGCAAAACGCGTGGGGTTTTTAAAGTGCTTCTTGTAACATTATGTACAGCCTTAATGAATTTGTTAAAAATATATTAGAAAACTAATTGAATCTCTCTTGGCAAGTAATTCTAATTTCCTCATTCAACAACAATGGTTTTAATGATGTGGATCTTAAGTCTAAAAATATTTAATAAAAAATAAAAAAAAAATAGGATTTATTGGGAAGTCACTAGGGAACTTTAAAGGGACAGCAGTACCAAAATCATGTAATCTTAATGAAGTCATTTAGACGTTCTCAGTGAGAAGGCTCTGATAGGAGTATTCCCCAGCACAGACTGATCATACAAGTGATCTACAGTTTTTGCAAGCTGTTTTTCAGATAACCCCAAATAAAACTTGCAGAAAAATACATGTTTTTTGGGGTATATATATTTTTTTCTAGTGTTAAAAACAATAGAAGAAAAAAATCAATTGAGTGTTCCTTTAAAGCAAGTTGATGAATCAGGAAAAACAAACCTCTTCAACCCGCCAATTCTTATTGGTCCGTATATTTTCTTTTTAAAATGGTACATGGTAGCATTGCCGTAGAAATATAGCAGCAACAACTACGTCCAATAATTGGTCTCTACGTCTTGTAGGAAGAAGTTTTTTATTTATTTATTACTGGCATTTATAAAGCGCCAACATATTCCGCAGCGCTGTACAAGAAGTGAGTTAATTTAAAAACATTTGGTTGTATTATATGTCTAGATTTGTTGGGACAACTCTGCTGAGGCTATCCACAACTGGATAAGAGGACATGACAAGGTTCCAGGAGCGTGGACCATAATTAATGGCCAAGTAGGTGAAATCAAGGAATCTTCAGGCTTTCGTTTACTGTTTTCTTTGGCAATACGTTTTATAAAGAGTAAACTTTTCAATTATTTTACTAGACAGTCACATTGTTTGGATCTTCTTTGCTGCAAGGTTCTGTGCCTGCTGGGGAAACATTACCCATTGATGGAGCTTCAAAACCTGGTCTCGTCACAAAAAATGGACTTGTCCTTTTTGGAAATGATGGAAAAATGGTAAGTTGACCAAACTTATTGAAACAGACACCAAATAGAAATTCAATGACCTAGTTCTAAACATAACACAATATAAGACGATATAACGATAGCTTGTTTTAGGAAATTATTTCAAAACTCACAAGACATCACATCTTTCTGCAGTGCCTCCTAGTGGCTCAACAAATCATTTCAGAAGCATTGAAATCCACATGTGTTTAAATCTTAATAATGATATTCACAACCCATCAAAGGCAAAAATTTAAAAACTACTTGGAAGGCGTAACATTATTAAATTAATGGTTCATTAATGATGCAATAGAAATAAACCTTTAGGGGTTTCCCGGTATTATTTTCATTTTATTAACTGCAGATACAGCGATTAACAATCATTCTTAAGATACAACTACATAGAGACCCAAATGGCTGTCAATGGTCTGTGATATAATTCATGTGGGCACTGACTCTGTCTTTAAATACAATCCATCCAAATTGTTTTAAGCCCTTGAAAGGAGAAGAGGCTACATAATCCCTTGATTCTGGGGTTCTCAAAACCTTTGCACGTTAACCTTGTTTTCTTAGGATCTGGTACTAAATTCCTGCCATTTGGACTTCAACAGGTCATATTGCCTTAAACTTTTTTTTTTTACCTTGGGACACTTTTAAGATCCATCCAATGGAATAATCTTTCCTTGTATTCTTAGTCTGTTTACATGCTCAGGGTTACTCTCTATTCTTTAGTATTTTCAATATGCATTAGCTTTGCTGCAGACATTCTTACTTCGGGTTTGGAATTAGAAGCTTGGTCTATAATTACTATATCAGATCCAGTCATGCTTTTTATTTCCATTCCCTAGTTTAATGTCACTGACGCAGTAGTAATGGGATCCCAGGGATACTCAGAATAGTGACACTTCCAAAGTTAAACCATGTGTTTACCGGCAGAAGCTGGGCGTTACATTGAAGGGCAATATCCAGAACTCAAGCGTGGATTCAATTACAATTTATATTAGAGGAATATGATTCAAACAAGTCGGCTGAAACTCATGTTTGAACAAGTCTATTGTAAGTAGTGGCATTAACATTAGATGGCCACATGCCCATACCCAAGTCTACTGTAAGTAGTGGCATTAACATTAGATGGCCACATGCCCATACCCAGTACACTGACTGCCATGAATGGGGACAGCCGTGTCAGGCTCTGTGGCATTGGAGGTTAAATAAAGTAATTTAAAAGCAGCCAGTAATACACCTGCTGGAGATTATCTAAACGGAGCTGTCATCATGGAAACCAATAGAATATTCATGCAGATCACACCTCTTGTAGAATTCTACACCAGAATCTCTCTTTTTACATAACGTGATTGAGTTATTTAGAAGTGTTTTATTATATGGATTTTAATCTCCCGGTAAATTTTATTACTAATGTA
The DNA here is from genome assembly GCA_933207985.1 of Pelobates cultripes. Classification (NCBI taxonomy): domain Eukaryota; kingdom Metazoa; phylum Chordata; class Amphibia; order Anura; family Pelobatidae; genus Pelobates; species Pelobates cultripes. The sequence goes on from OW240914.1 coordinate 298,515,486, forward strand.
TTTACAACTGTAAGAAAAAAATAAAGTAATTTGTTTGGAACAGGGGATGGATACATATCTAGCATATTATATAAAAATAAAACACCAGGTTAGTCTATATAGTTCTTTATAGATAGGTAAAACAAAAAATCTATTTTATGTACATTACAGAATTATTTCTTCGGATTACAGATTATGTATCTCTTATTGTGGATTTTTTTGACAGGACACTTTTATAATAAAGTTTGGATTCCAATATCCTGTTGATTGATATGGTAAAAACATTGTTCTAAAGCATATGCATTGCCATCTTCAAGTATTCCCTGACATATGCCCAAAGTTCTCCTTCTCCCGAGCTGCTTTTAAACAGTACTGTACAGAGTTACGGAGGTCGCTGTCCAGTCCAGATTAACATTTCCATTTCCTATAGGCACTTAAACATAATTCAGATAAAGTAATACCGCTGTTCAGTAAGCATATATAAACTCAACATGCAGGCATATAGAAAGAACTTTTGATAAATAAACATATATAATATTTTCTATTTGGCTGAGTTTACATATACTGGAATAAGTTGTCCATGTATGCCAGCTCCCAAAGATGTATATCCACCCATCCCCAGACATCTACCAGTTACTGCAATGGGTTGCACTACGCACCTGTGTAATAATAATATTAAATATGTATACACACACACAGACACACAAACACACACTCGCCCAAAAGTAAGTAGTCAGTTGAGTCAATGAAATGCATCACGGATATTAAATGTTGTGATGAATTTCATTGATTTTGGGCCATCGTGTGTGTGTATATATGAGTGTGTATATGTGTGTGTGTTTGTGTATGTATGTGTGTGTGTGTGTGTGTGTATATGTATGTATATATATATATATATATATATATGTGTGTGTGTGTGTGTGTCTATGTGTATATATATGTGTGTGTCCGTGTGTGTGTTTGTGTATATATAGATAGATAGATGGATCATTTGACTCTTGCACCTGTAGGCCTGGGAATGATGTGAAAAGTAAGTCTTTAGTTATTTCAGTTTGGGGTAAGTTGGTCATTTATTTAAATTCAAAGCAGAACAAATCCAAGTCACTTTAATTTTATTTTCCCACCTAATAGCACACACTGTCCTTATTTTACTTGGCAGTAAGAACTAATATGTATCTTGCTTTCTGTTTACAGCTAATGATCCGGAACCTTCAGTTTGAAGATGGTAAAATGATCCCTGCTTCAAAATACTTCTCTACTGATGACGCGGCAGCTCTCGAGCTCACGGAGGAGGAGAAGGCAATGGAGTCAGAGATTAGGGTAAGTCTGCTGGGAGCAAAGAATGTGATGCGTCTCCTAACACCAAACTTTATATATATAATGCCGCTGAAATTATCTTCACAGTATCAACATCGTTTTGCGTACGAATAAAAAAAAATGGGTTATTGCCAGGTTATCTATTTCTTATCAAGTTGTGCTAAGCAAGTGTGGCATAGCATAAAATTAACTGATATCAGTATAGGGAGATATACGCCACAGGGTGATAAAACATACTGGCAAACATACACACTGTATCAAAAACCATCCAGTAAATATTATAGTAATACATAATCCTATAAATAAATATTTAAAAAAAAAATATATATATATATATAAAGATATGTGTACTCCTTTGACTTCTATGAATTAAACTAACACAATTTTACATTATAATAGATCACAATATAATTCTGGTAGTGATTAAAATCCAAATATTGAGTTCCATGTTCAATTAGAAAGTAAGTTAATGGTTAGATCTGAGAGCTTACTATATACTCCGTTCCCATAGAGGACAGGTCCCATTACCAAAGTATTGGATCTGTATATTTAGTTCTTGTAGGTGAACGGTCCAATAAGCAAAGTCTTGATTCCTAAAAAGGATAGCCAAAAGTAGTCCCACTTCAGCTTCAAGTAGGTAATGTTCACAGTACTTCCTAAAAATAGCAGTTTAGTAGATAAAGGCTTTAAAGCGCAAAAGAAAACTATATGATGCAATATCTTTTTTCCCCCAATATATAAAGCATAAAAAGTATTTGCCTCCCCCCAAGTATAGTGCACTCACACGATATTAAAGTCAAACAAATGCAAAGTCAAACAAGGTGATCGCTTACTGCCTGCTCCTGCGCGTTTCGTGAGGACGTTCTCACTCCTTTTATGTTTTTTATATTTGAAATTAAAGGATATTGCAACATATAGTTTTCTTTGCGCCTTTTTGGCTTTACCTACTAAATGGCAAATTAATTGCCAATATGCACTGTAAGTGTGCGATTAGTCAAATGTGTACAACACATCCAGCTGTCCTCTTGCACCTCTCCGATCTATTAGATATTAGTTAAAGCGGCACCATCATGGCCACATCTGTTGTTTTTTTGTTTTGTTTATTTTATAAACCCTCTCCCACCTCCACTACATTTTATTGTCCCCCTAGTCACCTCCAAATGACCCTAGATCCCCCATTTCACTTTTTTTTTTTGTTTTAAACCTCTTTATCCTTGTCTGGATCTAGGTCCTAGGTGTCTATCTTAGTGTGGGCACATTCCAAACAGAAACTTATGTATGTTTTTCATCCTAAACTGAATGGACAAAGATTCGACATTCTGTTAGGACAAAATTTGGTGGATTCTCTGATGCCTTAGTTTAAATGACAGGACGTTCGGGAATGGCGAATAAAGCAGCATGAAAACACGGAGGAGGGTGAGTATTGTGGGAAAACTTTCTCTGACACAGGAAATGGAGACAAGTTCCTCCTTGTCTCAGAGAATATCAGGTGTAGGCATGGGCGTCCGCAGGAATTTTTCCAGGGGGGGCATAATTGTAATGAAATCCAGGCTTGGTACCTTTTTGACAGTGTAATGAAAGGTAAGGGGCATAGCCATTATCACATAAAGCCAGGGTGAATAGCATTTTCACAACTATGGTGTCAGGAATATATGTTTGTATTCCTGACACTATAGTGTTCCTTTAAGCAAATTAAAGGACCATTCTGGTCACCATAACAACATCACCTAAATGAAAATGCTGGGTGCTCGCTTTCCTTTAAGAGGTTAAATCACTGTCAAATGGTTTAACCCCAAAGGCTTCCTCCAGCTCCAGGTCGCTCAGTGGTATATGGCTTCTGAAACAGAGTGTCAGGAAGTGCAGATTGTCGTCAGGCATGGGTGCCGCTGATTGGCTAGAGTGGACAGTTGACGCTAGAAGCCAATCGCTAGTTCCCGGTTCATAAAATATTTTTACTTTTTTTATGAATGGGGAGCTACTGATTGGCTTAGAGTGCCAGCTGACCGCTCTAGCCAATCAGCAACAACCCTACCCAACGGCACTCTGTGCTTCCTGACACTCAGTAAATAAAAGGGAAAACATTAATACTGATATTTTTTTACCTTTGGAGATGAGAAGGTCCAGCGTTTCCCTGCCTGGCCCAGGTACCAAAGCCTTATGATGTGGTGTCCAGGATAAAGTGGAGGGTTCACTTCATTTGTCCTTCCTGCTCCAATCTCCTTTTCCTCTCCTTCATTTGACAGTCTTTTTTTTTTCTTCTGACACTGTTTTCTATCCTTGACCTTTCTGCTACTTTCTGCTTATTTTGCGCCCTTCTGCTCCTTTCTCATTCTGATCCCTTTCTGCTCCTTGCAGACCCTTTCTGCCCCCTTTTCTACTTTATCTTTGTGCTCATTGCTGTCCCTTTCTGTTCCTTCTCCTACTTTACCTTTGTGCTCCTTCTGATTCTTTCTGCTCCTTTACCTTTGTGCTCCTTCTTGCTCCTTGCAGGCCCTTCCTGCTCATTCTCCTATTTTACCTTTGTGCTCCTTCTGCCCCTTCCAGCTCATTTCTGACCCTTTCTGCTCCTTCTACTTTACCTTTGTGCTGCTTTACCTTCCAGCTCCTTGCTGACCCTTCCTGTTCATTTCTGTTCCTTTGTGCTCCTTCTCCTACTTTACCTTTTGTGCTCCTTGCTGTCCCTTCCAGCTCTTTGCTGCCCCTTTCTGCTCCTTGATGTCCCTTCCTGCTCATTTCTGTTCCTTCTCCTTTTCTTACTTTACCTTCCTGCTCCTTGCTGACTCTTCATGTAGGCTGTCTCCCCCATCCCTCACTTCCATAGGCGTGCGCACGGGGTGTGTCGGGTGTGCATGGGCACACCCTAATCCCCGCAGCACGCCAATGGATTGAGACCGGCAGGGGAGATCTCTGGATCTCCCCGGTCGGCTCATGCAGAGCCGACGCTATCCGAGCGGTGGCTCTGGTCTAAGCCTCCATGGGCCGGTGGGGAGATCAAAGTTCTACTTCACCAGTCCACAGCAGCATGGAGGGAGGCAGCAGAGAACCCGGGCTAGAGTTCACTCTCCACTGAACCACCAGGGAAGGCAGCAGGACTGGGATATTAACTAATCTGCCCCCACCTCCACCCAAGCATACAGCACACACACACAGCACCTACACACAGCACACACAACCCACAAACAGCACCCACACACATACATCACCCTCGCACACACAGCACCCACACACACCCAGCATCCTCACAAACACACAAAACACACACACAACACCCGCACAGCACCCACACACAAACAGCACACACACACAAACAGCACCCTGACAAACACACAGCACACACACACAGCACACTAACAGGACCCGAACAAACACACACACACAAACACCCTCTCACACACACACACACAGCACACTACCAGTTTTCTCACACACAGCACACAAACAGCACCCTCACACATAGCACACTAACAGCACTCTCACAAACACACACAAAAACACCCTCACCCACACAGCACACTACCAGCACCCTCACACAGCAGTGTATATATATGTATATAGTATGTCCTGATGAAAGCTCCCTAGTGGAGCTGAAACGTTGATTTATCTTTACACAGTAAAAGCTGTTAAAACTCCTTGAGTGCCGGTCTTTCCACTTTCTACAATTGAGCTACCAGAGCACCAGGTAAAATATATCTTTTTATTGGAGTGCAGGGGTTTGACATATTTTTTATATATATATATATATATATATATATATATATATATATATATATATATACATACATATACACACACACATACATATACATATGGCGTGTGTTTGTGCTTTAGGGTGCACACCCTAATGCAATAGGCTGCGCACGCCTTTGCTCACTCCCCTAATCTATAGGCTGCTGCCCCCCCAAATCTATAGGCTGCTGCCCCCCAAAACCTATAGGCTGCTGCCCCCAAATCTATAGGCTGCTGCCCCCCAGCCTCACTCCCTAATCTATAGGCTGCTGCCCCCCCCAAAAAAATCTACAGGCTATCTCAAACCCTCCCCTCACTCCCCTGATCTGTAGGCTGTCTCTGGCCCCCCATCCCTCAGTCCCCTGATCTGTAGGCTCTCTCTGGCTGCATGTGTTGCTCCCCTGCGGTTTCAATCAGCAGAGAGAAGCAGGGATAAGATGCAGCTTCCTATCCCTGGCTCTCTCCATACACAGCGCCGGTATTGCAGTTCATTTTAAATCTCACACGAAAAATATAAGAACAAGCTGAAAAATCCAATCCCCTGCGGACGCCCATGGGTGTAGGAAATGTACACAAGACAAACCTTGACTTATGTTTTAAAGAAAACTAGATCAGAAATGAAGATAAGGAGAACAGATTCTGAGAGAGGATGAGAAGAGAGGATGAGAAGAGGAAATGATGGGGGAAAGGTAAGTTCAGCGTGACAGTGCCGCTTTAAGTAACAAATTATTTTGTTTTAAAGGATGTCTCAAGTAGTAAAAAAAACAGATGGGAATTAAGGCAGACATTATTTGGTAGTTTTGTGGAATATTGATGAAGGTATGTACTGATCAAAGATCCAGCACATAGCCAGGTTTTTTTTTTAAATTTTTCTGACAAATTCTGGGATCCTTGTGTTGCTGCTACTGTTTACATGTATTTTCAGTATTTAGAGTGCCTTTCTAACGATCTGCCTCACCTCTGTATTTAACAACCTGAAATCGTGGTGGTAGTATAATAACTCCATTATTAATTCACCTGTCCATACTATAATATCCATTTTCTAATAGATCTGTATTCTCAAAATGGCGGCTGCATACATATGGTGCTTTTTATAGCCCTCAAAATGTCATAGATCTTCTGAAACTCAGGTTTTAGTATCTTACAGGTGGCAAGGTTTAAGACTATTTAGTATAATCTAGCAATCTAGAGAAGACATCAGCTGGGGAAGGGAGCATTGAGAATGCTTTTACTGTATGTCTACTGTATGGTTTTACGATGTTGAGCAGCAGATAGTTTATTGTTAATCTTACTATCCAATATTTTGGTTTCTTTTACCAATGCAGAACATTTGGAAAGCAATTCTAAGCAATGTTGCTGTGATTGAGGATACTACAGACTTTTTTAAATCTGGAGCAGCATCTATGGATGTAGTCAGGTGAGTAGGGCATGCTTGTAGACATTTTAGCTTTTCCTGAGTCACTACCTATTCCCTTCCTTTCTTGTAGTTTGAAGTTCTGTCAATGCTCTAGTGAAGGTATATAGTCCAAAAGGTTTTTTTTTTCCGTAATAACCCTCCTAAAGGTACAAATTAATTACCTAAACCAGACCTTAGAATGGCGGGACTGAAAGTAATAAAAAGAGAATAGTCAAAACCAAGCCCAAGTCAAAGGGAGCCAGAGAACAACCAAAACGAAATACCATAACGGAGTCAAGGGAACCAGAAATCAGAGTAGTCAGGGAAAAGCCGAATAAAAATCATAATAGCAAAAAACCCAAATACAAACGCACTCTTGAGACATTAGTAAACTAGGATCTACAACAGGGCACTGAAACACCTGCTAAATGTGCTTTTATATGTTTGGGAGCATGATTGATGTTGTCACGCCCCCAAAACGTGAGAGGGCGCCTGTAAATCCCGCCCATAGTACTGCCCATCGGCTGACGTCAGCACGCGTCATAAAAGGGGGCGTGCACACAGCGTCTGGGAGACTAGCCAATCGGGCAGGAAGACTGGAGGAAGCGGTCCGCCCGATCAGAGAAAGAGCTGATCGTCAGATCGCCAAGGTACCGTAAGTATTGGATCCCTTACAATATTTTTCATGTTTGTGTAAAAAGTGGTGTATAACACTGGAAACATTCACGTGAATGGTTACAAATAATGTCCCCTTAGTTTTCTTATGATTTTATGTTACAATATGCAATGTTTATTAACTGGAGTTATTATTATATAAATAGGATTAAAAAGTTTGACAACAATCCTGTCCGCCCGCACCGCCTACGCCTTACCCCTCTGTCAGTCCCTGTATTGGCTTCCTGTAAGATATAGGGCACAATTTAAAATTCTGGTTCTTGCATTCAACTCTCTACATAATGCTGCTCCCACCTATCTATCCTCCCTAATACACAAGTATGTCTAGTCGAGGCCCCTACGCTCGGCCGAAGACCTACGTCTAACCTCTGTTCGTACTCCTACCTCTGATGCTCGCCTTGAAGACTTCTCTAGGGCTGCATCGTTCCTGTGGAACTCCCTTCCCTATTTCCTTTAGACACTCACCCAATCTCCATTCCTCTAACATCCAGTCATCTTGTAGTCAGGAGCAATTGACTGATGTTCTTCAATGTTCATTATTTCAAAGGTTAGTTGAGGAGATCAAACAGAAATTTGGAGGACTAGAACTTCAGAATGAAGATGTCTACATGGCAACCACATTTCAGGATTTCATACAGATGGTTGTAAGAAAATCAAGAGGGGAAGGAAAAGAGGAATTAATAATAGATTACGTAAGTTGGAATTTAGTATTATCTGTGAAATAAGATGAATGTGTTCAAATAAATATAGAATTAAACTTTGGTAGAAAACATTAATTTCCCTAAATTTTCGAAGATCCAGAGTTGTTGGGTTTTTAAAAACATTTTTTTTATGTATTTCAGTTTCTGAGCCCATTGTACCTCATCCAAAAGCTCAGAATCACGTATTCATGAAATCAAGGATATGTCCTACCACGTGTAATGAATACACACTGGAAAAAAATACAATTATGCAAAATTAGTTTTTATTCTAACATTAATGTTAACAATTAATGTTAATTAGCACTTAAGATCTATAATCTTGAATTTACTTTTTTAAATGTTGTATGTGAACAAAAAGAAAAAAAATAATGTGTTGATAAATAATGACTGCCGGCCTTGCCCTGCCAAGGGTGATATGCACATAATTTTATCATTCTGACGGTTTTTAGCCATGATTTATTGGGTAAGAGTGTTAATGGAAACCAAAACAAATGCAACCCTTGATATTTTTATCATATCAATCTAGTATTCCAAGGGTGTCGTATGTCACAGTGCTATGCAGCCTATAAGAAATCACCCACAAAAAATAAGAGGTAGTATACATCTTAACCTTGCTTGATTTATTTGTTTCCTGTTGGAGCAAATAAATTATACATACCGCTTTGGATCGCACTTTTCATTTTCTGTCCATCAAATAAGTTATATATATCCAAAAGAACGTAGTGAATATGATGACCCTATATGTAACTGGTAACATTTTTGGTATTAGTTAGAATAATATATGAAGTAAGAGGTTCCAGAATCGAGAGACCATGATGATGACCGTAATAGAAATACATGAATAGGTAAACTAAATAGGCGCAAGTCAAACTGCTAAAGCATGTGCCTTCATGTGCACCCAACTATTGTGAAAGGTATTTAAAGGGACCCTACAGTCACGAAAAAACAACTTTAGCATGTTTTTATGGCATTCGCTATTTACGTTTCAAGTAGATGATATATGAGATATTTCTATACAAGTGTCACACAACCAGTGTTTTGTTTCATATTCATTTCTTAACCTTGACTTGTTTTGATGACTCTTGAAGATAGACAGGTTAAAGGGGAACTGTCACGTCACAGGATTTTATTTTTATAAATCTAGGGTTATTCACTAAAGTGAGAATTATCAGGATTTTCAAGTGAATGTCATGTTTTAGACCAAAATAGTTGAATTGGAAGTGTAGCTCAGTAGAGGATTTTTTTTGCCCATTCATCTATTTTTACCTTAAAGGGACAGCTGGCACCGAGACCACTTCAGCTCATTGAAGTGATCTGAGTGCCATGCCACTTAACCCTACAGTGGTAATTATTGCAGTTTCTGAGAAACTGCAATAATTACCTTGCAGGGTTAAGTCCTCCTCTAGTGGCTGTCTACAAGACAGCCACTAGAGGGACTTCTGGGTGCTTAGATGACTTTTAGTCATCTAAATGACGCTGGACGTCCTCGCGCTATGCATAAGGACTTCCAGCGTCACCAGAATCCCCATAGGTATTTTAATACTTTCACAGTGTATTGGCACAATAAGCCCTTTAATTGGCTATTTACATATCTATGTGATGAGTTATTGCACTTTATATTAAAGCACTTTTTAAATGTAATATTTGCACAGTATTTTAGCACAGTTTTTTTTTTTGCAATATTAAGGTTATTGTATTGCATGATATTTTTTGGCACAATTTTCATCTGCAATATTGTGGTTATTGCATGATAAATTATTGGCACAATTCTCAAAGGCACTTCGCACTTTATTTTTTGGTTTGATAAGCAAAGAAATGGTTAATTAACCCTTTTTTCGCTATGGAATGGGGCCCTAGTCACCTATAGAGTTAGGAATATTTATATTCCTAACGCTATAGTGTTCCTTTAAATGTCACAATTTGGTTTTAAGTTCTCAACAATTCAGTATGTATTGATTAAAGCCCAAATTATTTACATGATAATACAGTCTGTATAGTTCTAATTTCTGATAACACTAATGTTGTTTCAGCTGTAGTTAACTAAAAAATCTTTTTTGTTGCCTATTGTATTCACAAGGTTAAAAATAAAGATTAGTAACTTCATACAACTAAGAGGGAGGCTGCAAAATACACTACACATCTTACAAAAGTATACATTTTGAATTTATATGAAAGATATATAATTAATAAACCATTGAGAGCCAAGGTCTAGTAATCCTATTGCTTTTTTTAAGGTTACAAAAGATGTTAACAATATGACCGTGAAAATGCCTCACCAGTGTTTTATTAATGGCCAATTTGTGGATTCAGAGGATGGAAAAACATACGATACCATAAACCCAACTGATGGTTCTGTAAGTATGGCTTTCATCATCCTGTTATTTTTTTCCCCCAATGAACATTCACCTATCACATTCAATAGTAAATATCTTACCTTTCAATGTGTGTTCTCTCCTAGATAATCTGCAAAATCTCGTATTGCTCTGTAGCAGATGTCGACAAAGCCGTTTCTGCAGCAAAAGATGCTTTTGAAATTGGTGAATGGGGTAAAATGAATGCGAGAGACCGAGGCAGGATACTGTACAGGTTGGTGTGCAATACTGTATTACTTGTATACAACTAATGATTGCATTGATTGCTTTCCTTTAAGTGCATGTTAGTCATATTTGTACATTACCTAATAAATTAGTGATTGACAAAAAGGCGGTAGTAGCAAGTAAAATAGCGTTTTACCTTTTTTATATGTCAATGGTGAGAGCCAGTCTGAATATACATCGACAGATTAGGTACCAGTTCCTAAACTGGATATTAAGTTTATTAAATAAATAGATTTATAAAGTTAATTAAATAAATAGATTTTACTAAAGCAGTTCTTAAAGGAGATTGCACGATCATAGTTAAAGCATTGTCAGGAATTCAAAGTGTATTTCAAATTAAAGGCCAAAAAAGCTGATCTGAAAACATAGCTGAAATTGAGAACGTGACTTTTTAGTGTAAAATGTGAAATTTATTTTAAATTGATTTTGGATTTTCATCAATTCAGTTTGCTGAATAATTATGTGTGTGTTATATACTTGTAATGCTTGTATGAAGGGCTAAGACTGACGCATTAACAGGGTTATTTACTAAAGTGAGAATTTTTCAGAATTAAAATTGAATTTCAAATTTAAAGGGACGCTATGGTCACCAGAACAACTACAGCTTATTGTATATGTTTTGGGGAGTATAATCATTCCCTTCAGGCTTTTTGTAGTAAACACTATCTTTTCAGAGAAAAGGCAGTGTTTACGTTAGCCTACTGACACCTCCAGTTTCCACTCCTCAGATGGCTGCTAGAGGTGCTTTCTGTGGCAGTGCTGCACAATATGCACTATTGCCATTCAGTGTCTATTCCCTCTGCATGGAGACACTGAACTTTTCTCATAGAGATCCATTGATTAAATGCGTCTCTATGATGAACTGCTGATTGGCCAGGGCTGTGTTTGGCTTGTGCTGACTCTGCACCTGTTCTGCCTCCTTGACATGCTCAGCCAATCCTATGGGAAAGCATTGTAATTCGCTCAGAGAGCAGGCAGATCAGAGGCAGAGCCAGCAGCAGCAGGCTGCAATACAAGTAAGCTTTTACTATATTTAGGGAGGCAGGGGGCTGGATGGTGGTTTTACACTATAGGGTTAAAAATACATGTTTGTGTTCCTGACCCTATTGTGCTCCTTTAAAGCGAAACTGGAAGAATGGCTGACTTGGAGAATGTTTCCAGTTCAACTATATGTTATTCACTTTCAATACCCGATGTGTGTCACTTTAATAAATTACTCAGCAATGGTTAGTCCAATCTTCCCTTTTCTCTGCAATAAAGCTAAGGATGCATCTGTGGACATTTCAGGTAAGGGTCATTCAGCAAAAACAAAGGGAAAGATTGAAAAATCACAGTGATAAAACAGTGGTATCCATGTAGGGAAATAAAACCATTAAACAAATAACAAGAACGATATATGGGCCTGAGCTGGTTAAACTAACTTTTAACATAATGGACATTATATAAAGGTGATAAAATATGCAATGTGTCAGGGATATGCAAAGTATGACTAGCATAGGCTGTAGTTACAAAGACATGGGAATATATACATTGATAATAAGAAAAGAAAATAATACTAAATATAAAACCACCCACAACAGAAATAACAGGGTATGTAAAATATAATGAAATGGTGGTACTCCAGAAGGCTACCTGTTGCATATGACAGTAGGACAGCTGATGGAGCTCTGTTTTGCTTGCAAGTCTGGGGCTGGATAGATTTTAAATCAGGCTGTTGCATTTTTTTTATCTCAAAAATGTTCTTTCAATTTGATTGTTAAAGAGATGCTATAGTCACCAAAACAACTTTAGCTTAATGAAGCAGTTTTGGTGTATGGATCATACCCCTGTTGTTGATGCAGCCCTGGTCACACCTACCCACATGTGACTTACACGGCCTTCCTAAACACTTCCTGTAAAGAGTCATCTAATGTTTATACTTCCTTTATTGCAATTTCTGTTAAATTTAGAATTTCTTATCTCCTGCTCTGTTATTAGCTTGGGAGACCCTGCAGTAGACTAATGTGTATGATTAAAGTTAAATTTGCAGAGCAGTAGATAAAAACTTTTAAAGTAAGTAACATCTGATTGAAAGTAAAGCCATTTACCATAGCCATAAACAGAAACAAAAGCGATTTAACTCCTAAATGGCAGAGAACTGAGCTGTGAAACTTCAGAGGCATTATCTATACACAAAAACTTATTCATTAAGCTAAAGTTGTTTTGGTGATGTAATGTCCCTTCAATTTATGTATTTATTTATGTATGGATTGAGGAAATTATTTGTGATTTTAATGTGGCCTTGACATTTGTACACTGGTCTGGGAGTAAATGAAAATAAATATGGAAAATTAAATTACATACTTACTTAGTAATTTTCTTTTCCTGGCTATTTATCATGGCAGCAACACTAATGGGTAGCTCCGCTCCTACCCAGATCAGGACAAGATAAACCAAAAAAAAAAAAGAGAGAGAGAGAACGAGGCTGAAGGCATAAACGGTCCCTCCTCCTTCCATACCTCAGTCAAGTTAAAAAGAAAGAAGGGTGGGTGACTGATGCTGCCATGATAAATGCAAGGAAAAGAAAATTACTAGGTAAGTATGTAATTACATTTTCCACATTTTCCTAATCATGGCAGCATCACTAATGGGTAATAACCAAGCAGAAACCTTGAAAGGGAGGGAAAACAAATTGAATAGACACAGACTCATATTGCTGCAAACTATATCTAATTTTTATTATGCATGTTAACTGCAGAGAAGACTCCTCTCCCAAAGGAAGTAGTCGTAGAATGAAGACCCAGTTTGTAGTGCTTAATTAAGGTTGTTGGAGTGGACCAAGAAGCTGCCCTGCAGATGTCATCCGGAGGAACCTCTATCCAATTAGCCCAAGATGTAGCCAGGGATTTGGTAGAGTGAGCTCTGATCTTGGCCGGAGGCGTTAGCTTGTTCCGAAGGTAGGAGTCTGTTATGACAGAAGCTATCCATCTCCTTAAGGTAGAGGAAGATGCTGCTTCACCCTTATGAAGGCCAGATGGAAGGATAAATTATTTTTTGTTTTTTCTGAAGTCCGAAGTAACAGGAACTTAATGAGAAGTTCTCTCACATCGAGAGAGAACCACTTCCTGGAGAAGATGAAATCTAGAAACGACTTTAGGAAGGAAGTCTTCAATAGGTCTTAGGATCACTTGATCATGAAAAATATGAATGTGTGACTCATCACTAGAGAATGCCTGGAGTTCCGAAATTCTCTTGTTTTTTTGAGACCGCCACCAGGAACTCTGTTTTATCAGTGAGGCGTTTATTGGAGATATCCTGCAGATGTGCATAGGGATATTCAGTTAAAGTATTTAGGACCATTGGTAGATCCCATGGAGGAGCTGTGTTTTTAGCTGGAGGGCGCAAGTGTAATGCTGCCTTAAAGAACCTTGAGATGAGAGGGTGAGAAGCCCATGAGGTATTACAAAGGGCTAATAGAGCTGAGGACTGCACCTTCAAAGTGCTGAGGCCTTTGTCCAGGCCTGCCTGTAGAAATTCCAGAACATGGAGGTGAGTACAGTGTAGAGAATCAAAAGACTTTGCCACAGCCCATTTTTGAAAGGTTTCCCAAATTCTGTAATAGCAGGCAGAGGTAGACTGTTTCCTTGTCTTCAGGAGAGTATTAATTACTGCTTCGGATAGGCTCTGGTTATGGAGGAATCCCCTTTCAATAGCCAGATCAATAGTCTAGATTCCAGCTGGATGGGTTGGATTGAATCGCTGGACCCTGGATGAGAAGGTCCAGGGAGATTGGAAGTAACCAAGGATGGGTCAGAGACATTCTCAAAGTCTCCTGGGCCAGATCTCCTTCTTCCCTGGGGAGGAAGACATACCCCAGGTCGAAGTTCCAAGGGTGGAAAAGGGCGTCTTGACTGAAAGCTAGAGGGTCCTTGGAGAGGGAAAAGTAGCTGGTCACCTGAGCATTCCTTCTGTTGGCCATTAGGTCTAGCTGGGGCATGCCCCAACTCTTCGTCAGAGCCCATAAAACTCTGGAGTTCAAGCTCCACTCGCCTGGTAGTATTTGAGTTCTGCTGAGAAAATCTGCCAGAATATTTTCCGTCCCTGGGAGGTAGATTGCTTTTATCCCCTTGATATTAACTTGCGCCCAGGACATCAGTGGAGTAATTTCTTGTAAGAGAAGTTTGCTTCTTGTGCCTCCTTGGTAATTTATATATGCAGCCACTGCTCTGTTGTCCGTCTGTATGGATATCCAATGGCTCTTGAGAGCCCCATGGAGTCTCTGTAATGCAATGTATATGGTCCTCAATTCCTGCAGATTTGAGTGGAAGTACCTTTCTGATGGGTTCCAAGTGCCTTGAATAGGACTTGTATAGTGTGACGAGAGGCTTCCTGAAGGGATGGAGCAACTATTAATATGTCGTCTAGATAGTGAAACATGACTAGTCCTTGTTTTCTTAGATGTGCTTTAAGAGCCACTAAGATTTTTGAGAAGGTCTTTGAGGCAAGGCTTAAGCCAAAAGGCCTCTGAATTGGAAATGCTGTCCTAATATATGAAATTGGAGGCAATGTTGATGTTGGGAATAATAGTGGATATGGATTCCATCTTGAATGATAGACATTTCGGAAATATGTTAGTGTTTTTCAGATCTATAATTAGTCTCCATTTCCCGTTGGGTTTTGGGGCCAAGAACACTGTCAAATAGATGCCTTTGTATCTTTCTGAAAGAGGTACCTCTTCTTTGACACCCTGGAGAAGTAGTTTTTTTGACACCTGCTATCAAGGCTTCTCCTTTTTCCCCCGAGTGTTTTCTAGACCCTAATGAAGGAGTCGAATTAGATTCTGTAGCCTTGATCTAGGATAAACTTGTCCCATGAGTCTGAAATATTTGTGGCCCAGACAGATCGGAAATTATTAAGTCTTACTCCTAAGCAGTCTGTGTGGGCCTGTAAACCTTCAGAAGTTTTTAGAAGGAACTCTAGATCCCCTCCCTCTGTTGGTTTAGAGGAAGAGGAAGGAGGTTGATAGGATCTCCAAGATGCATATCTGTTATATACTTTCCCTAGGTAAGGACTTGTCAAATCTCTTATCTTTCCATGAGTTCGAGTATGCGTTGAGTTAGGAAAGCTTTCTTACTGTCTGCAGCTTTTTAGATGGCTTCATAGAGGACTTTTCCAAAGAGGAGATCACCCTAGAAGGGAAGAGCACAAAGGAAAAGAGGACTTTTCCAAAGAGATCACCCTGGAAGGGAAGAGCGCAAAGGGATAGAGGACTTTTCCAAAGAGGAGATCACCCTAGAAGGGAAGAGCGCAAAGTGATAGAGCACTTTTCCAAAGAGGAGATCACCCTGGAAGGGAAGAGCGCAAAGGGAGGCTTTTGAAGAGTAGTCAGCTCCCCAACAGTGTAGCCACAGGGCTCTTCTGGGTGAGACCGATAATGCCATGCTTTTGGAAATCATCTTGGATATATCCAGGGAAGCTTCGGAACTTAAGTCCGCTGCGAGTCTAAAGTCCCTAAGGTTGTCCAGAAGGGTTTCTCTTCTTACACATCTTTGGATATCTTCTTCCTGACATGGTTCTCACCGTGACATCTAGACGGCCAGATGTGGTCGACCCCAGAAGTGCCCAACAGGGGATTTGGACCTGGGTACTTTGCGGTCCTGGGCCTACTTTACTGCCTTTCTGCCACCGCATTTCTAGCTCTGTCCTACCTGGCTATGTTTCCAGCACTAGGGGGCTGGACTTTTCCTGTGACTGCTCCTGTCTATCTCAGCCCACCTGAAGTAGATGCCAAATCAGCCAGGTATAAAACACTGCCTCTCTCTGAGGGCAGTGTCAGTTCATTGACTTTGGTTCCTATATTTGTGTTCTTGATTCAGTGTTCTCCAGACGGCTCCTGACCTTAGTTTATCTTATTGTTACGGTTGACCCCAGGCTGGCTGAGGGTTGGACAGCTTAGATATCCTGATTCCCGATCCTGGAGAGTAATAACGAAGTTCCAAACATCATTCAGCGATAATCCGGAAAGTGTGAAGACATCCAGCTAGCTATAGATAGCTAGTATAAAGCATTTCCCTACAACACGAGTCGAGGCTGCGAGTTGAGGGTAAGGAGACTGATTTATTTATTGGCAATGCACTGTTTAAATACACATTTTCAGGCCAGAGGAACACCCCTCTGGACCTGATGGTACACATGGTGACAAAGAGCAGCAGCCAATAAGGAGAAAGTGCATTCTTTCAAATCCTCCCCTTTAGCCTGGAGATAATTAGTCCCAACGGTTACAGTAATTCAATTCAATCTCCAGGTACATGCAATATTGTAACTTTTAGACATACAAGAAAATTGAATAAAAATATGTAACTTTTACACCATGACTTTTACTTGTCACATTCAACCTATCCCCAGACAGCTGGGATCTGAGCTGTCTAATATACGAAAAGCGCTCAGATCTCATGAATGGTATGGGAATGCCATGTGGGTAAAGATTGTCCTGAAGGCTGTTTGGCAGTTATTAGTCCATGACCCCCCGGTCATAGTGTCCTGCAAGGAGTCGGTATACTCTAGGTAGTTTTAAAATACCGAACGGCACTCTCTTTGGTATTTTATGTACATAACGGACGGAGGTTGAGAAGTTCCAGCGGGGTTCGCATGAAATGATAGCTGAAAAGAGTACCAGGCGTTTGACGACCAGGTTCCGCTGGGCGTTCGACAGTCAAAGATGGCCCCGCCATGTGTTCATACATACGAACGACGACCACCCTGTCGATAGGCAATTAGGCTGCGGTTAACCACAAAATCGCAGCTTGTGGGTGGTTAACCAGGGGCATACTCCTCAGGTAGGGTGTCGATCGTTCGACAGCTGATTCAGTAGTTGGTTTGACACTCATACGAATGGCGCCCACCCCGTCGATGGGCAATTAGGCTGCGGTTAACCAAAAAAATGCAGCTTCTGGGTGCTTAACCGGGGACACACTCCTCAGCCAGGGGGTCAGCCGTTCGACAGTTTGTTCGGTATTGTGAGAGGTGAACGGGGTTAAGTGGCAGCACACGCCAAGGGCCGGGTGGTCGGTCATTCGTACATACGAATGACCTGTAATAGTTTTTCAGTAAATAAGCAACAAAGTAACAAAATTAGTAAGATTGTAGCAGACAGAGGGGACTTTGTAACACTTATTGTTTATCCTGACCCCTGGCATCCTCTGACTTTGGCTTATCCTCGACAATCCTCCTGCTTGTGTCCTTGCCTGTACTGCAACTTAGAGCTATATCCTGCACAGCCCCCGTGCACTGACTCACAGCCCAGGTGGCTTCTTACCAGGTCACCTTGGTCTGTGTTTATTTGCAAGGGTGAGCATATAACTTCCCTTAAATATGCCATGGAGTCAATGGGAAGCGTAGTACGTTTTGCAATTTTTGTTTCTCAGCCGCATCTATTTTGGGGGTTGCAGTCCAAGTTTTGCAATCCTTGGAGGCGAAGGGGTAAATTCTTGGATTCTTATTTTTTAGTGTAACATTCTTCTCTGATCAGGCGCATTCATTAAGGATCAAATCCTTGATAGAAGGATGCACTGGAAATGAGGGTTTGGAAGATCTGAGGTCTTCTAAATATTTGTCGGATTCTTGGGATTCTGTC
Organism: Pelobates cultripes; assembly: GCA_933207985.1. Classification (NCBI taxonomy): domain Eukaryota; kingdom Metazoa; phylum Chordata; class Amphibia; order Anura; family Pelobatidae; genus Pelobates; species Pelobates cultripes. Next base: position 298,533,489 of record OW240914.1, read on the forward strand.
TTTTCTTGCTGTAATTTTAGGGTATTCCTTATTAGGATAAATAGATAAGCTTCTCAACAGATTTGGAGTCTAAGGGTTTAGGGCCATACTCCGTATCCTCCTCCTCTTTGGCATAAATATCCTCGAAGGAGTCCAGCTCAGATTCAGATGAGGGAGAAGAGGATTCAGCGGTATGACGTTTTCGAGAATAGGTGTGTTTTGTAGAAGCCTGAAGCCTTCAGCTATGGCTTGGGATATCCAGGTTTTTAGTTCTTCTTGAGGGGAAGTTCTTCTTTTCCTTGGCTGGATGTCTGCCACTTCTGATATACAGGTGAGGCATATGTTTTTACCCTCTAGAGCAGTCTTGTTGCAGGCAAAGCAGTGATTGGATTTTTTTCCTTATGTTTCTGGGGGATCTATCCTCACTCATGCTTGGGCTGCAAAATAAGAAGGGCCATGTAAGTAACTATGTAGCCCGTTTGGCACTCTTTCAATTCCCTTATATACATAAAAACATTGGCTCACCTATGTTTCTTTGAACCTGAGCTATGAGAGGCAGAGGGAGAAGACCTTTATAAAAAGGAATAAAGGTTGTGAAGTGAGAAGACTGTTATTCCCGGGAATTTATTTATAATCTATGACTATTAAGAAATTGGAAGATAAGAATATAGTCTTGCCTTAAGTCGAGTAAGAAAATACCCAGTCAGTACTGAAGATAATTCTTTAGGAACAGAAGCGCTTGTCACTTTAAGATTCTTTAGGAAACCTGTAACTTTAAGAGAGGAAATTTGCGCATACGCAGACTGTTCGGGAGAACGCTGAGCCATTCGCGCCCTCTCTCTAGTTCAGTTCGCGCCAAACTGAGTGAACAGGTATAAACGAACTGAAGCTAGCCGGGGAATCCCTTTGAATGCAAAATTAGACGAACAGACAGGGAAACAAGTGAACATCAAACTCCCGAACAAGGAATTCCGCCGACCCGTGAGTACAAGAAATGAGGAAAAGGTAGAAATAGGAGAAAAAACTCCAGAATGAAGAGGAAAAAGGTCTATCTCCAAGATTGCCTCAAGGTTCAGTAGGGGGAATATGTAAGGCTTCTGAATTTCCAATTGAGCCATAGTCATCAGCATGTTGTATGTTCATCCACATGGCAGATTCAAATAACTAATTTGAATCTGACCCAACTAGTCCTGCTCACGCAGGCTGTTTACTGGGTCATTCAGGCACAGCGAGGCTGAACTGTGCCTGGGAGACCTATGGTGCACATAGGAAGGTGGTCAAAAAGAAAATAGTGTACATTTAAAGCTGTCTTGTCCGGTTAAGGACAGAAAAACAGACTGAGTTTTGGAAGGAGGAGGGACCTTTTATGCCTCTAGCCTCGTTCTCTCTCTCTCTTTCTCTCTCTCTCTCTCTCTTTTTTTTTAAATTGGTTTAATCTTTCCTGATCTAGTTAGGGGCCGAGTTTCCCATTAGTGATTCTGCCATGATTAGCCAGGAAATTCTGATTTTAACAGATTATTTTGCAAAATAAAACGTGCAGACCTCGTTAATAAAAACGTCCAAGTGAAAAAGAAAAAAAGAAAAGAAAAAAGAATTCTTGCTAATAGAGATTTACAGCTTATGATCAACCATATTGTGACATGATTAAATCCTTTAGTAGTATAGTATGAGATGGAAGTTACACAGATTTTTTTTTTTGATTTTTTTTTAAAGAAAACTCTAAACTCCAATGCCAATAGACCACATTAGTTTGATTTTAATAGGAAATTGATTTTTTTATTGATTTGTTTTTAATTTTAAATGCAAGACTTGCTGACCTTATGGAAGACCATCAGGAGGAGCTAGCAACGATCGAGGCCATAGATTCAGGAGCAGTGTATACACTGGCACTAAAGACCCACGTGGGAATGTCAGTACAAACCTTTAGATACTTCGCTGGTTGGTGCGACAAAATTCAGGTAAGATGCTTCCTCATTAATATATCCCATTACATAAACATTACACGTTATTTCTTTATTATTTTATATGTATTGTTACATACTTAATCAGTTATTGATCACCAGTATTTTTATGCAGCTGTTTTTATATGTGTATACAAGGGAACACATATGCAAATATACTTATATGGTAATTTATTTACATTTTTTATAGATATTTTATGGATTATAAGAGAAAATATATTCCTCCCTACCATAATTTTCTTTTCCTGGCCATAGGGCATGGCAGCACAACAATGGTTAGCTGTATTACTGTCAGAATCACATTAATTACAACTTCTATCTGTATGCTGTGTTAGCAGGATTTGTAGCAAAATGTATATATTGGAAGAAAAACATATTTTATAAGAGTTATTTCTTTCACCTGTCATTCAATCAGCTCTATGGCATAAATTTCTGTTACAGGGAGAGACACAGGCGAAGGTGTATCCACCCCCAACCTGCAAAAAAATGCATCTTCACCTGTGTTTCTTTTAACCCCCCCACCCCCCTTTGAATTTTTTGCTCAGTTTTGTATTTTTTTTACCCCCTCTTTTGATTGTCTTATCCGCTTTGGTGTATCTTATCCCCCATTTTTCCCTTTTGTGTGTCTTATGTGTATCTCTTTCTTCCTCCAAGCACCTTTGTGTATATTTTTACCAGTCTCCTATCCCTCAGTTTGTCTTTTACCCTTAGCCCCTTTTGTATGTCTCTTAGCCCAAGCCCCTTTGTCTTTTTCTACCTTTCCCCAGCCCTGCCTCTCTGTGTGTCTCTGCCCCCCAGCCACTTTAGGTTTCTCTCTTTTTTTTTGTTGTCAATCTTTATTTTTGAAGTGCAGAGTAAAGTACATAAAACATTACTGATGTATGACATGACAGATATTGTACATGCGAAAGATAAGAAGTCAAGGTATACTGCACTTTTTTTTTTAAAGAAAAAACAGGAGGAATGCATAAGCAAGAATACATGACGGAATTAATTACTTTAAGGAAAAAGCAAGACAAAGGCACAGAGTAATGATAAAACAGCTTTAAAGGATCACTATAGTGTCAGGAAAACAAAGTGGTTTTCCTGATACTATAGTGCCCTGAGGGTTCCCCCACCCTCAGGGTTCCCCTCCCGAGTGGAGCGTAAATGCTTTCCTATGGACGCTCTGTGCGATGGATGGGAAATTCGCATCCAGCGTCGAAGATGCGCCTCTAGCGGCTATACGGAAGACAGCCACTAGAGGCTATGTTTATATCTGAAGAGTTAAAACCTGAGGGACCTGGCACCCTGACCACTTAATTGAGCTGAAGTGGTCTATGTGACTATAGTGTCCCTTTAACTGAATAGATATGCTAGCCTATGTAGCAAGTTTTAAACCTTTCGAGATGGTAGGCGCCTTTTAGGGTGGGCGATCCTCCGCTTGTGTGGTAGATTCCCGGAGGCTACGCCTCGGTGGGCTCTTGGCCTAGGTAGGCGGACTGTAGAGTGTTGTGGCACTTGTGTGGTGGCAATGCCTTGAGGGTTTCCCCTCTGTCCAGGCAGCTCTCCCCTCTCGATAACCTTCAATCGCCCAGATTGGGTTGCTTGTGCACGGGTCTGTAGCTTTAGCCAGAAGTCCTGGAATATCACATTCAGCCTCTGCGGGATAGATTCCAAGGGGTCATAGTGAGGTATGAGTGGTGGAGGCATGTTTCACTTGGGCAGTATGACAGCCGCCATCTTGGATTCTCAGTTTGAGCGATTTGAGCCCTGTGCAGGCGATATGGATTGCTTGTGCCTTGCCTGACAGTCCTGACCGTGTTACTTCCTCCCCCAGCCCATCTGTGTTTGTCTTTTTCACTCCCAAGACCCTTTAGTGTGTTTATTGCTCTTCCACCCCCTAGCTTTGTACATCCTCAGGCCCAGTGAGTACTTCCTGTCAAACCAGGTATAGGATACAGAAGATCCTCTACCTGCACTTCTCTCGGCTACGCTACATGTAGCGACCGGCAGGAGGGGAGTGCTCCTCCTGCCAGTCACCCGGCGATTGTGTGTCTCTAAATAGATAACTTGATATTTCTTTTCTTTTTTATTAGGGTTCTACAATACCAATAAACCAGGCTCGTCCAAACCGCAATTTGACGTTTACTAAAAAGGAGCCACTTGGGTTAGTAAGTTTCTGTAATAGAGAATTCCCTCTTTGATTCCTAGTGATTAGTCACTGCTAATGTTAAAACCCGCTGTCCTCTATTTTCAGAGTCTGTGCTATTGTCATTCCTTGGAATTACCCTCTGATGATGCTGGCTTGGAAAAGCGCAGCCTGTTTAGCTGCAGGAAACACGTTGGTTCTGAAACCGGCACAGGTACCTTTTATTTATTTAAAATACATATTAAGGTGCTGTGCGCACACACACACACAAAAAAACTGTTTTAAATTTGACAAGGACACTTAATATTACCTACCCTAGCAAACAAATATGGGGATTCAGTTACACAATATGGCCATATTGTGTTAAGCCCACCACTACGTCACAGCACACAAATATCAATGGGTCCTACACTAGTTTTAATTTAGGAAATTAACATGCGAACTACAATACTCACTGCTTCCATAGGTATTAAGATGTGGGGAACATATTATAGGCAAAACCAAGCAATGAAAAGCCTTGCGTTCTTAAAGAAATCTTATATTGCCTACTTCAGTGAGTAGATAGCACATACCCCAATTTAATATTCTATGTCAAGCCCTGTGAAGTTATAATCCACCTCCAATTAATGCCAGACTTTAACTAGATTTCAAAAGTGTATTTGATTGGTTGTGTTTTTTTCCAAGGTATAATCTTTATTTATCTGCACTAAGCCTTGTTAAATAATCTCAGACCTAGGAGACAGCAATTCAAATTTTTAAGGAAATCATGTTTTTTATCCCGTTTGTGACGGACCGCCTGGCACCCTGACCAGGTACCTCCGTCGATCGCTGCTTCCTAGTAATCCTTGAGTACCATAAGTACCGCACCAGACACCATAACCATCGTAAACCCCACAAACTGCCGCAGCTTGGTTGGGGTATCGCTGTCCTCCACCCATGCTGGACCCAAGACCAGGATCCAGCTTCCAGTGGGTAGACCTTTCCTAGTCCAGAGATCAGAGCAGGCTGCTCTTACAAGAGCAATCGTTATAATCCAAGGGAGTATTGTGATTATAGCAATCCCCAGAGTGAATATAGCTCTCCAATCCACCAAACATGAGCCTAGACTTCATGAAGGGTGAAACAAATCTGTTTAATGGCAGCCACAACTGGCCTTATATGCAGGTCCCCATGCAAGGGGAGAGTAGACTACAGTAAAAACATACACATGATTACTTTGGCTCTCAGGTCCAGGACACTCCCATACAAAATAGGTCAATCCCTCCCCTGTGCCAGCACAGTATTAAACTCAAATATCTCCAGGCACAGAAAACATACATTTTTACAAAAAAACAAAAATACCTTTTAAACACACAAAATCCCCACAAACGTTACATCCCCTGATAGCCCCGATCTGGGGGACCAACATATCCAAAAATAACCCCGATCGGTTCAGAAATTTCCTGGAAGTCATAATTTGACCGACCGCACGCATGGTCCCATGCCAAAAATAGTTCCATAGAATCGTGGCTAAGTGCCGCTGGGCACCGACCGGGAACCGCAAAGTCTTCATGCCAAAAATAGTTCCAAAGCATTTGCGGCTAAGTCCCCCTGAAGTCTATTTGCAGTTTTGGTCCATGCGAACAGCCGCCAGGGAGCTAGCATTCAGTACTATGAGCATGAATGAAAAGTGCCGAACCAGAGAAACCAGAGGGAATAAAATATGGGTCTTTACAGTTGCTGACCTGGCCCATAGTCGGTGGGCAGGAGGCCAGCTTCCACACTCCTCCAGGGGTTCGTGGGAAACGTCTGGGAAAAGCGGCATTTGTCACACGGTTCTAACCATATTATGTCATCCTTTGCAGTACATTTATTACCTAACTAGATGCATTATTTATTTTTGACAATGTTTACAAAGTATGACGTCATACCATGCCCTCTACAGATGCAGAGATTATTAGAAATTCCTGAAGTGTGTATGTAGGAATTTAAAGGATTTGGTTTTGAACGCATTTTGTATATCTCTTAGGTCACCCCTCTGACAGCTCTAAAGTTTGCAGAACTGGCAGTAAAAGCTGGTGTACCCAAGGGTGTGATCAATATCCTGCCAGGATCAGGTAATGGGTGCTATTTGGTACCACCACATTCTAACCACAGACCTATATACAATGTAAAATAATCGATAAGGAATGTAGGATTGCTGTGTTTTTCATTGCAAAGGTTAATATTTGGCAGCATATTCAGATTATTTCATTATTTAATTAACTTTGGCACACATCAGAGTATTCCCTGTCAGAGTATGCTTACTTTGCTGGGACTGTTATATTCATTCAATTTTTTTGGACTTGTGTAGGTGGTCTTGTAGGACAACGTCTGTCTGAACATCCAGATATTCGCAAACTTGGTTTCACTGGTTCTACGCCAATCGGTAAACAGATCATGAAAAGGTATATAGCAATTATGATTGATATACAATATCCTGTTGCATACTAAAATCCAGTGTTGTGACATGTTACTACTGTCATATTCTCGAACCCACAATCCGGACGCACACCTGCAGGACTTCTTCAGGGCTGTCCTCCCTTAAGAAATGCCCAAGCATGCCACATTTGAATCTCACCAACTCTGCAGCCCTTTAAAAATCTTTAAAAACACACTTCTTTAGAAAAGCCTATTATCTCACACCTTAACTCCTCATCCATGACAAGCTTGCTGCGTTATCTTATCTCCAAACCACTGTGCATCTTCCTCGGATAAATTTTTAATGATTTATTTTTCTAAATATTTAAATATCAAACATATATTACGAAAAATATATCTATCTATATATAGATATATATATATATTTTACAATTATTATTTTTATATGAAATAATATTAAATCATTGGATTATATTTTTATTCAAAAATATATCATTTAAAAATATTAAATTGAGTCCATAATGTGCAGTAATGTGGAACACAATGAGGGTTCAAATAATATCTATTCAGATAAACAGCAACATCCACTCCAATTGCATGCAGTCACTGGTATTACACATTATTCTGACCTTATTTACACCTAATTTGATTCACTGGCTCAAGCACACAGAGAATGGTTTATACTCAGTGAAAGGTAATTGGACTGGATTTTGTTTTCAGAGATACATTTATCTTCGGTAATTGAAAAACATTTTCCTATCATTTGCAACAGCCGTTTAATGATAAATTATTGATACAATTTATCCCAGATAACACATTCCAGTTTTGTGTTAGCAGATAAACTCCAGGACAAACAAGCTTTGTAGGCACTCACTACACAAATCCAGTTAAAAGGATACTATAGTGCCAGGAATACAATGCTGCCTCTCCCCCTCCGGTGAATAAAGGGTAAAAAAAACGTTATTTGCTTACCTGATCCCAGTCGCCGATGTCCCTCTGCGTAGGGTCGACGCTCCGCCACCTCTGACTTCCTGTGATGAGCAGGCGCTAATGCGCAGCAGGCACTGGAGGCAGATTTAGAGCTGCAATGTAACATTGCAGTTTCTTTGGAACTTCAATGTTTAACATTGCAGCACTAAGTGCAAAAGGGACACCGCACCATTGAAGTGGTCTGGCTGCCAATGGTGTACCATTAAACAATGCATTGCTTTTCAGTGTTGTCAAAATAAATTTTTCATAATTTTTTTACAAAATTATAGTTTTTTCTATAATGATCCCTACAGTGTGTTGTACTAAATTCTGCAACTATTTAAAACTACTATAGCCCTCGTACCCCAATCAAAACGTTAAATAAGGCTTGGACTCCCCATTATCACCACTAATCATGGAGAATTGATATATGTTTTTCTTGTACCCTCTACCCTCATTGCTTCCTGCCCCTGTCCCAAATGATGGAAATGGATTTTGAAACTTCCATTATCGTAGCTGTTCTTACCTCCTGGTCCATCCTTCCCCTTCCTGTGGATTTTGATGAATTAACCCGGGGATGTTAAATCCCACCCATCTCTTATTGTACTCATTTTAAAATAAATGCCAGTGGATACCCAGTCCCCTGGTTCTCTAACTAACTCAACCCCTGTATGGGATATAGTATGCCAAAATGTTATTGCTTCACTTCACTGTAAGCTGTTTCTGTTTTTATAAAGCTGTGCTGTCAGCAATCTGAAAAAGGTTTCTTTGGAACTTGGTGGAAAATCTCCTCTTATCATCTTTAATGACTGCGACCTTGACAAAGCAGTTAGAATGGTAAGATCTCTTTAACAGATCTACACACACAGTATAGATGGAATAATGACAGCAATTACAAACATGGCGTATAATATATCATAAAAAAGAATTGGTTGTAAAGACATAGCCATTGCATTATTCTGCTGAGCATTGCACTGGCTATGCTCTCTTCCATCAAAATGTTTAGAAATGTAGGACTTAATACTCTTTGTATAATCACACAGATTTTATAGGATTTTGTGGCAATCACACTGTTGAATAATTCTGTACTCTGCCTTTGTGTTTTTACATTCAAGATGCATTATCTTGCACTTATCCACATTAAATGTCAGTTGCCACAATTCTGACCATTTTTCTAGTTTACCTAAATCATTTGCCATTTGGCTTATCCCTCCTGGAACATCAACCCTGTTACATATCTTAGTATCATCAGCAAAAAGACATACCTTACCATCAAGACCTTCTGCAATATCACTAATAAAAATATTAAAGAGAATGGGTCCAAGTACAGATCTCTGAGGTTCCCCCACTAGTGACAAGACCATGCTTTGAATATACTCCATTGACTATAACCCTCTGTTGCCTGTCACTCAGCCATTGCCTTACCCATTCAACAATATTGGAATCCACACTTAAAGATTGCAGTTTATTGATAAGCTTTCTATGTGCAACAGTGTCAAAAGCCTTACTGACAGCAATGTGTACAGGTCTATGTGGTTGCTATCCAAAACATTAGAGGTAGACCAGTTATCATGGAATTCAATGGAATAAATAAGAGCACTTTTTAGATTTCCATGGTCATTGCAGTGGTTTTACAGAATTGCCCCACTTTTCATGTAAAGAGACAATGAGAACCGATTGAGGCTAAAAGAGGCAGAGATGCATTGGAACACTCAATTCTTGAGTCTGTACAATGACCCAACAAATATAATTTAGGATTTTTTATTTCTTATTTTAAGTCTGCAGCACTTACTAGATGCTAAGAGAGAAATATTAATGTATCACACAGCCATAATTCACCTCTTTGACCCGTGTTTGTCCAACATGCAGGGTATGGGAGCTGTGTTCTTCAACAAAGGCGAGAATTGCATTGCCGCTGGCAGACTTTTTGTCGAGGAATCCATACATGATGAATTTGTGAGACGAGTGGTAAGTTCTCTGTTAAGAAAATTCAGAATGTTCATTTACTTTACAGCAAGACGTAAAACACATATAGGTACACAGAGAGATATAAGAACATGTTGTTGTCTAGATCAACAGTCAAGCAATTACACTTTACAGAAGACTCATCTCTACTTTGCAGTAATTGGGCTCCAAAGTGTAACAAACGACATGAATTAGAAAGGAATTTAACAGAATACTGATATTGGATAATAGTCCCTGAAAAGTTAAAAGTAAAAAAAAAAAAAAAAAATGTAATTCTCTAAACCTGTAGATAGATCATAATGAGTCAACCCTGTTCACATTTATACTAATTCATACTATGGCAACATGCAATTTCTGATTAACTAAAAATTAGTCAAAAATGGAAAACGTTAAGTTACTGTAAGCCTCCAAGCAAAAAACCCAGTACGCCATGAAAGAAAACGAACACTGGCTGACAGTGACTCTAAACTGCAGTGAATTAAAAAACAAACAGAAAAACATGGTAACAAAAAATATAAAATTTAGACGAAAATAGATGATTTTTTTTTTTCCAACTTAGCTCTCATCACAGCCTGGCCATTTAACCTCTTCCACCTACAGATAAAACTGAGGAAATAATAAATGGATTCCATTCCAGTATGCATTACACTTTGTAAAAATCACTGATAGTATATGTATGTGAATGAAACCAGAATGTCCTTTTTGCTTGAACACCACTGTAAGTTTGTGGAAAATAACACCTAACAGGAGTTCGTTTAAAGCTGGCACATTCTCACCGCTCCAGGAGGTTCTGAGAAATTATAAGGCGCACATGTGATCAAGTGCTATTTATACACAGTAAATTGGCAGTGATTTAGAATCGTCATAACCATGAAATTCCCATCTGGAGATTTTTTTATTTTTCGTTTTTACTACTATAATGATAATGCATTTTTAAAATACATTTTATTGCAGAAACTTAATCTTTTTGGGAAGCTTAGTATTGAGGAGTCATTTTTCTCCTCAGTAGATACTTCAAAACCCACGTGGAGAATGAATGAGATGACATTTAAAGCTAGTTTTATTAATAGTATAAAGTCACAAACCATATGTAGCTCAAGGAAGCGAACGCTCGCTTGGCATCGAGAAATGCCATTAGAGTAGTAATACTATCTTCTTGTTCCTTTATAAGTTACCTTAAAAATCTTTTTTTTTTTTTTGAATGTCTATCATTTGTGGTTAATTATTTTTGATAGGTGCCTGGAATTAGCTAAGCAACCCATTCATCCACAATATTGTAATATTAAATGTCCAGAAGTTTTTATAATTTCAAATTTAAGGCAAATACAGGTAAACGGAATAAAAACAACTCTGTTTTTAGTTTTGGTTTGGATATATTATACTCATGTGTGACATGTTCTTTGCATTCAGTTTTAAAGGGACACTGTAGTCACCCAGACCACTTCAGTTCATTGAAATAGTCTGGGCGCAGTATCCCTTTTGCACTTAGTGCTGCAATGTAAAACATTGCAGATCCATAGAAACTGCAATGTTTGCATTGCATCTCTTAGTCTGCCCTCAGTGGCTGTCTCCCAGACAGCCACTAGAGGGCTTCCTGAATTTAAACGGACTTTTGCTCTGGTATCTGACGCTGGACATCCTCATGCTCTGCATGAAGACACCCAGCGTCAGATTTTTCCCCGTAGAAAAGCATTGAATTAAGGAGGTCTAATGTGCCAGCTGCATTTTCCAGGCATGTGCATTTGAAGGGGGTGGAGCGTCGACTCAGCGCATAGTGACATCATCGCTGCAGCAAGATAAGTAAATAAAGGGACTGGGAAGGCAGGGGGAGCGGTAGTTCCAAGAATACAGCTTTTTTTTCCCTGCCACTACAGTATTCCATTAATGACAATTCACATATTAGTAAATAATAATTTTATTTAAAACCCTAATTGTGTTTTATATGATGCTCTGGTGAAGTTGTTAAATCGGCACTGTTACAATCTGAGAGTTTTTCCTAATTTGCAAAAAAGACCCTCAATGGTGACATTGCCTCTGGGGGTTTGGTGGCCGGGGGTGGCAAAAGATTTGTTCTACTTACGCGAACCTGTCCCTTGCGGGCACCACCATCTTTTTTTTGGTGGGTCCCTTTTCAGCCAATGTCACTGCTGTCCTCTCTCGCACACGCATGCGAGGTCTATGGAGGATCCTGCAAGACCGCAGGATACCCCAAAAAGAATAGCCAATTCCCTGCAGCCGTCATTGGTGAATTGGGGAACTGACAATTCTTGACGGCGGTAGTGTCTAGAAGTGTCAGGTGTAGGAGAAATACTGAGACAAAGTCAGTTACCCTGTTTGTAACATAAAACTACAACATCCAGGTTGGTTTTCAATATAAATTTTACAACCTCCGAATTCTAAAGTTGGCAGTTCATGTTAACCCTACTGGTTGGTTGGGTGGTTGATTGAATGATTGATTAGCAGTTCCTTTATAAATGAAAGTAAGCAGCATTATAATATCTGTTTTTTTCCAAGGTAAATATGACTAATGACTTGCAGACATGCATAATGCGTACTGGAATGGAATCCACTTATTATATCCTCAGTTTTATCTGTAGGTGGAAGAGATTAAGAAGATGAGGATTGGTGATCCTTTGGAGAGGTCTACAGACCACGGGCCACAGAACCACAGAGCCCACTTGGAAAAACTGCTGGAATATTGTGAAACTGGAGTGAAAGAAGGGGCCACACTGGTGTATGGGGCCAAACAAGTACCTCGACCAGGTATCCTTGCATTATCCCACTGCTTAGTTATAGTTAAACCAGTGTCCATGAATATGCGGTATTATATACTACGAAGCAGCATCTCGTTGAGCTCCATGTTATTTCCACACTGTTTCAGCACTCAGTGTGCCATAAGTCCCACCATTGCAGCTATATAGAGCCACAGAAACTGTACCCTGCCTGGCTGAGAATAATGGTAACTGCAGTCCTCATTCGTTAATAAATGTATACAATATGAGTATACAATTTACACCACAACAAAATAACATACAAAATATATACAGGGAATACGCTGTTTCTGAAACACAAATATACTTAACTTAGTGTAATACAGTATATAAATAGGCACCAAATCTATTGAACTCACAAGATTTAGAAGTTATGAATCAGCATAAAACATCTCTCCTTTAAACTAGGAATCGCAAATAACAGAGCATGAAAATTCTTTTGATTTGGCTATATTGTCCTAAATAATGCAATTCTACTATCAATTCTCTACAAATCCAAATGTATTAATAAACACCTAATAGATTTCAGGAAAAACTTTCAATGGTGATAAAAGCACAGAAAGTTGTTTGTCAGTGTGTGTTCTCGATACTCTTTGTAGACAACGTAGGATCTCAGACTCTCTCTTCCTTTAACCCCTTAAGGACACATGACATGTGTGACATGTCATGATTCCCTTTTATTCCAGAAGTTTGGTCCTTAAGGGGTTAAAAAAACTGATTACTCTCACAGTGATTCTGAATAAACCAATGCTGCTTTTTAAAGTGTAAACAGGAGGCGGATATGTATATGTGACCTTCACCCAGAGAGCAAGGTGTGTGTGACACAGAGGGGCAGCGTATAGGAGAACGTGTTAGCCAGAGAGCAGGGGATCTAATGTGATTCTGTGACATTAAGCCAGGCAGTATTCTATACGAGTAACATTCAGACAGTGTATGTTAATAATGCAAAGCCAGCGAACAAAGGAGAAATATCTGTGTCACTTTCAGCCAGAGTGCAGTGTGGGAACATAAAGCAGTGAAAATAGATGGGGTAAGCAATGTGCAGCCAAGAAAGCCATGTGCATGGGCGAAATTCAGTCACTGAGCACTTAGCAATACGTTCTTGGCCAGTAGCCATTAATGATCTCACTGCAAACTGTGCAATTTAACTTCCACAGGATTCTTTATGGAACCAACCGTATTCACCAATGTTGAAGATCACATGTATCTTGCAGAAGAAGAGTCCTTCGGTCCCATAATGGTTATTTCAAAGTTTAAAGATGGGTATGTTACAGTAAAATCATCTTTGTGGTTCAGCCAGCAAGTAGGCCCATAGCTGTTTTAAAACGACATGTCCCATGATGCTTTGCTAAACGTTGGAAGCGTTTATCTGCTATACAATTGCTTTAGATTTAGTCATTTGCTGTACCCTGGATTTTCTTTCTGATTTTTGAAGACATTTTCTCCTTTAATATAAAAACATTGTAAATCTATTTGTACAAAAAAAATATTTTGAGCATTGAAAAGACAATTTGCAAACCATAAACATTAAAAACTTGGCTATAGTTGAAAATGAGAGAAATCTCAATGTATCCTTCCTGGTAAGATATTTTATAAATAAATAAATGTATTTTCATATTTAAAAAACTGAATTTTAACTATATCCATGATAGCTGTGGCTAGCCTACAATATTATTGTGTATATACTGTCATCTGGTGGCCAGGCAAGATATTACACACACAAAAAATATATGCTTGTATTTTTGTTGTTTGCCCATTCCCCTACATTATTTACTGTTAAATGTTTAAGTGCAACTTTTGCTAAAAAGGCTGATTGACGTTTTATATAGTGCTTTTTAAGGGGTTACTCCAAGAACCATGACCAGTTAAGTTATTTGAAGTGGTCATGGTGCCTGGAGTCTGTCTCTATGCGCTAGCTTTCACTATGAAATGCTGCACATACAGAATTTAACCCCTTTGCCGCCGCTGGTGTAACTCTACCTCTGGCAGCATCCATTGGGGCATGATTAGCTAGCCCGGAACAAGAGTTCAGGGCTGGCTTATGTGAATTCTGTGCATATTAGTGTCTGACGTCAGCACGTATCCCTCCCATGCTGCCCATGTCCTGTCCTCTCCTACATCCCTCCCCTGCCAGCAAGGGGCTGGAGGAATGGAGGTATGGAGGTAAATTGTAGATTTTTTAAAAAAAAATTTAAATGTTGGGGGTGTTGTAGAATTATTAGGCCTCTATAAATTTGTAAGGCCCCTTTAAATCCTCTTGCTATACCTCTAAGAGGCCCCCATAGTTTTACAAGGAAGCTTTGTCTATAGAACATAGAATTTGCATGTCAGCAAGAAATAGCTTTGATAAAATGTGTATTTACTAAAATCCTTGAAACTTAACCTTGAGAAACTAACAAGTGCCAGCTACGCTCCAAATGGATAGCTGCCAAAAGGCCCCTCCCGTCGAGTGAGCTCCTCATTTTAACAAGATGGCGCTAAAACCTGTAGGAGTTAAGAAATTACGTAGATAGTGACCTAAGAATGGGGAGGGCATTTTACTAACATCTTAGCACCTAAGCCAATTAACAATGTCTATTTGTCTATATCTTGATTTTCTTCAATGATGTAATAATGCCTTTATAAGGGTCTGCGCACCCATTTTCTGGCAGAAGCCATTAAACTTCTCTGAAGTTCTTTCATTACCCTGAACCTTGTGTCTCAGTGTGAATTTACTTCTGCGTGCACGCAACTTTATTATCTTTAATTTGGACAGGAACAGATAGTCATTCAAACTAATTGGTTTGCAGTAAATTATCTAGAACAAGGGGACCAGGATAGGAAAAGATACTCTAACAGAAAACTGTGTCAAGTGTTTGTCAAATATTGTTTCTGTAATTACCAAGAACAAACTTGGTAGAAATGATAAATTACAGTGACAAACCGCAAAACATCCTATAACTCAATTATCAGGCCCTGTTCAGGTCTGTTACCTTTTATCGAGGACTCATTCAGGATCTGTGCACTTTTTACCTACTGCCAGTTTAAAGCTAAAATATGGTCTTTGTTCCAGAGCAGTCAATAAACGCACTAGAAAGGATTCCATACACTCACTATTCATTTTACTAAAGGTCCCTCTGAGTTCAGTTTAATGGGGATTCAGGCATGCATTGCAGCTCGGTGGGAATTGGGAAGATTCAATTTTAGTTCATGTTGAGAAGCTCTGGTACTCTCAGACACCTTGGGGTAGATTTCAAATTGTTTCCAACAGAAAGGTACAAAAGCTCAAAGGGTGGACCAGTAACAATGGAAACAAATGCAATCAGAAGGAACATTACAATTGGTTTCCACGGCAACTGCTAAAACATTTGACCTTAAGTTTGAAATTAATTTTGAATTCAAACTTTAGTAAAGTACCAGCATACGTTTTGGCTAATTTGGCCCTAAATTTGAAATTCACTTTCAATTCCTTTGAAGAACCCTGACAATTTAACAAATGACTTAGTGACGTCTCATGTGTTTGCTCAATCAGCTTATAGTTTAGTTTGCCCTCTTAGCTTGTCCTTTTAGGCACCGGATCCCCTCGCTATGCAGATTTATGACATGTGTCAGATGACTGTTTTCAGCCAATTGCACAAAATGGATGCTGTGTTGCACACACTGACTCCAGGCACCATGACAACCTCAAATCACTTTTGTGGTCATGTTGTTTGAAATTATCCTTAAAATAAATACATTTCAGACCTACAAATGTTCAATAAATTCTTACAAGTCATGGATGTAACTCATTTACTTCACTACATTGAAATATGCAAATATTGCTGTTCGTGACAGACCTATTTTTGTTTGAAGCTCAACATGTTGATATTATTTTATGCAGAGACATCGATGGAGTGTTGGAACGAGCCAATAGAACAGAATATGGACTAGCATCCGGCGTCTTTACACGAGACATAAGTAAGGCCATGTATATCAGCGACAAACTTGATGCTGGAACGGTTTTTATTAACACCTACAACAAGACAGATGTTGCTGCGCCGTTTGGAGGCTTCAAACAATCTGGATTTGGCAAAGACTTAGGTAATTATATAGAATATTTATGGGGTTTATTTATAAAGAGCAAATTTAAGGTAGGATTATAAAGTGGAACAATTAGGAATTACATTCAGTTTCCATGGTGACTGCTCACTTGCAGAGATTTGGCTCACAATTGCTCTTTGCATATCTCCTTCAATGACTAGTGATGCGTCAGTCAATATATCTAATACTCCACTTCTAGAGCTAAAATGTAAAATACTCTGTCCAAGACTACTGCATCTGGCAAATTGTCTGTATGTCACTTTCAGGGCTATTACCTAAAATGTGAATTGAGAGCAACTGACAAGAATTTTTTAGTTTTAGGACAAAATAGTCCTAAAGTGGGAAATAATAGAGAAAATTTATAACAAACTTACTGTAATTTTCTTTTCCTGGCTATTTCTCATGGTAGCATCACTTATGGGTAGCTCCTCCCTTAACAGTCACAGGACAGGAATTAATTAGACTGATGGGTATAAAGAGTCCCTCCTACCCCTACACCACAGTCCAATTATAAAGCTGAAAATTAAAAGAAAGGGCTGGAACCCTGATGCTGCCATGAGAAATAGCCAGGAAAAGAAAATAACGGTAAATTTGTTATAAATTTTCTCTATTCCTGGCTAATCATGGCAGCATCACTTATGAGTAATACCCATGCTCACAGAATTATAGGGTGGGAATAATAAACCTAGAAAAGACACTGAACAGACTTTTATGCTGCAAAGAAATGTAATATCAACGGGATAAATAAACCGTAGACAGGACACTCTTCCCAAAGGAGGTGGAAGGAGAGTCCACATCCAGTTTGTAGTGTTTCAAGAACGTCATCGGGGAAGACCAGGTGGCTGCCCTGCAAATATCATCGTATGGAACCTCTGCCCAATTAGCCCATGAAGTCGACAATGCTCCAGTAGAATGAGTTCTTATCTTCATTGGAGGAGATCGACCTTTAGAGATATATGCTTTCCTGATTACCAGTGAAATCCAACGTTTTAATGTAGATAAAGAAGCCGCCTCACCTCTCCTGGTTCCCGACGGTAAAACGAAGAGTTAGTCAGTTTTTCGGTAAGACTCAGAACACTTAAGGTATATGGACAGGCAGTTCATGACATCCAAACGTTGCCATCTAACCTCCTCTGGCGAAGAAGGATTGGGGTAGAACGATGGAAGGACCACTTCTTGAGAGAGATGAAACTGAGAGACCACTTTAGGAAGAAACTCAGGTTTTGGTTTCAGACACACCCTATCCTGATACAATTGTAAACAAGAAGATAAGGTAGAAAATGCTTTAATCTCCGAAATTCTTCTTGTGGAAGTAATTGCCACCAAAAACAAAGTTTTATACGTCAGGAGGGTAGCATCCAAACTCTCAAGTTTCTCTCTGAACCATAAGAGTGCTGAGGCTAAGGCCCTTATCCAGACCCAATTGCAGGAACTCCAAGATCTCAGTATTGTGAGGATGCAGGAAGTCAACATTTTTGGCCGAAGCACATTCCCGGAACACATCCCAGATCCTATGGTAGCATAGCATGGTAGAAGTTTTCCTTGATTGCAAAAGGGTATTGACCACTGCTTCTGAGAGACCTAGTAGTTGAAGTCTTTCTTTTTCAAGACCCATATCCCCAATTTGAGGCGTTCCAGATGAGGATGAAATATTGGGCCCTGCGTTAGCAGATCCTCCGTAGCAGGAAGAGGCCAAGGCTGTTCTTGGCTCATCATAGCCAATAGGGGGAACCACGGCCTCCGAGGCCAAATCGGAATTATGGCAATAACCTTCTTGCCTTCCGACCAAACCTTCCGCAGGAACCTGGGTATCATGGGTAGGGGAGGGAACGCAGATCGAATGACCAAGGAAGAGAGAGAGCATCCTGGCCCATTGCCTGACTGTCCGGGTGGAGGGAGAAGTAATTCTCTACCTGATGATTCTGGGAGGACGCCACCAGGTCGATCTGGGGTATGCCCCACCAATGGGCAATCCATGCAAAGACTGCCGGGTGAAGTTTCCATTCTCCCGGAAGAGTTTCCATCCTGCTGAGGAAGTCTGCGGTCACGTTCTCCGAACCTGGAAGATCGCCTTCAGACCCTGGAGATTGGTCATGGCGATTGTCATCAAGGGAGCTAGCTCCGTCAAGAGCAATCTGCTTCTTGTGCCACCTTGGTTGTTCACATATGAAGAAACCGCTCGGTTGTCTGTTTTGATCAGTACCCAAGAATTTATGATCCTTGGTAGGAACACCAAGATGGCCTTGGAAAACGCTCTCAGTTCTCTTAGATTTGAGTGTAGCTGACTCTCTTCTCGGGTCCATTTCCCTTGAGTCCATGTGGAATTGAAGTGGGCATCCCATCCAAAAGAACTGGCATCTGTTGTAGTAACCTTCCAAGGAGGTTCCTCCAACGGGAAGCCTGCTGCCAAATTCTTCTTGTTCTTCCACCAGTTCTACCCATTCCTCACGGGCAGGGGTAGAGAGATCCTTTGCTCCCAATCTGATCCCACTCTGTCGAACTGGAGAAGGAAGCAATTCTGGAACGGACGAAACTTCCACCGGGCCCATTTTAGTAACCCTACAGTTGATGTCAAAGAACCCAGGAGACTCGTGACTTCTCTTGCAGAGGCAGTCTCGAGCCCTTGTAGCTTCCCTACTTTGTCTCTGATTTTTGTGACCCTTTCCGGAGACAGGAACTCATGGGCAGATACAGTGTTTATCACTGCTCCGAGGAATACGATCGTCTGAGAAGGAATCAGGGAGCTTTTTTCCACGTTCAGAAGCCAACCGTGGTCTTGAAGGATGTTCATAGCCACCAACGTGTGATGAGCTACTATCCTTTGAGATGGACCTATGATAATGATGTCGTCCAAGTAATGGAAGATCTCGATACCTTTTTCCCTTATGAAGGCCATCAAAGTAACAAGAACTTTCAAAAATGTTCTTGGCGCCAAGCTGAGGCAAAAAGGTAGTCCCCGCGGAACTGAAAGTGCCTTCCTAGCGCCCAGAACCTGAGAAACTGCGTATGATCTCGGTTTACAGGGATTTGGTAGTAGGCGTCCCTCAAGTCTATGGAGGTCATCCAGTCTCCTCTTTTGATGCTCTTCAAGATGGTCTGTAAAGATTCCATTTTGAATGTTCTTACATCTAGCATGGAGTTCACACCCTTCAAGTTCAAGATGAGACGCCACTTTCCCTGGGGTTTTGGGGCCAAGAACACTGTGGAGTAAACCCCCAGGAATCTTTCCTGTCTTGGAACTTCTTCCACCACTTCCTGTTCCAGGAGAGTAGAAATGCAGGTCCTCATGGCCCTTCGTTTGATGCCTACAGACACCTTGGATTTCTTGAAGAAAGCGGATTTTGGGCAAGAGGAAAATACTATCCTGTAACCCTCTTTTATGATGGATGTGATCCACGCGTCCGTAATAGTTTTGGCCCACACGGGGTAGAAGAACTTCAGTCTTCCTCCCACAGTCCCCGAACGGGCCTGAAGACCTTCAGAAGGTCTTCCCAGAAGTTCTAGCTCCTCTTCCTCTGGAAGCCTTATTGGAAGAAAAGTGTGAGAAGGATTTCCATGAAGAATTTCTGGAATACTCCCTTCCTGGTTTATAGCTTCTGCTGTCAAAAAAGGACCGATCCTTGAAGCGCTTAGTCTTCCAGGAGGAGGGAAAGCTCTTTCTGCTTACTTTAGGTAAAAATGCTTTTTTCCCCATCAGCAGCTTTTTGAATAGCCTCCTTCAGAATCTTACCAAATAGGAAATCCCCTTGGAAGGGAAGGCCACACAAGGATACCTTTGAGGCATAGTCCGCTCCCCACGAATGAAGCCCATAAGGCCCTTCTAGAAGCCACAGACAAGGCAATACTCTTGGCAATCATGCGAGTGATGTCTACGGAGGCTTCTGAACAGAATTCCGTGGCAAGTCTTAAGGCTCTCCAAGAGATGTTCCCTACGGACACCCCGATCAATGTCCTCCTCCAAATTAGCGAGCCACACTCTTAAGGCTCTGGAGAGAGTGGTCAGTGCCACTGCCGGATGAAGGGCGGAGCCCAGGGCCAAGTAGGCTTTAATCAAATCTCCATCCATACGCTTTTCCATAGGCTCCCTGAGATATGCCATGGAGTCAATAGGCAGCGTAGTTTTCTTTGCCATATGAATTACAGCAGCGTCAATCTTAGGAACTGAATTCCATAGGTAGCAGTCCACGGCAGAGAAAGGATAAATCCTTGTGAATTTATTTTTCAAGGTGGATTTCATTTCTGGCTTATTCCATTCTAGAAGGATCATGTCCCTGATCGAGGAATGCACTGGGAAGGTACGTCTATTCGGTTTTAGGTCCTCAAAGAACCTGTCAGCCTCTCTCAATTCAGACTTTTCTTCCGTGAGACTAAGAGTGTCTCTGAGAAGGGTAATAAGTCTATCAATAGACTTTGAGTCAAGGGACCTGGAGGTATATTCAACTTCCTCCTCACCATCATCTGAGACCTCCCACACATCAGGGTCTTCTCCAGAGCTGGAAGACTGAGGTTCCGCTCTGCGTCTCTTACTTGGACCACTAGACACCATGGTAGACTTAAAGCCCTTAGCAATAACTTGGGAAATCCAGAGCTTAAGGTCGTCCTGTGGGGAACCCCTACTGGGGACATCTGCCGCTTCCCTGCAAAGGTTCCTTCCATGCGGAGCAGGTGACGAACAATTAATGCCTTTATTGGTCTTTTCCCTTGATTTCCTTGCTGGAGAATCCAGATGCTTGCTGGGGTTGAAATAAAGCTAAATATGACATATTACAGGCTTAGTTTGGCACTCATTTAACAACCCCCCCATTAAAAAATTAATGGCTCACCTATGTTTTCTAGAGAGAGGGATCTTGCAGAGGCAGAGGGAGAATCCATACTACAAAGGAGAATTAAAGGGAATTCAAAACACAATTCCCAATAAAAAAGCCAGAGGCAAACTGACAAGCAAAAAACCCTCAAACAAGAAACACAGAAGAACTGGTAATCCTACCTTGTAATGACAGTAAAAACCTCCAGGCAGCCAAGAAATAACAGCAAAGGACGAACTGCAGAAAAACCAGGACCGCAATCGCCTTAACAGCTGATGCAGTGCACAGGCAGAGTCTGTATCATCAAGTGTATATATAGAGCCGGGGAAAACGTCCGGTCCGCGCATGCGCAGACCGCTGGAATGCACTGTATGCGGTCCAAATGCTCGCGGCCGATGCAAATCACTTCTGGGTTCAGCCGCGATTACAATATCGACTGCTGGAACGCATACCGCGTTCCAGCCAACAACGCTGGTACCCCCAGGAAGCCACAGTAAGTCGGCGAAGTGCCCCCACAGCTGCAGGAAACACACTGCCCGCCAAGAACCCAGGAGACACCCCAGGGAACCACCTGAAAACCAGACAAAGAAAAAAACACTACAGGTCTGTGCAGGGTCTCCCCAAAGGAGGACCCCCTAGTATGGATTCCAAAGAACTGCCATCAAGGTATGGGGGGGATTAAAGACCCCAATTACTAGGGGCAATCCAATAATAAGGGGAATTTTTAAGGATAACCAACCCCATTAATAAACAGTGTCTCCCTCAGAACACCTTCCATCTAAGTCCCACGCTGAAGTTCAGTACTTACACTGAACCTGACCCAGTTAGTCCTGCTCATGCAGGCTGTTTACTGGATCCTTCAAATGAAGAGAGGCTGAACTTCATTTGGAACGAACCCATGACAAACACAGGAAGGTGGCCATAAAATAAAATGTAAAAAGTCCTGTAGAACTTGCTAAGGACAGGAAAAAAGACTGAGTAAGGGGAGGAGGGACTCTTTATACCCATCAGTCGAATTAATCTAATTAATTCCTGTCCTGTGACTGCTAAGGGAGGCATGATTAGCTAGGAAAGTGAGTATTTTTCCAACCAACAAATTTGAATTCACTGGTCATTTGCACCAAAACTGTGAACCCCCAAATAATCAATGGATCTACAGAGACATTCCAAAACAGTTGAATTTGAAAAATGATCCAAGTCCGCTGCTTTGAGCCCAGATATCGTGGTCTTAAATGGACACTGTAGGCACCCAGACCACTTCAGCTCATTGAAGGGGTTTGGGTGCTGTGTCCCTTTTGCACCTCATGCTGCAATGTAAAATGTTTCCATTGCAGCACTAAATCTGCCCTCAGTGGCTGTCTAACAGGCAGCCACTGGGTGCGCTTCCAGAATACAAACGGACTTTTGGTCCGTTATATGACGCTGGAAGTCCTCACGCTCTGCATGAGGACCTCCAGAGTTCGATTTTCCTCATAGTAAAGCATTGGTTAAATGCTTTCCAAAGGGGAGGTCTAATGCATGCGCATTAGACCCCGCTCGTCATGAGACATTGGCACTGGGATAAGGTAAGCAAATAAAGGGTCTTTAACACTTTATTTACCATGGGGGGAGGCAGAGGAATCAGTAGTGCCAGGAATATAGTATCCCTTTAAATTTGAAATCACTTAGAATTTAAGTTTGAAATTGTCAGGCTTAGTGCGTAACTCTGTGTGAATTTCAAATATTTATCTTGCAATATTGTTTTACCTCAGGTGAAGAGGCGCTCCATGAATACCTCAGAACAAAGGCCGTCACAGTGGAATATTAATGTGAATCACTACCCAGGCTGTCTATCTGGGACTTTTCATCGATGCCCAGTATTACAGAAAACTACTACACCCACGCAGAGGTGCATACGCACAATTTGTACAAGCTAAAATTTACCTGGACAGAAACATTAAATGGAAACCAATAAATGGAGTAAATGTATTTAGATTTGAGGCAAAGATATAGCAGAACAGGTCTGGTCACTTATTTCCTCCCTGTCAAAGGAAATCATGAAAAATTAGTAGAAACTGCATTGCAATATTTGTTGTTCTGCAGGTATAGTGTGGGGCTTGTGAAAGTAATTTAACTTACTTCGTAGGTATATCATGCAACACATAACCGTTACAATTGGATTTTCAGATCAGATAGATCTAGCTACTTCGTCCTCATAACACCCTTGAGAGTCAAGCCATCGACAATAAAATAAAAATCTCCCTGACGATTTGTCTGTTACCGGCATTGGACATACCTCTCTACCTTATATCTTCTGCCTGAAAGATCATCTAAAGGTTTTGGTGGAAAAGGAGTCAACACACTCTTCATATTGACATTACATTGAAAATAATTATTCCCTAGTATAAAAACGAGATGGCACGCAGATATGCGGCCTTTGTTAAATCATCTTACTTCCAAGGTTTGCAATAAAACATGCACAAACAAGGGTTCTTGGTAGGAGGAGACTCAATGCAAAAGGTTTGGGTGGTTTTTAAGCTTCCATTTCTAGACTTTCTACATCATAAAATGCATTTTAAGATTAAAATTATGTGTAATGAAAATTAAAAACCAGTGGAGTGCTTATTTCTCTTTAAAGTGCAAATTATCTATGCATACCAGTGCACAATATAGTGACACTTAACTTTGTATTCCAATTTGAAATACGTCAGTCTTTTTATCTTTAAATACATATAAAGTGCATGTAGTGTAAAACCTTAAACAACCACAAATGAGTGCTAATGGAACACTCACATGATATAGAGCTATGGAACCTAGCTCTCGTGTGAAGGGCCCGTTGGTTCGTTATGGGTGACCACGCCCCTCTTCAGTGAAGTAGCTTCAATTATTCTCAGAGTTTCTCAGGATAAGGAAGATAGGCAATATAGTGAAGTTCGACTTGACAGAAATTAAAAGGTGCTTGTACTTATATTACAAGTGTAGAGCATGTAACCTTGCTCCGTAAAAAGCCGTAGCATAGTTTGGGACTACGGTCCCTTCTATATGAATGCAGGAATCCAGAATGGTATTGTAAAAACAATAAAAGTAAAGATACACCAGAAAATGTTAGAAACGCGTTTTGCAGTTTTCCTGCCTTTTTCAGTCTGCTGATGTGGCTCCTAAAACTATGTACCTGGAATAGCTGACTCACACCGACTTTATTTGATGATTGTTAATATTTTTAATTCACAGTATGTGATTAGCAACAAGCCTTATGTCTGTTTATCTGTCCTTAATTAATCAATTAACCATGAATAACTATTCATCCTTATTTGAAATATTGCAAGGTATAATGTTTTACAGCCTATACACCACTCCATGTCTAATAATTCTACAAAACAAGTTCATAAGTCAGAACAAATATGAATTTTGTAATATATTAATAAAAATGGTTTAATACCCTGCTCATTGGTAAGGAATATGCTGGTATTTTGGGATTGTAGACTACCCCGCTGTTATTACAAAAGAAATGCAGGATACAAATAGAAGAGAATATAACAAAGCAGTAAACGCATGATTCCAAGGCATTAAATAACTAGTGTTCCTATAATTTTAACTTTTTTTTATTTTTAGAAACTGCAACGTTTACTTTGAAAAGTTAGATCCACCTCTAGCAGCTGTCTACCTTAGAGCCAATACTCTACAGACTCTGCTATGACATGGAAACTTGCATGCAAACCAGGTCCACAATGCTCCTGGGGAGTATTGGATTGGCCATCAGTAGAGGAGGCAATGCCTCAACGTTGAGAGGAGAGGTGAGCAGTGCTGAGGAAGTCTCCGCACTGGAATAAGAGGGGTAAATCCCTGTACTTTACTATTTTTTATGAAAAAATCCCTGTACTCACACCTAGAGACAGGGCCACTACAACTTTCGCAATACAGGTATGTATTTCGAATGCAAATCCAAATAGGCCCCACTGAGATTACCTAGAAAGTGAAGCAAGGAAACTGGTAAATTTAGCTATGGTTGGGGCCATAATGCCAGACATTAAAGGATAGAGCAATAACATTTTCTGGATAGGAAAATCTGTCTTTTTTGAAGTTAAACCATGAGAGAGCAGAGGTACTAAATGTGTGTTGACAAGTTGACAGCACCCACAGCATGATCCCACCATAATCACTGCAACAACATTAGAGTACTCATTTAAATTGAGGTTCTTGTGTAATACAGAGGGTGGAGGGAAAATTAGCCTTAAGACAAATACATAGCTAACCAATTACTTATTGAGGAGTTTGTTAGTGGTTTTGGTCTCCGAGCTGCAGCATATTTATTCAAAGACCCATGCAACAGTAGGAAATAATCTGTACTTTTATATTTTTTTCCAAGAATAATAAAAGCAGACAGTTTTACTTTAAAGGGACAATCTAAGCACCAAAACAACCTTTTCTGAATAAAGTGGCATATAGCTATTACCATTGCCGTCTCACTGCTCAATTCTTTGCCATTTAGGATATAAATCACTTTGTTCATGCAACCCTAGCCACACCTCCCCTGGGTGAGACACACACAGCCTCCCTAAACACTTCCTGTGAAATAGATCTAATTTACAAATTTATTTTCTGTGTTTGATTAAAGCAGTTACCATTAAATGTAAACATACTGTGCTGTCACATCTGATTGAAAATGAAAAACATTTAAAAAAAATTAAAAAAAATAAATTCATGTTGGAAGTGTAAAAGTGGCTTGGGCTGTATAAACAGAAACAAACATGATTAAACGTCTAAATGGCAGATAACTGAGCAGTGAGGCTGCAGAGGCATAATCTATACACAAACTGCTTCATTAAGCTAAAGATATATTGATGCCTACAGTATCCTTTTGAGGCTTACACATTTATTTTTTAATAACATGTACCTTGATGAACTTTTCAAGGCTTCTTACAAGATAATGTATCACCGTCTAAAATTTGTTTTTTTCCCCAAGCATCTTTCTAGATACCAGGCATACTGAACTGTTACACTTTGTACATATCTAGTATAAAAATCATTAATGTATATATAAATGCCCAAACACCTTTGTTGAACGAGGTGTGAACTTTAATAACTTTTTTTTAAATATACTTTTATAAAAAGCATGCAGAGATCTCTGTCCCCAAATGACAATACCTTGAAAAACAAAACTTTTAAGTACAAATTGTAGAAAGATTATTACAGTAATTTCAGAATATTGGAACAATATGAGATCCCCCTTACATGTTTCCTCTAGTTCTCTCTATGTAGTTATTGAATTATTCTGTCTTCCAAACTGGACCATTCGCCAACAAATTCATATTCTGCTACACTGGGATTGCAAATTAGCCACTGTGAACTGCAGAATTCTGTTACAGTAATGGAGCGGATGTGCTCCTGTACAGTAAGTAAGCCTGATGAGCAGAACTTTAAATCAGTTTTCCAAGACTTCAATGTTGCCCTTTTTCACTTTTTTTGTTAATCTGATGTTCTCTTCAGTCACTTCTTCAGAGACATCACTGTCTGAGCTGCTCGCCGCCTCTCCATCGCTGGTATCAGAATCATCAAGTTCTACTACTGATACATTCTGTAAAATAAAGACATACTTTAATTACACTTCTCTAACAGATAGTAATGGTTAATACTAATAATAAACCAGACAAAACGGTTACTATATTAACAAAATTGTGTAGTAGGGATATCGAAAAAACCTGGACCAGTTGTCTGGGGATTGTTGTACTAGTCACGGCATTTATTATATATGGGTGCACTGCCAATATGAGGAAATTTTACAAAATAAAAAAAAAAACTCAAAACTGTGCTTAGCGGCATAGTAAAAGAAAAAATACTACAAACTGAAAGACTGAAAGCAATGCACCTATAGTGAAATCTCACAGTATCCTGCCAGTTTAATTAACGTTCAATCAATGCCATTTAAAAGTTTATGATAAACTTCAATCATGCACACTATGCATTTTGTAAATTCGATTTCTATACACTTCCTGAGGATTGAAATCTTTACCCACAAAGCTACATTGGTTTTTCAGGACACACATAGGCCTATCTACTAATGTGGAAATTGTCAGAAACTCAAACGTGGTTTCAAATTTGAACATCAAAAATCAGTTTGAATTGTGATAATTCCCACTTTGCTGACCATTTCCATGGTCATGTAGCACTTTTTAATATATAAATTACAATGCTAGATGTGATTCCTACCATCTCGATGATCTTTTCCTCATGGTCTTCAACTTGTTCTATGTCAAAAACACCAGCTGGTGAAGACTCCATTTCCTTGCTGAGTCTTTCATTGGCCTGGGCCAGCTGAGGTAGAAAGTTCTGGACTCTGTCCAAGACTACAGATGCAACAGCAAAAACAAAACAAATTTCAAATAGAGTTCTGATTCATAAACAAAAAAAAAAACATACAGCTTACACCATAGATCTATAAATACTAATACGTTTCCTGGGCAACTATTCGAAAACATTGATTTGTTGGTATTTGCAAGCTGTAGAAACAGTGCCATAAAAAGAAACACAAGCAGACACACAAATTGCAAATTTAGGTACAAAACTTAGCACACCTTAGACTCTGTTGTAAAATGCAAGAAATGTGTCTATATTTTTCTTTCTTAAAACACACATGGATGTAGTGTGGACAATACTCAGGAATTTAGGTTTTAATTACTTGAAACGCCAATGTCTGTCCAGGACTTTTGCATCAAAATGTGTGAATTATGCTCAGCATAGAAATTTAGCACTATTACAATATTGTAAATTGTACAGCACAGTTGCTAGGCAAAACTTGTTTTTGACACTTGATTGCTAGGATTTACTAAACATGGCAAACTTGTTGGGCATTATGGTATGAGAAATGGGTACACTGGTAAATGATTGTCAATGTAACCTACAGTTCACAGTTGAAGGAAATTGGATTGTGCTTTACACTACTTTTCATGGTTTGTTGTTTTTTTATGGAAATCTGGGTGAGAAATATGTGCAATAGTTACATAGCTGAAAAGAGACTTGCTCCATCAAGTTCAGCCTACCTCACATTTGTTTTTTGCTGTTGATCCAAAAGAAGACAAAAAAACCCAGTTTGAAGCACAATTTTGCAACAAGCTAGGAAAAAAATTCCTTAAATAAATTGCAGTCCCACTTTTGTAGCATGTCACCAAGACCTATGATGTATTTTGTTTTTTTAATGGTCACACAAACAGATACATAGAACATTTTTCTTACTGCTACTCCTAGGCATTCTGACGATTGGTGACCCTGGTCCATTGTTGCTGTGTTTTTTGTTGATGAGTAGTTTGTTATAAAGTCCTAAAAATGAAAGCAACATGTTAACATTCTTTTATGGATCAGGCTAGGAAATCACAACTATTACAGCTGCTGCCTTAACTGCATCACTTAAAGGTCCATCCTTATAGTTGCTTTTAAAGAACAATTGTAATGTTGAAAGTATTTTTTAATATAATCATCCTTTCATTAAGGTTTGAAAGGGCATAGATTTTTTATGAATGAAGTATATGTAAAAAATTTGGGTGGGGGTGGGGATTAATCCGCAACTTTAGTATATTATAGAAACCTTCAGCAGCCATATACATACATATACCTTGGATCAGACAGTCTGTGGTCTTCCCTGATTCTGTGCAGGGAAAACCAGAGAGACTAACTGTTGGTTATCAAGCACTGTCTAACGAAAGAGATATATATCTGAAGCATCCAGTCATCTACTAAATGTAGGGATGCGTTTCTCTCTTTTTTGTGTGTGTGTGTGACTATACTTTATTAAATATATACAGATATTGCCTTTCAAAACTTGATAAAAGAATTTTGAGAATAAAAAAAAATAAACAAAAAACGTTTTGGAGCTGACAGTTTTCTCTAGTGATGTACACATTGCAGCAGGGTTTGCTGAAGCTGAACCACAACGACCCCAACCCTGAGCTATCTATAGATCGCAAACTATAAATTAAAAAAAAAAGTTATACAACAATGGCGAGCTCAGACTGTTCTCATAACAAACATGACTTATGCAATGCATTTACCTGGAGCCCAACTATTGTTTAGATATGTATATTCTAATATTATGCATATGTATATAATAAACCAACAATATTGAGCCCATACGTGGTCTGATTTGCAGAAGGGTTTTAAATATCCTGTAG
Organism: Pelobates cultripes; assembly: GCA_933207985.1. Taxonomy (NCBI): domain Eukaryota; kingdom Metazoa; phylum Chordata; class Amphibia; order Anura; family Pelobatidae; genus Pelobates; species Pelobates cultripes. The sequence continues at coordinate 298,562,670 of OW240914.1, forward strand.
GTGAATGAAAAAAAAATACAATATTGTTGTCTCACTATTAAACATTATTACCAGTCTAAGATATGAAGTGATAACTTCAACCAGTGCTATACAAGCAAAGTCATGCCTGGCTAAAATAAATTAAATTTCAGGTCCTGGGTTATGTTCCACTTTCTCCCAGTCAAAGCAGAGCTAAATATCTGCCATGTGGTCTGTGTGGGAGCGGTAGGTGACCCATTAGGGGAGCATAGGGTTAATACTTACCTCCTGTGCCACTGCCAACACTCAGCAGGTCCCTGGAGGTGGAATCAGGGGCTTTACAGCCCTCCTCGCCTTCCATGCCAGCCAGGAGTGAGGAGAAGGCAATGTGCTAATGTTACAGGCAACCCACACAGGAAGTGGGCGCAGAATAACTACGTCACAACACTGAGGGCGGAAGCACTATACTTAGCTTTAGACTTGCCCATAACAAAAATGGTTCCCACGTGTATTACGTTTCCAAAAGCGACCAAACCTCTTTGAACGGGACAAGCTTGGCAAAGTGTGATGGGGTTTTAAAGGGACAGTACAATATTAAGTTAGGATGGATGAGTGAGGCTTTGTAAAAAAAATATATATATATTCAGGATGAAGGTGACTCCCATTATTTAATATGAGTTATATAGATTACACATACAGAAAAGCAAATAAAGAGAGAAAAAAAACAACTTTAAGAGGAAAAGCCCAGCCTTGTAGCAGGGAATCAAGTAGGCAAGCTATAGTGTGTTTATTACTCCTACTAGTGATCTCCACAGCTTGGACCAAAACATATTTCCATATAATAGAAAAATATCCCTCCATATTTACTGTATTCACTTCCTCCAGCTGTTTTTTGACCGTTTCATTCATGGGTAGCTCTTGTAATGTTATACAGTACATTAAAATGTAAATAGGAGGCGCTGGACATAGTACCCAACCCCATTCTTGTAACTAGCTGAACGTGGGTAGGGGCGTAATACTGGAATAGCCTTGAAATGAAAAGTACGGTAAATATGTAACGAATGTTCCCTATAAATATGACAGTATTACTCTTGGCTAGTAACCAGGCAATAAAACACATGGGAAATTATACTTCCTCCTGGCTGCCGCAGTATCACAAAGGTATGAAAGGTGGATGGTGATATGCTGATACCGTCAGCTGGCACTCTCAGCCTATCACCGTGTAGAATATTACATATTCTATGTTCATATGAGGTGTGGATGTCTAATGGGTTAAAAAGAACAGATTGTAATTTGTACCATGATAAGTCTGGAAGGTGGGTGCGTAATGAGAGGGTCGAGGGTTTTCATATGTGTCTTTATAGGACCTGAGTTTTAGTTAGAAGTTCTGACGTCATTATAGTAGAACAGTAGAAAAGGACCAAGTCCTACTACTCTTTGGTTGAATTTGTGGACAAAGATGATTACTCTCCATCGAAGATCTCTCTTTGTAACATCAGTTAAGCTGTACTGTCTGTTAAGTTTCTACGTACGGATTGTTGTTTACATTGTGAGTAGAATAAATGTATAATTTTTTATAAAAAACTTCAGATTGCCTATTAAAATTTTTGCGAGCCATTAATACAAGAAGATATATGCATAAAAATACTTTTTTCCAATGACCCTTAACATATACATACAGGGCCGGACTGGCCCACCGGGATACCAGGAAATTTCCCGGTGGGCCGCGGCACCTGGGGGCAGGGCCGGACTGGGACCTAAAATCAGCCCTGGAAAAAAATTCTATACCAGCCCAATAATGCGTCGCGCCAGCATAGTGTGCTGATAAAGAGGGTGAAAAAATAACTTGAAATTGAAAACTCTTACTCCAACGAAGGAACGCATATAGGGCTTCAAAATAAACAAAAGAGCGCCTTTATTTTAAGTAGACGTACATTTGCATGTAATGTTTCAGTACAACTACTTTGGCCTATTAAGGACATTTTAGTAATGGTACTGAAATGCTGAATGTCTGCAGTTGCACAACTAAAAAATGAAGTGATCTTGTTTATTTTGAAGTTCTATGGGTGCGCTCTTCACTTTGAATATGTTATTGTGCATGAGTATGCAACTAGCAACAAGACAGGGCCAATACGTGCTCATTATATATATATATATATATGTATATATATAATGACATATTTAATGACATTTATGTGTGTATTATGCATAAATAAATGTATATTACTATATGTGTAAATATTATAGGCATAATTATATGTTACTAATACACACATCAATATACATGCATATATATATGTGTGTATTACTGTCAGGATCACATCAATTTACGTCTATTACCTTTACCTTGTTTAGTATATCTTGTCTCCAATTGTCTCCTTTTTTTCTCTTACAGCGACCCTTGTGCATCTTTTACTTCATCCCAGTCCCTGTGTGTTTCTTTTTACCCTTCTCCAGCCTCTGTATTTCTCTTTCCCCAGCCCCTTTTGTGTTGTTCTTAACCCCAGCCACTTTGTCTCTTTCTCCCCTTCCAAATCTCATCTGTGTGTCTCTTTCTAACTCCAGACTCTGTGTGCCTCTTTCTCTTCTCCCAGTCACTCTCTATCTCTTTTTCCCCAGCCCAGCGTTGCCTCCCACAAATCTTGTGTCACTTTGTTCCCCTTCCCTACTGTATGTCTCTTTGTCCCCCCAACAAACCTTGTGTCTCTCTTCCCCATCTCCTCCCTGTGTCTCTCTCTTACCCCTCTGTCTCTGTGTCCCCCCTTCTCCTGTGTCTCTCTATTACCCCTCTCTTTGTCCCCCCAACCTCCTATTACCGCTCTGTCTCTTTGTCCCCCCCTTCCCTGGTGTCTCTCTATTACCCCTCTCTTTGTCCCCCCATTCTCCTCTATTTGTCTCCCCCCATTCCCCTCTATTTGTCCCCCCATTCCCCTCTACTGAGGGGTAATAGAAACACAGGGGAAGGGGGACACAGAGACTGAGGGGTAATAGAGAGACACACGGAAGGTTTGTTGGGGGGACAAAGAGACATACAGTAGGGAAGGGGAACAAAGTGACACAAGATTTGTGGGAGGCAACGCTGGGCTGGGGAAAAAGAGACAGAGAGTGACTGGGAGAAGAGAAAGAGGCACACAGAGTCTGGAGTTACCATTACTAAAATGTCCTTAATAGACCAAAGTAGTTGTACTGAAACATTACATGCAAATGTACGTCTACTTAAAATAAAGGCGCTCTTTTGTTTATTTTGAAGCCCTATATGCGTTCCTTTGTTGGAGTAAGAGTTTTCAATTTCAAGTTATTTTTTCACCCTCTTTATCAGCACACTATGCTGGCGCGACGCATTATTGGGCTGGTATAGAATTTTTTTCCATGGCTGATTTTAGGTCCCAGTCCGGCCCTGTATACATATGTATTACACACTGGCCGCCCATTAAGAGACATAGTGCATACTAGCTCGTTTGAGCAGGGTCCTCTACTACCTATTGTTCCTGTTACATTTTGTTATTGTGTCTTTTGGTAAATTCCCCTCTTATTGTAAAGGGCTGCAGAATAAGCTGGCTCTATAAATACCAATAATAATAATACTATAAATCTCAGCAGTTGACCAGGATGCTGCCACACTACACCCATTTGTCCTGAACAGAACATGTGTCACATTCCTGATGCATATTCTCAAGCATCTTTCCTGCATGTACGTAAAAACATGCATGTATTCTTGGCGAGAAAGAGTGACGCAAACTAATGTGCACATAATACTACCTATATAAACCCCTCAGACACCTAAGTGTTCCAAACTTTAGTTTGCCTGGCGCCCGCACCGCTCCTCTCCTTCACTTCGGGAACTGGTAGACTCTTTAACGGATATACTCAGTCGGAGCATAGGGGATCCCTTACAACTTCTAACCCCCAATTCATAGAGCAATGAGACTACGTGGTGTAATAAGTAACACTGCAGAGCTATTACAATTACACCCAGGTTGAAAGATATTTTGAACTAGCATTTTGGATATCTACATTGCGTGAAGATGCCTTTATTGTCAGATCTACAATCTAGTCACTCACTTGATTATGAGAAGCAACCGTGCTCAGGTATCTGCTCTTTAATTGGTGCGGTCTGGCACAATTAAGAAAGTTATGTGTTACACAAACTTTGTCAGCATATTCTGATTTGGTGATTGCACTGCAGGAGTTGAAACAAAGTATCTCACAGGTGACTATAAATATAATTTATGCTAAGGATAGCCCTTTAGACGTCAGATGATTAAGGTTGTAGCTGTATAGTCATTAATTCCACTTCCCCCCGGCTATACATTCAATAGCAAAAAACACCTTCACTTTATCGCTTAGATTATATTTTAAGTAATAAGCGGTTGACATTGCTTCATAATAATAATAAGCATTAACTGGCATCATGACAAGTACACTTTAATAGCTGTGTTTCATTTTAAGCCTTTGCATAATTGTGGGATTGTGTTTTACAGACACAGATAAAGTAACACTCCAAGCACTATAACCACTGCAGCCTACTGTAGTGGTCATGGTCAGGGCCGGATTAACATAGGGGCTGATGGAGCTGCAGCTCCAGGCCCAGGCCCATGGAATAGGCCCATTGATTTAAAAAAAAAAAAAAAAAATTTTTTTTTTTTTTCACACACTACTCTTAGGGATTCCACCTGGCTTTTATTTTATTGGCACAGCCAGTATTTGAGGCTGACTGGCTGACAATGAATATAGTTAAAGGGACACTATAGTCACCAGAACAGCTACAGCTTATTGCATTTGTTCTGGTGAGTAGAATCATTACCTTCAGGCTTTTTGCTGTAAACACTGTCTTTTCAGAGAAAATGCAGTGTTTACATTACAGCCTTGTGATAACTTCACTGGCCACTCCTCAGATGGCTGTTAAAGATCCTTCCTGGGTCATGGCTGCCTAAAATGCATCCAAACATTCAGTGTCTCCTCCCTCTGCATGCAGACACTGAACTTTCCTCATAGAGATTCATTAAATTAATCTATATAAGGAGATGCTGATTGGCCAGGGCTGTGTTTGAATCATGCTGGCTCTGACCCTGATCTGCCTCTTTGTCAGTCTCAGCCAATCCTATGGGGAAGCACTGTGATTGGATCAGGCTACCACTTCTAATGATGTCAGCAGACTGCTTGTTTTTATGAGTCTAACAGCATGCAGAGTTGCAGCTTCAGGCTTGAATATAGTAGGATTTTGCTATATTTATGGAGGCATGAGGGGCCCAGGGGGGCTAGATGGTGGTGTTAACACTATAGGGTCATGAGGGGCCCTGGGGGGCTAGATGGTGGTGTTAACACTATAGGGTCATGAATGCTGACTTTGGTCTCTCTAACACAGTGGCATGTTCCCTTTCTTCTACACTCACTACATACAGCTTTTCTCTGTCCCGGACCATATACCAGGAGCTTCTGCCTGCTAGTAAGAAGGTAAGGAGACAAGTGGACCAGCGAGTGCTAGGGGACAGTCCTTAGAAAGCGTTGAGTGAGCGCATCATTAGATGCATTTATGCCAAGCTCAGGGTGCTGTCTGCATAGTATGCCCTTAGTTGGCCAGATTGCATGATTGGCAGGCAGCCTGACATGCATTCATGCCAGGCTGGTCTTCTAATTCTTTGAGCAGACATGTCCTCTTTTTGGGCATGTTTGCCCCTTTTGGCAGGTTATGTGATTTGTGTCAGTGGCACACCCTTTTACCGTGCCTATTGACTTCCTACTTGACTGGACACTACTGTTAGGGGTTATGGATTTACTTGAAAGATGAAAACATAAATTAGTGAGAGATTAGCCTAGGGTATGTGTTTTCTTATAGCTGCTGTTTTCTTTCTCTCCAGCACCATCTCCATCAGATACATGATGCTTGGGAGTGTTTTACTGTTTTTGGTCGATATGATTCTGTAATTAGGCCCGTCATAATTGTCAGCACCAGGCCCACTGGGCTCTTAATCTGGCCCTGGTCATGGTACTAAGAGTGCCCTCCCAGTATAAATAATCAAACTGCTTGCGAATGGGGTCTGCCAATCGCCTCCTCCTGTGCATCTTGAATCTGCAGCTAGTGAAGGGATTAGCTCATTGGCTGAGGGTGCTCAGCTGAAGCCATCTACCACCAGACTTAGCTCAGTGCTGCAGCTTCCAACTTCAAAGGAGGCAGTGACCAGTCACACACATCCACCAATTTGTATCCCCAAGGAAAGGGATGGCAAACTATTTGTACTGTAGCTGCTGTGAATTACACTTTTCCTTGATGTTAAATCAGCTGCCTGTGCATCATGGTAAATGCAGTCCACAATAGCTGCCTTTACTCACTGGTATATGCTACTATCGATGGGCAACTTTTCATTCCATATCACTCTGTAGAAATTTCTACCACAGAGTGCTGAGGTTTCCAAAAAGATACTTTATATGAATCAAATTCTTCTGCTGACAGATTTAATGTGTGTTGTAATAAAGTAGTCGTGGTAACAGTAAAGTACATTTAAATATATGTTTACCTCATGAAAACAAAATATTGTTTGCTCTTTATATATATTTACATATAGTGGAGTTTCTGATATTGCAGGCTACATCACAGCCATCGAGACAAGCATTCCAAGTTAGTACAAGCAACTCAATGCTGGGATGTAGTGATGTCCCGAACGGTTCGCCGAACGGTTCGCCGAACGGTTCGCCACGGATGGCGAACATATGACCCTGTACCTCACAGTTAGCAGACACATTCCAGCCAATCAGCAGCAGACCCTCCCACCTCCTGGACAGCTCACTAAGAATGCAGCTTCAAAATGGATGCTGTCCAGGAGGTGGGAGGGTCTGGGAGGGAGGGTCTGCTGCTGATTGGCTGGAATGTGTCTGCTGACTGTGAGGTACAGGGTCATATGTTCGCCATCCATGGCGAACCGTTCGGCGAACCGTTCGGGACATCACTACTGGGATGTACTGTATATGTTGGTAATATATTTTTGTGGCAATGATTTTGTCCTGTTTTTTGTTTTTGCTTAGAATTTGGTTGTGTGTAAGAAAACAATCAGTGAAATTTGGCTTTAAAGTGGCTTAAAATGACTCCAAGCACCATAGCCACTTAAGTGATTTGCTTCACTGTGAAACGCAGCACATGCAGAGTCAAAGGGACACTATAAACACCCAGACAACTTCATCTCATTAAAGGGATCTGGGTGCACAGTCCCAGGCCCCTTCACCTTGCAATTGTAATTATTGCAGTTTTTGATAAACTGGAATAATTACATGTGAGGGTTAACTTCACCTCTACTACTAGACAGTCACTAGAGGGACTTTTGGGTGGTTAGGCAACTTTTGGATGAGGACATCCAACGTCACCCAAATGCTTTCCTATGAGGGAAGTTCTAATGCGAGCGCGGTAATTGCCGAACATTTGCATTAGGTCCCCCTCGCCGGCAGGCATCGGCAGAGCCTGAACGGGTTTTTAACCTTTTCTGCAGCATGTGAGGGGAGGATGCACTACAGGTTTGTTAATGGAAGTAAGGTTTAACTATAACTAAAAGCAATGTTTCGAGTAAAAATACCTTTTGAGCAATCCAGGGTTTCTTGTGATACACACACACACATATATAATCTTTTTTTTTCAGCACAGGCTGTAGCAAAAGTTGTGAGTTGTACAGGAAATCACAAGCCACGAGAGATATTCACATTCATCTTGTGATATGACTTCTTTATTTAGACTATGTGATTATACATAATTTACCAGAGATCATTATCTGTATCATGTTACTGGATTTTAATATCATGCAGTGTTTGCTGAGTTAACATTAACAAATAGAAAATAAATTATACTGACAAACTAAAAGACTTTCAGGGTTATTCATTAAAATTGCAAATTATTATTTTTTTAAATAATTGATCTAGAAACATTGTTGACTTGGACATTTTTTTTAAATTCAGGAATTGTGGCTTACAATTTGCAGTTCATTGGTGAATTCTAGACAAAACGCAGTTTAGCGGAAAACCATCCATCGCCTTCATTAGTAAACAACTTTTTGTTTTAAATTGAAAACTACATTTGCTAAATTAATTTTAAAATAGCCAGGTTTGCAAAATGAGGATCCTAGTATGGGTCAGATGAAGATGGAGGATCCTAGTATGGGTCAGGTGCACCCAGAAAGTGGTTGTGCCTGCACAGAAAGTGGGTGAGCCTGCTGGTAATAGACGTAACGAGATTCTTCCTTGTATGCAGTGCGCCTGCAAGGGGAAACATTGATCAACCCTCCCTCCATGTGTTCCCTATGTGATTGGACTGCACAAGGGTTGCTGTGACATCAAATGGAGATCAGCAATTTCAGATAAAAAAAAATAAAAAAATCTTTTATAACTGTTTAAGGGAAAAAAACAAAAATGTATGCGTTAAAGGAGTTGGAGTAAAGTAAACCCTTTAATGTAAACCTGTGCCTAATGCAAGAATATGGTACTACTGAGTACTCATGGGCTGTGTTTTTTTTTTTTACTCTGCATACTCACCTTAGTATGCGCTTTATCTAGCGTGGATTGACATGTTTTATAGAAAGTGTAATACACAAGTGCAGGGGTCAGTTTTATTGCTTAGGCTTGATGTATCAAATTATATATATATATTGATTGAAGACTTTTTAGCTGTCTCAGTGAAATGTTTTAAAATGCTTAGAAGGGGCCTTTTCCTTGCCTGCAAAGCTCGTACCAAACCGCACCCTTTGGTTGAGCAGGCTCGCTTATCTACTCCTAACATTCAGAATTGTGCGTAAGGTTAGAACTGCTTGGTTTGCTAAGTAAACTGTGCCAACTGCGATTGGCTGAATAATGTGTATCACCCTAGCCTGAAAATCTACATATCCCCTTAGCTGTGGGGAATTAAAACGAAAGGCTTGATTGAAATACATTGCGTTGTCCTGTAATTTCTAACGGGCCTTTTCCCATATTGGAGAGAGAGTTAAGAGAAAAAGCAGAAACTTGGTGACAAGTCCAATAGCAGCGTGAGAGAACTGAGAAATATCCAGCCTTAGAGTTATTTGCTAAAGATAATATCAGTGTTGCTGTATTAGTCCAGTACTGTAGATGCAAAATAATAAGTATGTAATATTTATTATTTTTTTGTAAAACCTTTTTATTTTGGGGGGGGGGAAGGTTACAGAAATTTCTGTTATTTTCAATATTGTGACTGATTAAAACAATGACACATTGTTGGCCAATGTACGTTAAGAGGAAAATTAAAGACCACACAAGTGATGGAGTAATTGATGTTTTACAGAATAACAAGCACCATAACAACTAAACCCAGGGTAACTCCTACACACACACACACACCAGCTCCCTCCCACCCTGCCCACCAGCAGCAGGCAACTGCAGGACTGACTGGCAGCGCGCACACTTTTAGGGCAACCTCCGATGACGTCAGAGCCACATCAGCAGGCCGGCCACGCCTCCACCTGGCCGCGTTCTGCGCGCATGCGCCGCTCTTCCCTGATCGCACCGCTGCCTGGAGACCCCGGGAGGGAGGGGGGGCAGAGCAACAAGATGGACCAGAGGGGAGTGGAGGCGCACAGGTAAGTGACAGCGGTACATACCCCGTGTCCGGGGAGGGGCTGAGTGACAGACCTTTAATTGTACTTGAAGGGATAGCAGTGACCTGTCAGCATCCATGGGACCCTGCTGGCTGTCTGCCTGGGCTATCACTGGCCCAATACTGAGCCATGGTGGCCAGTCACGGCTTACCCGGCCCTGGTAGGAGCATGTGGTGGCCAGAAGGCAGACCTCGGCTGCTGCACAACTACAGCTTCTCTGCTGTATAGCCTGCTGACTGCTGTAGGGCTGGCGAAGCATCATGGGAGTTGTAGTTCTGCAAAAACTGCAGGTGCGCCCATTAGTATCCAGGATTGATACACAGGGTTTAACGTGCTGCCACCTGTCTGTCCTGAGACTGGAACACCAGGTCTACTGTTAAATAGACTCATACACCCCACATGTAATAGATAACATTGGAAACATTGGGGATTATTTACTAAACTGGGGAGAATTTGACAGGAATTCAAAACAAGCAAAACTGGGGGGGAAAAAATTGCAATTTTGGCAAAAAAATAAAAAAAATACCATTGTCAGTTTTCCACAGTTCAATAAATAAACCCGGTAGCTTTTTATTTCTTCGTATACCCTTCTGTATAATCTTCTTTTCTTTTTTGTTTTTTTATTTACTGTTTTTCATTTTCAGTATTTACACACTATACACTGACTAACTTGTGTTTCTATAAACACGATTGGAGGAGGGTTACTGCTGTAGTACTAGACTTTTATTACATCTCAAGGAAGTAAATGTTTACTCATATGTTAAGTCGTATTACTATATTATGGCTTTAATACCTGCTAACCATTGTAATATTAACGACCATTTTTTTTTTTTTTTTATAAAAGGTAATATTAAAAAGAAATAATAAAAAAAAAAAATATATATATATATTTATATTATTTTATTACTTTAAAAAACAAACAAAAAAAACCCCTGATATGTTCTAAGATATGTTTGCTACTTTCAAGCTGTAATGGCCACTGTATTTTAGTTTAGGTTATCTTCTAATCCATGGGGTTGTTTCCCGAGTCCTCTAAGTACATGTGTATCTTGGAAAGTTGGCAATAGCCTGTTATGTGCAGCTTAGTAAAGGTCAGTGATCATTTGCTGAATTTACTCAGTTGTGTCATAAAGCGAGATTACAGGGTAAAACCAATAACTTGGTGCATCATGAAACTGAGAATCAGTGCGTAAATTCCACACGGACTTGCACATTATAAGTCAAACTTGAAAAAAATAACAAATAAGCAGAGAATGTTTACACTCTAGCTATCATGGTTACACTGATCAGTTCGTTGATCCTGAAAGTCCCCCTAGATAGGATTTGTTGGCACGTAAAATGAGCTGTATACAACTTCAAGAGATGTTAAGCTGTCCATCACTGAAATTAGATGCTTTTTGACAGATGCTTAATATGTCTTCTGCCACTATACCTTAACTGAGAATTACCCTATTTTGGAGCTAAAACACCCATCGAGCATCTAAAAAATTAACCATCTGCAGGTACCCCAGAGTTAAGCAATACCATAACAGAACATTAATTTAATGTAAAGTTAAAAAGTGCAGGCCTTTTGAAGGGTTTGTGTTATGGAAAAATTGTTTCCGTTCTGTACCAAAAAAAGGTGTTTTCACACAAGGGAAACATAGAAATACATGTATTAGTTTTAAATGCCAGTCGGTCAAAGCTGCATCTCTTTACCCCAGGCCAAGGATAAAGGCATCTGTTCTATTCCAGCAAAGTGATAACTGCATCCATCCTCTTCCAGGCCCGTGAGAATGGCATGCTTTCTGTTTAAGATTGAGTAAAGAATTGTCCACAATTATTTGTTGCTGGGTAGAGTATAGCACAATCTTTCTGGCCTGGGAGAATGGTGTACACAGGGTGGATTTATTCCCCTACATCTTTTTGCAGAAGTCGGATGACATCTACTTGAAGCCAAGGGGAACATTACCCAATCTATTTCTAGTCATAGATAGCATCTATTCTGGTAAAGGCAAACAATTAGTAATCATAAGGTCATCAATGACTTATCTGCACATTATGTTAACCCCTTTATTATCAGTTTAGTATTATCCTGTGTGAGCCTTCTATGTTGCTCCACAGGCCTTAACATGCAGTCTAATTGGCAAATCTCCTAATTGCATATTTTGTTTTAATAATTCATGAAAAAAGTGGGATGGTTCTTCTGACTTTATTACATAATTTTAGCAGTTTTGCTGCAGGCAGATGGAGCAATTGCTGGTAATATTTAGAATTCTAGACTTTATGTAAGTTTTGTCTTTTGGGACACTTGACCAATTTCATCTGTCCAAGTACAACTATAATGGTAAGCAATACTTTTCTGGGATTGCATTCTCAGCGTCCAGCAATGCCTCTAAATAACAGATGTGCCATCTCACAATATCTAGCATGCTGACACACACCAAGAGTTGGGGCTTGTCTCTCTGTCACTTTAAGGGTGGTTATGGTACCAGGAGTGCCCTTGCACTGTAAAATCGATTATCTGGTATTTTGAGCTATTTGACACATAGTTTGCTGTGCTAGTTGCTGGCCTAATAAAGAGCAAGTTCATACTTCTGCATTATGTGGCCCATCTTTGGCTAGGAAGGGGGGCATGAATCTTCATTAATGCTTGGTGGTCTAGTGGTGTGGCTTACAGTCTGCACCTTCCCCGGGTGCAGAACCCTGCTGACTCTCACTCCAGTCTTGCGCTTTACCAGTGAACCTAAACATTGCCATGGTAGCCATTGGCAATGCTTTGAATCATTGAGAAGTGACACATTTTGATGGAGAGTTCCCTGTGTTGTCTACACAAGCTGAAGTACCTCTGGCTCTAGGCTTGCATGGGGGAATGATCCTCTGATCTAGGTGCTGGGTGGTAAATGGGTTTGGTTGTTTTTTTTCTATTAATTTGATATTCTCCTGCAGGCAAGAATTGATTAGAATGACTTGTAATAAAGTCCTCTAGATCTGTGTGCAAGTCCTTAGCATCTAATTTATCTTTTGAGGTATTTTGAACGCTATAGAACAGTCCCCCAGGGAAAATGATCCTTGCTGCAAATTCATCAGTGTTTTGGTAGATGTAGCTTTGTACATCAGAAAACTCTTAAGGGCATATGGAATTTACGAGTAATTATAAGCTTTATATTATAATGGGTTGTAAGTCTCCCAGATATGAGAGCTGACAAGGAACAGGCATGAGCCTAATGCGTAGATTATATACTACTCATTAGACCTATTTGAGGGATAGGCATGTGGAACATGCTCAAATAATATGACATGACTTAGGAAATGGTTACAGGGGAAAGGACCATCTCTGTAACACAGAAAATCTTTCCAGCGTATTGAGTGACATATGTGTCTGCTGCTTAAAAGCAGAAATAGTAAGAGTTTTTCTTTATGAGCTGAAGCCAACAGTTCAGTATGAGCAATTATGGTTTGCAAGGCAAACTGGTTCAGTTTCCTAAGCATAGACCTGTATGACCCTATCATCTGTCCTTTATCCGCAGGATCCATAGTATAATGCAATCTACATAAATATGCACTGCCCTCCACTCTTACGGTATTGTGTGTTAAAATAAGAGACAGGAACACTGACACAGGTAGTGTTACGCAAGGATGGCAACAACCATTGGAACATGTCAGAGAGGACTCTAAATCAACAAGAAGACAGAACGTATACAGAGACAACTTTACATAGTTGGTAACTTACTATGTGTATGCCTGAATTTGTTTGGCTTTCAAAATTGAAGCGAAAATTTTACAACCAGATGGTCCACACCAATTGGGCAGGAATATGCTTCACATGGTGCACAGGAACATGATGACAATACAAACAGTTGAACACAAAATCAGAAGGAAGATCCGGCAAAAAACTGTAATTTGAAACCCTCCAGCAACTATTCTCCCTCAGGCTTAATAAAAGCTGAAAGGATGCTGGAGGATTCTGAATAAAGCTGTTCTCGGCAGGACTGGTGTCAGGATTTTTGGCTGCAGAGGCGAAAATGCATTTTCGAAGCTACCCTTCGTGTTCACCCCCAAACAAAATGTATCTTCACTTGTGTGTTTTCCTTAATGCGGCCCTGTCATGGCCGAATGCGATGTTTTTTTTTTTTTTTTAACCCCCACCCCTCCCGACTCCACTACACCCACTTGTTCCCTAGTCACCCTCTAATGCCTCTTAAACCCCCCCCCCCCATTTTACCTATTTTTTTATCTTTATTTTGTGTCTGGGCCCAGGTCCTGGGCACTGCCATCATTGTGTGGCAGATGAGGGCACTGTGGGACACGTCATCTGCCCACACTAGATAGTGCAGTGAAATTCCCTCGCATGCCCAGTTAAACACTTGGGCTTTTGCAATTGTTCGGAATTTGGACGGGAATTTTTTTCTATTCATTCCTCAGAAAGACGAAGAAATGAATAGAAATTTCAGATGAGCAAACAAACACTGAATATTGGTGTTCGTTTGTTCGTTCGTTCTGTTTCTTGCAAGGAGGGATCTACCGCTCGCAACTCCCTCCTTGTAATATGTAAAAATAGAAGGTTATAAAGCTTTCCCACGACCTGCAATTTGACTCAGAGCGCTCTGATTGGTTGATTTGTTTAAGCCAACCAATAAGAAGGTAAATAGTGAGCATTACTTGATTGGTTCTTTGTAAAGCTCACTATTTACCTATCAGAGCACTCTTATTGGTTCGTTTAAACCAACCAGAGTGCTCTGAATCAAATTGCAGGGCGTGGGAAAGGCTTTATAAGCCTTTCCCCGCCCTGCGGAGCTGAGTCTGCACGGTGCCCTCGCTGGGTGAAGGTGGGTTATTTTCATTAGTCGTATGGATTTTTTTTCCTGGATTTTTTTTTTTAATTTTTTTGCGCTCAAGTTCTTTTTAATTTTGTAAGTTTCGACAGGTATAATGGATTTTTATTTGGCCTTTTTGGGGGCTAAAAAAAGAAGGTTTTAGAAAATAGAAGACATCAAATGGTAAGTATTTTTTGATTTATTTACAGGTATTTAGTTTTATTGTCTCCCCCCTCACTATTTTTAGGGTGAGGGGGGTAGGTAGCTTTATTTAATTTTTTTTTAGTAGAATGTGACGGCAGATAAGAACCATTCGGCCCATCTAGTCTGCCCAATTTTCAACTTTAATTAGTCCCTGCACCTGTCCCACGTATGCTTAAACTCCTTCACTGTGTCAAAGAACAGGTATGGAATAGGGGAAATATATAGACATACAACCCTTTGCAAGTATGGATCCAGCTGTTTTGGTATTAGGGTAGATGATGGTCTCTTGCTCCCACACACATTTTATCAGATTGAGATGGAGAGGGTATATATTGTTAGGTGTCTTGCCCAAGGACAATTACAGGTTTAGTGGTCGGACCGGGATACGAACCTGTCGTTCCCAGTTCTAAGTCAGTGACATTACCACTGTGCTATCCATTCATTGGGCACCCCATGTCACCTGGGGAGAGGGTATTTTGACATTTAGCCCACACCCATCCCCAATGGGTGCGGGCTAGGGGGGAGGACAATAGGTCCCCACATTGTCTTTTAGGTCCCCCACCCGCCGCACATGGGTTGGGGCCAAGGGGGATCCAATATCCCCAGTTTAGTTGAATAGTCACCACACGCGGGGCTCGGGGGGGATATGATGCCCTCCCTGCTAGTTAATAGATGCCCCACCATGGGGCCATTTATTGGGGGAGGGGGACTTTATTTATTTTTTACAACAGTAAGCAGCCATAGGCTTAGTGGCTGTTTAGTCGACATGCCCCTACTCTCATCATAGTGAGTAGGAGCAGTCTCCATTATTTACTAATACTAAGTAATTTTTGCTTAGTATTAGTAAAGTTGGCTGAAAGACCAATCTTAATCTTTCAGCCTTTTGGCAAATAGTTCCCTGATACCGTGGGAATTAGGGAACTATCTAGTAAGCGGCTACAAAATACAGCCGCAACACGGATTGGAATTTCATTTATTCGAATTAAAAGTACAGAATGTCGTCCTAACATGAATGACAAACTAACAAACTGTTCTCATTCTCTTAGGGTCAAATTCGGTAGTTTCGCCGGCGTCCTGTCTAAATGACAGGACGTTCGGGAATATTGAAAGGAGGCATCGCAAGATCATGCAGGAAAGGGTGAGTATTGAGGGAAAATTTCTTTGACCCACATGAAGTCAGGCGTATGAAAAATACATAAGGCAAAGTAGTCCCTATTTTGTGTTATGTTTTAAAGAAAACTAGATTAGACAGGAAGAAACAGAGAACAGATCCTGAGAGGGGGAGAGAAGATGAATCGATTGGGGAAAGGGAAGTTCTGCATGACAGTGCTGCTTTAATACTCCTTTTGAATTTCTAGAAAGTAAATTGTGCGGTGTATAGGGCTTACTGGAGTACCCTGTATCTTTCCGCATTTTACCCCCTTCCCTAGCCTCTGTCTGTCTCTTTTGCTCCTTCCCAAGCCCCTCTGTGTCTCTTTGTGTCTGTCCCCAATCCCTCTGGGTGTCTCGCCCTCAGCCCCTCTGTGTCCCCATTTGTGGTTTCTCCCCACTGTACCCGTTGACCTCCTTCCTGTCTAGAGTGGCCAAGCCGCGGACCGTGATAGAGGACCTTTAGTAACTTCTTCCTGGTTTGACAGGAAGCAGTTCGGTGCGCCCTGCAAGCACTTCTTGTTAGACCGGGCAGAGCATACATAAGCTATTGAGGCTCGGCCATGCTACATGCTGTGACTGGCAGAAGGGGAGCACTGTCTACTCTCCTTCTGCTGGCCTCATACCTCACAAAGGATTTAATGAAAAAAGTAATGTTACTACATGGCCCAAAAGAGAAATTAAATGCTTATACCATTCGACAATGCTTGTGGGACTTAAACAATACAGTTGCTGAGCTTGGACATAGGTTGACAGTGTAGTTCAACTTTTTTGTCAACTTCAGGCATTACCATAAGACCTGGTAGTGTTTATCTATGGATTGCACTCAGTCAGCGAGACTGAAGTGGATCTTAGATGCTGAAAAATGAAAGTGCTTATATATACAATATAGAGTAGAGATTGTAGATGTATTAGTCCAGTGATGCAGATGCAAAAGAACAGATGGAATTAGTATCTTGTAATTCCTTTTTTATTGGACTAACAGTATTTTCAAATTACAGGATGTTGGGAGATCCTCCCTTTTTCAAGTCTAAAGCATTTTCAGAATCATTAGAAGAAACCTTGGGAGTTTTATATTCCTGATGTCCCACTTTCATTCCCTTTATGTCCGGTGAATGAGTGTCTTGATTGATTATCTCAGCCAATACAAACAATAGCCAGGGGGAAACAAGGGTTGCTGCTGACTTTTTGCCTTCCGTACTGGTTAGATTTGTGAGACTGTCAACCCTACATATACCTTCCTGCTAATGCCATGGGAGCACAGTACAGAGATTTGATCCTCCTGGAGAAAAGTTGAGGGCTTTATTTTTCTTCTTCCTACGTTGTTGTACTATTGTGGGTTAATATTGATTATATCCATGGTTTTGTATATTTATTTATTTTTTTGGTTTCAATTTACCTGCAAAAATGTTTCCACTCACCCGATTCACTTGATTAACGTATATGCCCCAAACGCGCCTGATGCCAACTTCTGGGGGAACCTAACCACAAAAATAAGGGCCCTATCATATGGTATGCTCATAGTGGGAGGTGACCTCAATGCCATGCCCAGCCGCAGACAGGGGCTCTAAAGAGGGTCAACAGAGATCGCAGGGCAGGGGGAGCCAAGACAAATTGCTTCACGAATTCATCCAAAACACTGTCTTGGTGGATGTGTGGCGGGCACAACACCCCAGCGACCTTGACTTCACGTTCTACTCTGCCCCTCACGGGACCTACTCCAGAATCGATCGCTTTTTAGCGAACAACGCTAGCATGGCAAGGGCGGTGGAGTCGAGGATAGGATCTATTACGTGGTCGGATCATGCAGACATATCCCTAACTCTAGGGAACCTCTGCTCTGCATCACCATGGAATTGGAGACTGAGCCCCTGCTTACTACGAGACAAAGGCACCCAAGCGGAAATACGAGATGACATTCGGGCATACTTTCTCGCAAACGAAACAGAGGACATGTCCCCAAGCATCATATGGGTGGCGCACAAAGCGGTGATCAGGGGCACATGCGTCAAACTAGCGTTTCGCCCACAACAGGCTTCTTCCAGTAGAATAATAGTAAAACATTTTAATAGTAAAAATTTTAATAGTAAAATTTTTTACTATTATTCTACTGGAAGAAGCCTGTTGTGGGCGAAACGCGTTTAGAATTTTTTAAATATTTTTATACTGTCATAATAAAGGAATTTTGTCCTCATACTTTTTTCCGCCACATTACTTATATTATTTCGAATTTTTAGTTCAAACCTGACTAACCTGAGCCAATACGGATTTACGGAAAATCCTTAGGTGGGGATCATACCACCCATGCGCTAAAACTTGAGCAGTGAAGAATGCTCAATACTTTGTAAGTACATTTCATACCTTCTTTTCAACTTATATCAAACAGTGAGCTCTATATTCTCCTTATTTTGTTTTAATTCTCGGTCGGAATCTTCGGTGAATCACTTACTCTACATGTCACCGTTCCATACATCCTTGAGTGGGGATTATTCCACTCCACGCATTCCATACCAGAGCTGGATTTTAGCTCTGGAAATTGTGAGTAATTCCAATTTATTTGCACATATTTCCTTCTATATCAACATACTGTACCATTGGTTGTCTTTTTATTTTTTCCACATATGGCTTATTGAAAAATACAATTCATCTCCTGGGAAAAGACTACACTACGCTACAAAAAACACTCTTAATTTATTTGTGGGCTATATATTTGGACTTTTTTACTTCAGTTGAATACTTTGGACTTTTTATATTTATATTTTATATATTAGTACAAATTTTCATTAAAGGCGTGCCCTATTTCTTTTGATTTTTCTGTTCTGTATCTAACCACAAGGGGATAGAAGGGTACCCCCTTTATAGGTGTGCTGACTTTTTACTACTGTTTTAATTTTCTGTGGCATTTTTAGCGCTGATCCTAATTTGACTATTTTACAAAAGATGAAGACACTAAAACAACTCCTGGATCTATTGAGACAGAACAAAAACACAAGACTGCACCTACGCCAGAATTACTTGAACAACTGGGAGGGACCAGGGGATCCATATCAGAACTTCTGCTGGACGACACCGCTAAAGCTATATCATGGACGAAGAGGACCTACTATGAGAAATCAAATGAAATGGACACATTACTAGCCAGAACCCTACGTCCAAGACTGAATCGAACCCCCATCACCACGATCAAACATGCCGACGGGTCCATTAAATCTAGTCCAACTGATATAGCCAAGGTTTTCACAGATTACTATACAACGCTATATAATCACACACCCAGGAATTTAACTGCACAAGAAGACACATTGAAAAGTATGCATGCTTTTTTACAAGACCTGGACTTACCAAAACTCCCGATGGCTGCAGCATCACTCCTAAATGAGCCCATCACAAATGAGGATATAGACAAGGCAATAGCGGGACCCCATGGATGGTGGAACCTCAGAGGGCGAGATGTCCATGGCCAACCTAATTCTCCTGCAGAAACCGGGCAAAGATCCCCTGCTATTAGACAATTACAGACCTATTTCCCTGATCAACCAAGACTTCAAGATCCTGGCAAAAATTTTAGCAGACCGATTCAACCCCAGCTTGAAGAAGCTGATACACTGACCAGGTGGGATTCATAACTGATAGACAACATTTTGAGAACACCAGAAGGAACCTCATCTGGAGACAAAAAACTACCAACACTACTGGTCTCAATAGATGCAGAAAAGGCCTTCGACAGGGTCGAATGGCCTTATCTATTCAACCTCCTGGAATATCTTGGTTTCCCCAGCAGATATGTGGCATCGATCAAAGCAATGTACAACCATGCATCCGCACAGGTTAAAGTCGCTGGAACAGGGCCCAAACCTTTCAAATTAGGGAATGGGACCCGGCAGGGATGTCACCTATCCCCGCTCCTATTCGTGCTCACATTAGAACCGCTTTTACAAGCCTTGCGTCAATACCCTCGTATAAAGGGGATAATGGTTGGAGGTCAGGAGTTCCTCGTCTCCGCATATGCGGATGACGTCTTGTTGACCCTAACGGAACCTAAGGAGTCCTTAGAGGCACTGCAAGAAATCCTTACCTGATTCAACGTATTTTCCGGTTACAAGGCTAAGCTAAACAAATCCAGCGCTCTCCTGGGCATGTCTGCGGAGGACGCGGCGGCATTGGGGAACACTTATAACATACCCATAGTGAAAGACCACCTGAAATATCTTTGGGTACAATTACCAGGCAATCCAACAAAACTTTATCAACTAAATTAGATCCCGCTAATACGAACCCTAATACGGGATATTGAAAAATTTCAAGCTAGACCCATATCCCGGATTGGGCGCATACATACAGTTAAAATGAATGTCCTCCCCCAAATACTATTCCTCTTCCAAGCACTACCAGTAAAAATCCTAAAATCCGACCTAGCCCACTTACAAAAAGCCATAGGAAACTTCATATGGCAGAATCGTCGCCCTAGAATATCCAGAAATATCCTATACAGGCATAAGCAAAGGGGAGGGTTGGGTCTGCCAAATTTGTACTATTATTATCTAGCGGCGCAACTTGCGCAGGTGGCTATGTGGAATGCACCACTGGAAGAGAGGAGATGGGTGGACCTAGAGTCCCTTCTAACTGGAGCGGACCTCCCGCAATACCACATGTGGGTTCCCAGGGACGATAGACCTATCCTAAGAACGACTTGCCCATCTATACTGAACTCTCTGAGTGTCTGGGATGCCTCTGCAGTTAAATACAAATTGGCCTCCTCCCCATCCCCACTGACCCCCCTCTTGAGAAACAGGGCCTTTCCCCCGGGTATGGCAGCGAGGGATTTCACGAACATAGAAAGGGTGGGACTACAACGGATTTGTCAAATGTTTGACAAAGACCAGTTGGTCACATTTGACCACCTAAAACAATTAGCGCATCTTACCCCTGCCGATTTCTTCAGGTATATGCAAATGAGAGACTACGTACAGCAACCATTAGTGCAACAGGCCGCTAGGAAACCACAGACCTTCTTTGAGAGGATGTGTATTACAGAAACCGCACAACGAGGCCTAATCACCTAGCTATATACACACACAAGTTCAGAAACTGAAGAATGGGGATCCCTAGCATACACAGACGCATGGGAAAGAGATCTAGGGGAGGTACTAGAGGGAGTAGAGTGGAGAGAAATCTGGGAAGCTAACAATTCAGTGTCCATCTGCGTATCCCTTCAAGAACAGGCATATAAAACGATGTTTAGATGGTACACCACACCGGCCAAACTGCATTGCATGAAACAAACACCTACTGATACCTGTTTGAGGGGATGCGGCCTTGTGGTGGGAATGCCCCCAAGCACAATCCTTTTGGACAAAGATATACAACCTGATTAAAATAATTTTTCATAGAGCGCCAAACTTAATCCCTGGACATGCTTGCTTAGCAGATCTGTAGATGATTGGACAAGGAGGGAACAGAAACTGATCCATAAGATCACTCTAGCCGCCAGGAGAGCGATAGTGCAGACTTGGCTACAAATACAAATGCCACCAATTCGGAGGGTCATATCCAACATAAAAGAGGTATATCTAATGGACAACTTGACCGCCCGACTAAGAGGGCCCATGACCAGCTTTGACAAATTGTGGGACCCATGGCAGAACAGCGATCTCTCTGATGAAATGACATCCACCCGACCCCCGTAAAACAGGGGTAGGAGCTAATTAAGGACCCCCCCAGAGGACACGGATATACCCCAGGGAATCCCCACACAATGCCACACTGCACAGGACTGACGTACAACCCCGCCCCTTTCTCTTCTAGCTAACTCCCTACACTTTCTCCTACTCTATGTTCTTTTACTTATCTCTCGATTCATAATATTGGGGGGGGAGCCCGAGAACCGAACCTTAAATAATTAGAAAATTAGACGACCCCGGGCCGGTCCGGGTACATTGCACAAGGGACGGGCGATGGAGTTCCTCCCCCTCCCCCCCCGACCAAAACCTTTACCATACAATAATATTAGCTACATTGTGCTAAATAATATAGGACACCACCTGCTAATGTACAGTGTGATAAACAATAACCACCAAAAGTGCACCGTCCTGTTGAAAACAGAGCCCGTCCTATTAAATGGGGATACAACATGAAAAACCTCACTACATTATGCACCCCTACTGCAATGTACCAATTGTGAAATGTTAAAGGACCACTATAGTGCCAGGAAAACATACTCGTTTTCCTGGCACTATAGTGCCCTGAGGGTGCCCCCACCCTCAGGGTCCCCCTCCCGCCCAGCTCTGGAAGGGGGAAAGGGGAAAAAACGTACCTTTTTCCAGCGCTGGGCGGGGAGCTCTCCTCCTCCGATCCTCCTCTTCTCCTCCTCGTCGGCTGAATGCGCACGCGCGGCAAGAGCTGCGCGCGCATTCAGCCGGTCACATAGGAAAGCATTCATAATGCTTTCCTATGGACGCTGGCGTGCTCTCACTGTGAAAATCACGGTGAGAAGCACGCAAGCGCCTCTAGTGGCTGTCAATGAGACAGCCACTAGAGGATTAGGGGGAAGGCTTAACCCATTCATAAACATAGCAGTTTCTCTGAAACTGCTATGTTTATGAAAAAATGGGTTAACCCTAGCTGGACCTGGCACCCAGACCACTTCATTAAGCTGAAGTGGTCTGGGTGCCTAGAGTGGTCCTTTAACGACGAGATGAGCACACAGGACGAATATTATAGTATAGTACAGTACAGTATAGTATATTATATATTATTATATCATCTGTTATGTTTAATAAATGGAAAAACCCTTGACGAGTAGCTAGACAAGCCTACTACTAATGTTTTGTTAGATACGCATTGAACTATCAAGTGTATAACAGTGTTCAAATATGTTGCGAATTACTAGCCTTTTGCACAAGCCATGTTGCCTATGTTATAAAACGACCCTTGTCAAGATGGAAAATGCATCCATGCATCCACTACCCTCTCAGTAAAGTAATACTTCCTGATATTATTTTTAAACCTCTGCCCCTTAAATGTTTCTATCATATACCCCTTGTCTCGTCTTTCCTCCAAGCTGTACATGTTAAGATCTTTTAACCTTTCCTGGTAAATTTTACCCTGTAATCCATGAACCAGTTTAGTAGCCCCTCTCTGAACTTTCTCCAAAGTATTGATAGCTTTCTGAAGATATGTTCTCCAGTACAGCGTACAATATTCCAAATGGGGTCTCACCAGCGTTCCTTACAATGGCATGAGCACTTCCCTCTTTCTACTGCTAATACCCCTCCCCATGCAACCAAGCATTATGCTAGCATTTCCTGCTGCTCTATTACATTGTCTGCCTACCTTTAAAGGACCACTATAGGCACTCAGACCACTTCAGCTCAATGAAGTTATTCTGGGTGGCAGCTCCCCCTTGTTTAACCCCTTAAGGACTGGACCTTTTTTGCGATGTTGTACATTTGCGACCAGGCATATTTTTACACTTTTGTGGTGTTTGTGTTTGGCTGTAATTTTCCGCTCTCTCATTTACTGTTCCCATACAAATTATATATTGTTTTTTTCAGGACAAAAGGGGCTTTCTTTACATACCATTATTTATATAAACTCATGTATTTTAATTTAAAAAATAAATAAAAAAATATGATGAAAAATTGAAAAAAATACATGTTTTTTTACTTGAAAAATCTTTTACTCATCTACAAAAGCGAATGAAAAAAACTGCTAAATAGATTCAAAATTTTGTCCTGAGTTTAAAAATACCCAGTGTTTACGTGCTTTTTTGCTTTTTTTTGCATGTTATAGGGCTATAGGTACAAGTAGGATATTGTGGTTTCAAAACATACATTTTTAAAATTTATCAATAGTGACATTGTAACACTATTATCTGTCATAAATCTCTAAATAACACCCCACATGTACATATTTTTTCTAAAGTAGACAACCCAGGGTATTCAATATGGGGTATGTCCAGTCTTTTTTAGTAGCCACTTAGTCGAAAACACTGGCCAAAGTAAGCATTCATATTTGTTTGTGTGTGAAAAAAGTAAAAAAACTAAATTGAACGCTAATTTTGGCCAGTGTTTGTGACCAAGTGGTTACTAAAAAAGACTGGACATACCCCATTTGCAATACCTTGGGTTGTCTTCTTTTGCAAATGGTATGCCATCATGGGGGTAATTCTCATTCCTGGGCTACCATACGCTCTCAAAGGCAACGTAACCAACCTGGCCATTTTCAATGTAAAAATATTTGACCCATATATTTGACCTTGTAACTTTCAAAAATGCTATAAAACCTGTACATGGGGGGTACTGTTTTACTCGGGAGACATCGCTGAACACAAATATTAGTGTTTAAAAACTGGAAAACGTATCACAACAATTATATCATCAGTAAAAGTGCTGTTTGTGTGTGAAAAATGCAAAAAAAGTCACTTTCACTGACAATATCATCGCTGTGATATGTTTTACTGTTTTGAATCACTAATATTTGTGTTCAGCGAAGTCTCCCGAGTAAAACAGTACCCCCCATGTACAGGTTTTAGGGTGTCGTAGAACGTTACAGGGTAAAATACAGTGCTAGCAAATTAAATTCTCTGGAATTTCGGCCTGGGTTGGCAGGCAGGTCCCTCAAATTGCAATCAATAAAATTACTGAATTATGTAAAAATATTACATAAATACGCACGTAGAATTTAAATATATATGCATATTTATATATTTGAAGTCTACGTGTATATTTATATAATTATTTATGTAATTTTGTATATGGACATATGTATATTTCTTATTATTTTTATTTATTTTTATATACATAGATATATATACAAATTCATTCTAAGTGTATTTTGATATAAATATATATATATTAATTTTAAAATACAGTTAGAATAAAATTTCATATAGATAAATAATTTTTTTAAAATTTTTTATTATTTAAAAAAAAATTATTTAATTTAAATTACTTTATTTATATTTTATAATAATATATATATATATATATATATATACAATATATATAGTTATTATATATATTATATATATACGTGTGTAATTTAATTATAAGTGTATTTTTATATTAATATAAGTACATATTAATATAAAAATACACTTAGTATGACATTATATATATGATATAGACATATATTATATAGATATATGTCTATATATCATATATACACATATATAATTTTTTTTTTTTTTTTATTAACTCTAACTTTATTTTTTTTAATGATTTTACACTAGCAGGGAGACTGCCTGTCAGCACAGACAGTCCCCCTGCAGGCAGACACATGGACACCTATTGTGACCATGTGATCGCTGTGTTAAGCGATCACATGGCCACAGGGGTCCTAATCCAGTGTGGGGAGACTGTCTGGGCTGCAGGCAGTCTCCCCACAACCAGAGCCACGCTGATCGCCGCCGGGGGAACGACGACGATCAGGTAAGTACCTCTGACTGTTAGGACGGTTAAGGACCGTCATCGGTAGGCAAGGCAAAAATGCAGATGACGGTCCTGAACCGTCCTCGGTCGCGAAGGGGTTAATCCCTGCAGCTGTAAACATAGCAGTTTCTGATAAACTGCCATGTTTACATTGAGGGTTAATCCAGCCTCTAGTCTAGTGGCTGTCTCCCTGACAGCCACTAGAGGCCGCTTTCGCGATCACGCTGGATGTCCATAGGAAAGCATTGAGTAATGCTTTCCTATGGGCGATTTGAATGTACGCGCGGATCTGGAGTTTGTTTTCCTGGCACTATAGTAATCCTTTAAGTCATCTGAAATAATTACCCCTAAATCCCTTTCCTCATATGTTGAGGTTAAGACTGTATCAAATATTTTATACTCTGCTATTGGGTTTTTATGCCCAACATGCTTTATCTTTCACATATCCACATTAAAGGAACACTATGGTCACCTAAATTACTTTAGCTAAATTTCTTCATTTCTGTGTTATGAATGTAAATTAGTGATAGTAAAATGTCTATTTACTGTGTATACCTGTAGAGCACCCCCTCCCACCGACTAACTACCTCATGTAACAAGATGGTGCCTACATCCTGAGTACAATCCCAGGATGATAGTGACATCACACCTTGTAGAATGTGCATTAGATAAAACACTTAACACCTAACCAATTAAAAGATGTATTCTTTCTGTTATCTACATTTTTGTACATGATGTATTTTTGCCTTTATAAGGGGCTTGCCTCCCCCGAGTAAACATTCCAAAGTTTTTCATTAACCTGATACCTGTGTCTCAGTGTGATTTACTTCAGAGCGTGCACGCATTTATTTTAACAATTTGGAAAGGAGCAGATACTCAGATAAACACTTGGTTTGATCTAAGATATGTGTATATCTAGCAGTATGGTTGGCTTCCCTGGGTTCCAGTGGGGACCAGGCTGGTCTGGTACAGGTCAAAGACAGGAGCTGCAACAGCAGCTGCAGGCTGCTCTACTACGGTGTGGATTCCCATTCACAAGTGCTTGGAGGAAGTGATCTGAGATCATTTCCTCTATTTGCTGCAAAGCTTAAATTGAGGCTTGTCCTTCACCATCTTTTCGTATTAGCAGATATTTGAAGTTTTACTGGGACTCCTGATAGGCCAGAGCCTGTTTGGCTCTAGCAGCCTTGAGTGCCGTGCAAAGACACCTCGAGTGCCGTGCATGGCACTAGTGCCATAGGTTGCCTACCCCTGGTATAGATCATTCCCCTGCAATTTCACGGCTCAATTCACTGTCATTTAGGAGTTAAATCACTTTGTTTCTGTTTATGCAGGTTAGCCACACCTCCCCTGGCTATGATTGACAGAGCCTGCATGAAAAAAAAAAACTAGTTTCACTTTTAAACAGATGTAATTTACCTTAAATAATTGTATCTCAATCTCTAAATTGAACTTTAATCACATACAGGAGGCTCTTGCAGGGTCTAGCAAGCTATTAACATAGCAGGGGATAAGAAAATCTTAATTAAACAGAACTTGCAATAAAGAAAGCCTAAATAGGGCTCTCTTTACAGGAAGTGTTTATGGAAGGCTGTGCAAGTCACATGCAGGGAGGTGTGACTAGGATTCATAAACAAAGGGATTTAACTCCTAAATGGCAGAGGATTGAGCAGTGAGGCTGCAGGGGCATGTTCTATACACCAAAACTGCTTCATTAAGCTAAAGTTGTTCAGGTGACTATAGTGTCCCTTTAAATGTCAGATGCCACAGCTCTGACCATTTTTTAGTTTACCCACATCATTTACCTTTTGGCTTATCCCTCCTAGGAACATCAACCCTGTTACATATCTTAGTGTCATCAGCAAAAAGACATACTTTACCATCAAGACCTTCTGCAATATCACTAATAAAAATATAAAAGAATGGGTCAAAGTACAGATCCCTGAAGTACACCACTGGTAAAAAGACCTTGCTTCGTATATACTCCATTCTATTGCCTGTCACTCAGCCACTACCTAACCCATTGAACAATTTTGGACTGCAAACTCAAATATTGCAGTTTATTTATAAGCCTAAAAGGTACAGAGGCCTTGGAATAATAATAACAAAGTGTTTAAAGGACCACTCTAGGCACCCAGATCACTTCAGCTTAATGAAGTGGTCTGGGTGCCAGGTCCAGCTAGGGTTAACCCATTTTTTTTTTTATAAACATAGCAGTTTCAGAGAAACTGCTATGTTTATGAATGGGTTAAGCCTTCCCCTATTTCCTCTAGTGGCTGTCTCATTGACAGCCAC
The DNA here is from genome assembly GCA_933207985.1 of Pelobates cultripes. NCBI lineage: Eukaryota > Metazoa > Chordata > Amphibia > Anura > Pelobatidae > Pelobates > Pelobates cultripes. The sequence goes on from OW240914.1 coordinate 298,590,090, forward strand.
TAGAGGCGCTTGCGTGCTTCTCACTGTGATTTTCACAGTGAGAGCACGCCAGCGTCCATAGGAAAGCATTGTAAATGCTTTCCTATGTGACCGGCTGAATGCGCGCGCAGCTCTTGCCGCACGTGCGCATTCAGCCGACAGGGAGGAGAGAAGGAGGATCGGAGGAGGAAAGCTCTCCGCCCAGCGCTGGAAAAAGGTAAGTTTTTACCCCTTTCCCCCTTCCAGAGCCGGGCGGGAGGGGGTCCCTGAGGGTGGGGGTACCCTCAGGGCACTATATTGCCAGGAAAACAATTATGTTTTCCTGGCACTATAGTGGTCCTTTAACCAGGAAAGGTACATGCTCTGGTTTCAATGCTATTACCCAATTTGATGTTAGTAATTTTATGTACCTCAGAGGGATGAAGGGCTGAGTTAACTCAGAGAACGGGGATACACAATAGCAGGGAGTGGAGTACTTGTAAAATAGGAGAAAGAAGGAGCAGAGTAGTTGTAGAATAGGAGAAAGAAGGAGCAGAGTACTTGCAGAATAGGAGAAAGAAGGAGCAGAGTACTTGTAAAAAAGGAGAAAGAAGGAAAATAAAAAATATAGGAAGGAGAGAATTGTTGTTGGCTAATAGTAATAAGTGGGCTACCTAGCTCAGCCTTCCTGCTGAGCATTGCTATCAGGAAGGTAAAAGCAAAGGATAAAGGGGGTGGAGGGTAGCTGATGCACGGATGAGAAAGCAGGAACAGGCAGAAGCATAGTGTGTAGAGCATAGACCTAGAATACATAGACGCCGCACGTCTATGGCATTGCGTGCTGAGGGGCGAGAAATGCGGGCGCCATCTTGGACCGGTCGCCGCTCTACTCAAGCTATTGAAGAACCCTGGGAAAGTCCATCTCACAAAAGGTAAGTGAAGGACTTGGGATACTTATAGTCCTTAATACCCCTACCCCTAGTCCTTAATACTCCTACCCCTACAGTGTTAATACCCCTACCCCAGCCTACCCCAGCACACCCCAGCACACACAGTGTTAATACACATAGTGTGCTGGGGTAGGAGTATTAACACTGTGTGTGCTGGGGTAGGAGTATTAACACTGTGTGTGCTGGGGTAGGGGTATTAACACTGTAGGGGTAGGGGTATTAAGGACTAGGGGTAGTGGTATTAAGGACTATAAGTGACCCAAGTCCTTCACTTACATTTTGTGAGATGGACAATTTACTTTATTGTTTTCTCATTAAACTTTATAAAGTTAAAAACATTATAAACATGTATAAAGTAGAAGTAAAAAAATAAATTGAAGTACTTTTTTTTTTTAAACACCCTAAAAATTGGTGGGCGGTAAGGACATTTTTCCATCAAGAAAGATGCATTAGTGGACGTTCGGTATAAAAAGGTTGACTACCACTGCTCTATGTAATGATACCAGTAAACTAAAACTAAATTAAGAGCTGAGCAAAGACCCACCCAAGGGCAAGCTATTTGAGTTTTTGTCTGTCTTGCAATTTGTCTGTTTTGGTTTGTCTTCAACAAGCATGGTATTGCGTCTAATTTCAATTACAGAAAAAAATATTATAATTAAAAATGAATGCAATACCGGCACCGGCCAAGCAGCCTCAAATACCAATACCGGCCGGGTGGCAACCCTAACCCAGATTAATATTTACAAATTTCTTGACCCCAGAAACTCTGAAATGAACCTGTGCACATGATCGTGGTATTCAGATTGTCTGTTAAAGGGACACTATAGTCACCTGAACAACTACAGCTTAATGTAGTTGTTCAGGTGAGATCTATAGCTCCCTGCAGGCAATCTAATGTAAACACTGTATTTTCTGAGAAAATATAGTGTTTACATTGATTGATAGGAATACCTCCAGTGACTTCCTGTCATGTATGGCCCTAAAAAGGACATGTACACATCAGACGTATTAAAATATGCAGGAGAGAGAAGGCACTGTGTGCGCGCCTTCTCTCTCCTGCCTGTCAGCAGAGGAGAGGGGACGGGCAAAGACCGCAAGCTGAGCTGTCAGTCAGCATGCGCGGTAGTGAGCTCAGGACTTCATAGGGCGGCATGAATGCCACCCTATGAAGTATGTACGCATGTGCGGCGAAGCAGCTCATGCGCACAAGGGAGCAATGACGCTTCCAAATGGAAGCGTCTGATTGCTCCCTGCCCGCCTATTTTGTCATTTTGATGAAATAGGGGGCGTGGCATTCACAAGGCTCCCTGCGCTGGAACCAGGTGAGTAAAAACGGCTGCCTGGAGTCCCTTTAAAGGAACACTACAAGCACCATAACCAGTACAACTCTTGTGATGCTTTTTGTTTTTCTAAATGTTGTTTTTTTTTTTTTTTCTTGGTGTACTTCACCTGCGTGCAAGTAATCATTGCATGTGCGCCAGGCCAACCAGGATTCTTTTTGATTAGAGCCCTGTTAACATGAGCATTGAACTAAGACACCCCTTTTTCCAGCGAACTTGCATTACCAATTACCATCACAGCACAACTGATGCACCCTTTTACCTGCCCTTTCTGTCTCCATCTTGTAGCAATTTTGCGTTGTTGAAAGGTATGTGCTATGCATGTAGTATTGTAATTTCCTTTTTTTGAGCTTGGCGTCAGTAACTCTCTCCCTTAAGTAAGATGTCAGTCTTTTTGCCTTTGGGCAATTGCATGAATGTTTCCGATGTTTTTACAGCACATTCCATTTGTAAGAAAAAAAAGCAGCTAATAAGCTGGTTTTAACAGGCATTCTTAATTTATGATACTGATATGTAACTCTTTTTGATAATTTACTGAAAGATATATGAACATAAGATTCTCAGCATAGAGTGTTTTTTTGGTAAAATTCCACTTGTCAATCTGTGAATGGAAATATGCATGCAGCCAACAGTTTACATTAATTATGCAATCCTTGATCCAAAGGGCATTGTAGTATAGTTACCTAGTAGAATAGTTCACAGCTTAGTTTCGGTCCCTTTGAGTCACACTAAGAGAAGCATAAAGTACACTAATATTTCATTGGCATTTACTGCAGTTCACGTTGTCCACCAAAAAAACAATTGACCAGGATTACATCTGTATGTCAACATGAATAACCAGTCATTCAAGTATGTAATTTCTCTCCCCCCCCCCCCAAAGATCATTTACACAGCAGATTTCCTTGTCAGTCCCATACGGTGTATTTTACTGCTGTGCTAGTGCCGCTCATTTTTTTTTCTCTTTACCTGTAAATTTATATATATATATATTTTAAATAATTCTTTATTTTGGTCGTGCATGAATAGTAACAACACATTGGCAGTCTTGACAGCATAACAAGAGGTGAGATCAAGTTTCAGCATTCAAGACATGTAATCTGCACTTTTTATATTTTTTTAAATGCAAGCTTACTTAAAAAAAGGTATGCTAAGACAGGTTTATAGTTGGGTAGAACAGTCTATAATATATTAGACAGGTTTGTCAGCAGAAAATTGTAGGAGAAATCTTCAAGCTGCACCCACTGACAGGAGGATCAGGAACACAGTTCTTCTACCTTGTACACTGAGAAAGCGAGATCGACGGTACAGCAGAGAGCTGTGAGTGAGAGCTGTGCGTGAGTACAAGAGGTGATACCACTGAGTGAGTTGAATCAATCGATAAGCTGGTGTGGTAGTATGGTATGCTAACAAATGGGAAAACACATGCTAAGACCTTCATAAGTAAGACCTACTTTAGCCTAGTACAGGGGTAGGCAACCTTTTAGCAGCACCGTGCCGATATAGGATTGTGATGTCCCATAGCATGCCGATCCTATTTTTTTTTTTTTAAATTGACGTGTGTATGTTGTCGTATTCTGCTTGTGTTATTTATACTGTAATTGCTTTGTATCATTGTATTTGTGTGTATATGAGCTAATAGATTGAATATGTTCATTAGTAGTTTATGGTATTGTGTATGATACATATAAATGTGGGCTGTGTATGAGGGCTGTTTGTGGAATTGTGTGTGGATGTCACATTGTGTGTTTGGTAGTGTGTGTGGGCTGTTTTGGGCATTGAATGTGAGAGGCTGCATGTGGGGTTGTGTGCATGTATGTGGATTGTAAGCGGGTTACGTTTGTGCGGATTGTGTGTATGTTTGTGTGTGGGCTGTTCTTATTATTTGTATGAGGAGAGGGTTATTCTGCATTTCTGTGTATATCTAGCAGTGTGGGTGGCTTCCCTGGGTTCCAGTGGGGACCAGGCTGGCCAGGTACAGGTCAAGGACAGAAGCTGCAATAGCAGCTGCAGACTGCTCTACTACAGTGTGGATTCCCATTCAGAAGTGCTTGGAGGAAGTGATCTGAGATCACTTCCTCTACGTGCTGCAATGCATAAATTGAGGATTGTCCTTCACCATCTTTTCGTATCAGCAGATATCTGAAGTTTCACTGGGAGTTCTGATAGGCCAGAGTCTGTTTGGCTCTAGCAGCCTTGAGTGCCGTGCATGGAACTAGCGCCGTAGGTTGCCTACCCCTGGCCTAGCAGAACAAATAAAAGCTAAGACATAAGCCAAAATAAAAGGTTTGCATCGCCGTTTGTTGGTTTATAAAACTTTTCGCTTAACTGCTGTGTGAGTGGGACTTGCAGTCCATGTGCAGGGCAGTTCAGCCTATGCCCAGTTTACCTGTAATTTTATTTGCCACGTTGTCGGAATACAGCATTGGGGGATATTATTGAAAATTGAACACACACAGTTGTACATTGTGTGTGTTTTTTTTAAATGCCTTCATTGGAATGTTTTTATTTTTTAAAATGTTTCTGAAGCAAATATGTTTTTCTTTTCAGGTAAGTAACTTGTTAATGATTTATTATATATCGTCGGCAAGTCATAAATAATTGTATAAATGTTAAATATGTTCTAGTTATTAAAATGTAAGTTTCAGCCTTAGAGGGAGACCTAACTAATACAATATTGCTGTGTTGATGGTATATAATTTATGAGCTTTTAACAAGTTGTTGTCCAAAACTCTTTTATTTCTAAACATTTCCAGGGCTAGGGCTAGACAGATGTTAGGAGTTTGACTGGTTTAGCTCCAAGCATTTCACTTCTCGCAACCATAATTATTCTGTTATTGTAAGTTGGTCTACATGCATTGAATTGAACTAACCTTAATCACATGCTGCTTTATCATTGTTGCTGCAGTCTTACAGAATATGGAATCACATGCTACTCTGGATAAGATCTTTAAAAGAGTTAGGGAAGGATAGGCATATCTGAAATTTAACCTATACGCACTGAGCCTGAACACATTGCACAGACTTTACATCATTAAATTACTATAATGTGTTATTATAGAAATTAATGTTTTTAGTAAAAAAAAACACAACCTGTATTTAAGATACTGTATTTAGTATAAATTTGAATGTCTAGTACCTTTTTGTATTCATGTGCATTCCCTGAAGAATTGCAGAATCTCAATTTAGTAGATATTATTTTACAGTGACGAAAAGTCTCTTCCTATGTCGAACCAAAAGCATCTCTCTCCCATTCTCTCTCGTGTGAGTTTGCATGCTGTTTAAAAAACGAGGTGTGATTGTCATATCAGTTATTAGGTGGTGGCTTTGATATACAACCCCCCATCTCCCCTTTAATCATCATAATCCAACAGTTACAATGATGTATGTAGGTACTTGATTGAACAAGTATTTAGAGATTACAACGTATTATTATTATCATGATATTTATAGATCGCCGTCAAATTCCGCAGCGCTTTACAATGGGTGGACGAACAGACATGTAGTTGTAACCAGACAAGTTGGACACACAGGAACAGAGGGGTTGAGGGCCCTTCTCAATGAGCTTACATGCTTGAGGGAGTGGGGTAAAATTACACAAAAGGTAAGGATAGTATTAGACTAGTGACAGTTGCAGAAGAGGAATCAGTCAGGAGCTATTAACAGTTTAATTGATCAGCTTTTATGTAGAAGTGGGTTTTTAACGATTTTTTGAAGGAGTGGAGACTGGGTGAGCATTTAATGGAGGAGGGAAGTGAGTTCCACAGGAACGGTGCATCCTTCGTGAAATCTTGAAGGCGAGCATCAGAGGTGGGAGTACGGACAGAAGATAGACGTAAGTCTTCAGCAGATCGTAAGGACCTAGACGGGACATACTTGTGTATAAGGGAGGATAGATAGCTGGGAGCAGCATTATGTAGAGATTTGAAAGCAAGAACCAGAATTTTAAATTGAGCTCTATATTTTATAGGAAGCCAATAGAGGGACTGAGAAGGGTGAGGCATGGGAGGTGCGTGCAGACAGGAAGATGAGCCTCGCCGCTGCATTCATTATGGACTGTAACGGCGCAAGTTGGGAGCACGTAAGACCACTGAGAAGCGGATTACAGTAGTCAAGGCGAGAAAGGACAGTGGAATGGACCAACACCTTAGTCGCATCTGGCGTTAAGTAGGGGCGGATGCGCGCAATGTTTTTTAAGATGGAAATGACAGGATTTGGCGATAGATTGAACATGAGGCTTGAAGGAGAGGTCGGAGTCAAAGAGAACACCTAGGCAGCGAGCCTGCGTGGTGGAGCTGATGGTAGCACCGTTGACTTGGAGGGAGACAGACACAGGAGTAACAACACTTGAGGGAGGAAAGACCAGAATTTCAGTTTTGGTCAAGTTTAGTTTAAGGAAGTGGGTAGCCATCCAGTTAGAAACAGCAGAGAGGCAGTCAGAGACACTAGTCAAGAGGGACGGGGAGAGATCAGGAGAGGACAGGTACACGTATTTTTCGCTCCATAAGACGCACTTTTTTTCCCCTCAAAGGTGAGGGGAAATGTCTGTGCGTCTTATGGAGCGAATGTGAAGAATTACTTACCTGTCTTGGAGCGTGGGCCGGCTTCACAGCGCGCTCCGCGGTCCAGGAACTTCTATTTCAGGTTCCGGTTTCGGCGGGACTGAAAGGAAGTGTGCACACTTGGTGTGCACTTCCTTTCAGTCCCGCCGGAAACCGGAACCTGAAATAGAAGTTCCTGGACCGCGGAGCGCGCTGTGAAGCCGGCCCACGCTCCAAGACAGGTAAGTAATTATGGGACAAGGGGAGGGGGACACTATGGGAGAAAGGGAGGGGAGACACTATGGGACAAGGGGAGGGGGACACTATGGGAGAAAGGGAGGGGAGACACTATGGGAGAAGGGGAGGGGGGACACTATGGGAGAAAGGGAGGGGAGACACTATGGGACAAGGGGAGGGGGGGACACTATGGGACAAGGGGAGGGGGGACACTATGGGACAAGGGGAGGGGGAGACACTATGGGACAAGGGCAGGGGGGGACACTATGGGAGGGAAAGTGCACTATGGGACAATGGGAGGGGGACACACTATGGGATCAGAACACTAATGGACAAGGGGAGGAGGGGTTAAAGAACACTATGGGACAGGGTAGGAGGGGTTAATCACTATGGGACAGGGGAGTAGGGGTTAACAATCACTATGGGACAGGGGAGTAGGGGTTAACAATCACTATGGGACAGGGGAGTAGGGGTTAACAATCACTATGGGACAGGGGAGGAGGGGTTAACAGTCACTATGGGACAGGGGAGTAGGGGTTAACAATCACTATGGGACAGGGGAGGAGGGGTTAACAGTCACTATGGGACAGGGGAGGAGGGGTTAACAGTCACTATGGGACAGGGGAGGAGAGGGGTTAAAGATCATTATGGGACAGGGGAGAAAAAAAAATATTCTGAACAAACTGTCCCATAGTAAGAAACACTATGGAACAGTTTGTTCAGAATATTTTTTTTTCTGGGTTTCCTCCTCTAAAAACTAGGTGCGTCTTATGGTGAGGTGCGTCTTATGGAGCGAAAAATACGGTAGATGTTAAAATATTGTGTGTAATTCTAGGTTTTGAGGTTTTTAGTAAAGTGATCTAATTCTAAATGTAGAACCGTTAATCCTTTAAAACAAGGTTTTTATATAAATTTTGACTTTATTGTAAAATGCTTTTTTTATAAATTCAGTTATATCATTGTAATATGCAGTTTTTGAGTAGTGATGTTTTGTCATGCTGCAAGGTATCCACCAAGGCAGAATGACAACGCAGACACCATGATGGCGAGACATACAATGATTGATTGATTGATGCATAATGCATTAGAAAATTCAAATGGAATAAAAAAAGAAAAACAAAATATAGTAATAAAACCGTTGCAGTTCCTGAATTTGCTGCAAATCTCAAGGATTCACAACTTGTGCATTGAGTACTCCTTAGACTAGGAAGTGGCTGATATCTCCAATCTAGCCTTCCCTTTTACAGCAAAGATTTAAGGGATATATAGTTTAGCTTTTAGCTGTCTCACTGATTGTGTAGTTACAGCATATACATTAGAAAACACAAATTAAATAAAACAAAAAAAGCAAAAACCTAAAAAAAAAAAAACCTTTCAAATTCCAAAGTCGCATTAACTATGGGAAATTCCCTGATTTTCAGCTTTTGCATTGAGTTCTCCTTAGATTAAGAAGTGGCTTTTCTAGCCTATTATGGGATATCTAGCCCTGCAGCAGTTTCATGTGTGAAAAAGCCTAAATGAAACAGGTTTTTTTTTTGTTTAAATCATCCCACGAATTGAGGTAGTGGCAGCTATGACATGGGCTCCATTATAAAAATGTTAGCGTTGAGGGGAAATTTTATATTAAAGGACCTTTATAGTCACCCAGCCCACTTCAGCTCAATTAAGTGGTCTGGGTGCCAGGTCCCCCAGGTTTTAACCCTTCAGATGTAAACTGCTATGTTTTCATTGAGAGTTAATCCAGCCTCTAGTGGCTGTCTTTGGCTGTCTTCCTGACATCCGCTAGAGGTGCTTCTGCAACGCTGAATGCGAAAATCGCATTCAGCGTGCAGAACGTCCATAGGAAAGCATTGAGAAATGCTTTCCTATGGGCGTTTTTAATGCGTGCATGGGTCTGGCTGCGCATTCCGCTCCACTCGGGAGCTGACGTCAGAGTGTGTGGAGAGGTCACCAGCGCCGAGGGAGCCCGGTGCTGGATTAAAGTAAGTAACTGAAGGGGTTTTACCCCCTTCAGCCCAGCGGGAGGGGAGCCCTGAGTGTGGGGGGGACCTAAGGGTTATATAGTGTTTTCCTGACGCTATAGTGATCCTTTAAGATTCCTGGTAAATGTTTTACATTCTACAGCCCAATCTCAATCTCTGCTATTAATCAGAAAATATGCTGCAGTGCAGCTGTATATTTGATTTGTAAAGTGGATATACTAAATCACGAGTGATATTGGAGAAGTAGGCTCTGTGTAATACGTCCCAAAATCCCTCTTTTTTAGTCTTATGTCCCTCTTTTCCCAGTGCTCCACATGGTTGGTGTGTCCGAGTGTATCACAGAATTTCTTAGCAATAATACTCCCAGTAATGTTTCTTTAGAACACAGTAAATATTACTTTACTGAGATGGTAGTGGATACATGGAATAGCCTTCCAGCTGAAGTGGTAGAGGTTAACACAGTAAAGGAGTTTAAGCATGCGTGGGATAGGCATAAGGCTATCCTAACTATAAGATAAGGCTAGGGACTAATGAAAGTATTTAGAAAATTGGGCAGACTAGATGGGCAGAATGGTTCTTATCTGCCGTCAAATTCTATGTTTCTATGTTTAAATGTGTTTAACCCCTTAAGGACACATGACATGTGTGACATGTCATGATTCACTTTTATTCCAGAAGTTTGGTCCTTAAGGGGTAAAATATCAGTCTGCGTAAATACATTATTCTTGTTCTAAACTACATTTTAGTTGCATAAATTGTTCTTACTAAGTCAACTACAATTTCTCAGAACAACCAACCCCTGGCTATATGCTCACTCATTTCCCTAAAATGAAATGCCATTCTTTATCCATTTGAAATATTGGGAGGTATGGTGGGTCCCTCTGCCTAGTACACCACCCCATTGACTCCTTGTGGTTCTGTATTGATTATATGATACAGTGTGCAGAGATATGACTATTATATAACATCCCAGCTCCCTGTGCCATCCAAACCCAGTGGAAGCAGTAAGAGATGTGTGTACACAATCAGACAGCCTCCACCCCCAAGGAAAATATCAGGGAGCTTGTGGGGCGACTGAGAGAGAAGCTCCAAAAAACCCAAATGAACTGTGCAGCGATTTAAACGTAAATCTCATTAAGCTTCCATAGTAAATCCTTAACTACCACCCACTGCAATAATACCATATTTATATGTCCGTTTGAGTCACTGGATTTGTTTTTTGTTTGATTTTCCATGACTCTGTTTCATTTATATATTTTAATCCTGAACGCTGCTGTACATCAAATAAATTAATCCACATGCAAGAGTTGTAAAATATTAACCAAAATGAATATTAGGTGCAACATTTATGCAATGAGTTAAGTAAACTTTAGCCCTCAGATACAATCCCCATCACAGACAGGCACTGCTGTAATTTTCCTACACGCAACATCACATTCAGTTACAATCACACAAACATACAGCTCCAATCATCACTATTTATTATTTTTATAGAGCATAAACAGATTCTTACAGCTCTGTGCAGTTCAACAGGGTTTATTAGGAAGTTGTATAAAGACATTACATAAAGCTTAAATGATGATCATCACTTCCAAAAATCCTTAGTATTTTGTTAACTACATTTATATTTAACAAACGTGTGTGAGGTCTGAAAATGAATAGTTATAAAGTTTTGTCCAGCTTTGAACAGAATTATTTTGCTGAGAGTGTCATTTGACGTTTCCAGCCATTGTTTGATGTGTGAAAGTGGCTTGACTCCTTACTATGTGTAGCATTGGCGTCCTGGGCTTCCTGCACCATTGCCTTGTTAATACATAGAGTTTTTTTATTTTGCACAAAAAAACGTGTACTTAACTTTTGATTGAAGCATGCAGTTTTTTTCGATTTGTTCCAATGCGACCGGTCTCACTGTGACACTGTGAAGAAGCTCCCTGTACCCCGGCTGGGTACCTCCACCAAGCTCGCTTCCTTGCTGGAATCGCAGCTTGACTGGGGTAGAGGCACTTTAGGTTTCCTAGTTCCAGCAAGGAAGCAAGCTTGCCGCAGGTACCTAGCTGGGGTACAGGGAGCTCCGTCACATTTGGTGGCAGCAGTGGGATGGCTTCCTAGCAAATGAAGAAACATCTCTGGGATACTTGCATGCCTTCTGGAAGTGAGTGCCCCCAGAGTTGGACCAGGCAAGCATGGCATCCTACGACTCTTACTTGTAGTTCCTTCGTAAGATGTGACTGTCCTTTTTTGACCCTGATGTTTCTGGGAGACCATCAGGACAATCACGACCCAAGTGGCTGCTGTTTTACAAGCCAGAAGAGAATACAAGATTCAGTTAGTCAGCGGCAGTGTACAGTGCAGGCAGTGGAGACAGTCGGTCCCCCTCCTCAGCGGCAGTTGGAACTACCGGGAGTAGAGACAGCCGGTCTACAACCCCAGTGAGTTACCAGGAGCCATGGATCTATCCCCCTCCACAGTGGCAGGGTAAGTTACCTGGAGTGGGGACAGCAAGTCTATCTCCCGAACTGCAACTTGGGTTGCTGGGAGTGGAGATTGTCAGACTCCCTCCCCAACGAGACTATGAACTTTGTTCAGGAGACTACAAGGTTGGCCGGACGTTTTGGGGCTGGTTGCCAGACTCCGGAACAGACCAATTGGAGGTCTGGTACCTGGTTAATCTACCTTTTTTGAGGAGGAAGATATTATATTGTATTGTATTGGGTGGAAGATATGTGATGGTAGTCACCATCACCGGGAGCAGAAGGACACTTTACAACGGTTTCTACATGGCTTCTATGTCTCAGTCAACCTGTGCCCATTATAGGTGCAGGGTGTTTATAATGTGTTTGTGTTGTGACAGAAAGCAAGGAATTGTGCTGGAACCTATATACCTCCCCAGATTTTGCAAGGTTCTTACTTTGTGTAATTAGCCCCAGGGAAATGTGTTATGTTCTAATGAATGTTGCACTTTAAATATGTGTATATTTGGGCCCTGGGGTGGAGCACCTGGAGAGTAGGGTGGGCCAGTGCTCCACTCCACATTTTGGAAGTTGCTTGGTGAGAAGTCCAGTTCTGGAGTTTGAATCCTAATCTAACTCACCTGAAAAGGATTGTCAATTACCAGTGCTATTAAGTACTCCCCTGCCAAGGAAGAAGGGAGATTGTGTTTGGTTTCTGTGAGTGGAAACAGAGAGCTGAAAACCCTGAAGCAGTAAGGCTGTTTATGTTTATGTTTATGTTGGGAAATGGACAAGCCATCCAACCCAGTTAGCTGATTATTTTGTTTAGTTAGTGCTCAGAAGAGCAAGGCTTTTTGTTTGATATATTTTTGTTACCTTTATACCTTACTGTGCATTTATTTTGGAACCTCAATAAAAGAGCAAGTCAGTTTACCTCATCCAGCGTGTGAAGTGTCTCTAGAGCCTGAAAAGACTGTGTGTAACACCCCAATCCCAGGACAAGGTACCAAGGGAAAGGAGTACTTTTGTCACATATGGTGGAGAATGCGGGCAGCACACGGCAAAGTCTGTAAGTAGGGAGAAAGAGACTGCTGAGAAAATGGAGGATGTCATGAAAGCTTTGCTCCAGTCCACTGCTGTACAGCAAGAGACAAACAGGAGGACTGCAGAGACTAATGCAATACAGCAAGAGAGCATTTCAATACTGCAGCAGCTTGTACTGGCTCAAAAGGAAAATACAGATGCTTTATTCAAGCAAGTTGAAGCAACACAGGCAGCAGCGCATCAAGTGCTCAGAGAGGAGCAGCAGCGTGCCACATGTGTCATACAGCAGGAGATCCAGAGTCTATCACAAAGGCTGGCCAGGGATGCCACAGACTTACCACAATGTCCAAAGGTGATCAGAGTGAGTCACTACTTGCAAAAGATGGTATCCACAGATGATGTAGAGGCCTATCTGATGACATTTGAGCGAACCGCTGAGCGAGAAGGTTGGCCTGAAGCGGAATGGGCAAGTCTGCTAGCACCGTTTCTTACTGGTGAATCCCAGAAAGCATACTATGATCTGGAACCAGCGGAAGCCAGTGACTACAAGAAGCTGAAAGCAGAAATACTGGCACGCCTGGGGGTGACAACAGCCGTCCGTGCCCAGAGATTTCATTCATGGACTTACAGCCTGGATAAAGCGATTCGTTCCCAGATGTTTGACTTGATACACCTTGCCAGAAAATGGTTGCAGCCAGAGATCAACTCACCCAGCCGCATTGTGGAGCAACTGGTGATGGAAAGATTCCTAAGAGGCTTACCTATTGGGCTTCGTCGGTGGGTCAGCCAGAGCAATCCCCAAACAGCTGACCTATTGGTTGAATTGGTTGAACGGTATATAGCAGCGGGAGAACTGCTTCAACCTCCTGGCCAAGAGACCCAAGAATCCGAAAACCTACAACCCCAGCAAATCTGGTAAGACTGTTCCAGGGAAAAGGGGGTCTTTTGATGAGAGAACAGGGTCTTATTACCCAAGAGACATTGTTAAAAGAGAAAAAGACTTTGGGAGGTGGCAAGAGCCTACAAATGAATCAAAAAGTACTAATTATGGTATAAAATGCTTTAAATGCAGAAACTTTGGACATATTGCAAAAGACTGTCCTGAAAATGTTGAACCAATGGAGTGTAATTTTGGTAATAATTGGGAAGGAATTGCACTCTATTCGCAGGTTGTATGTTCTGTGGAAAAAAAATGGTTATTTGAATAGTCACCCTGGGTGTACCGTGAATGTGGAGGGAAAAAATATACAGGCATTGCTAGATTCAGGGAGTATGGTTACCCTTCTAGACCAATCCTTATTACAGGATACTCATATTGTTTACTCTGGAAAAGTTGATATTGCTTGTGTACACGGGGATATACATAACTACCCTACTGCAGATATACTTGTTAAAACCCAGTGTGGTACTGTAAACTGCAGAGTGGGGCTGGTACCAAAACTGGCACATGAGATGATTATTGGAAGGGATTTTCCCCATTTTCTAGACCTATGGGCATGTTTTGAAAACCCATCAGGTGAACAGAATGATGAATTTCCTTTTGCAGATACTCTGGCAGATGAGAGAGATCATGATGATGAGCCTAACAGTATGCAGCACTCCCCTATAAAAACATTAGTTGGTGAAAACCCAGAACAAACTAATGCGGGACCTTCTAGAAGCTCTGAACCAGATATAGAGTTAGTTGATTTAGAGGTTAGGCCTGGTAACTTCAGAAGTGCACAGTGGTCTGACCCAACATTATTGGTAGCCAGGAATAATATTTCTATAAGGAATGGATCCCCTGTCAATCCAGGGAATTCTCTTACTTACCCTTATTTTGAAGTGGATAATGATCTGTTGTACAGAGTTGAGAAAAAAGAGTCCGTTATTACAAAGCAGCTGTTAGTACCACAAGCCTATTGGCGCACTGTGTTAAACCTTGCACATAGCCATGTTTTGGGGGGTCACCTATGGGTTGACAAAACAAGAGAGCGTGTTTTGAGGAGATTTTACTGGCCTGGAGTAATCGCAGCTATCAAAAACTACTGTTCGTCATGCCCTGAATGTCAGGTCACTGCGCCCTTTACGGCTTACCGTAGCCCTTTAGTACCCTTGCCTATTATTGAAGTGCCTTTTGAACGTATTGCTATGGATTTTGTGGGTCCTCTGGTGAAATCCAGTAGGGGGCATCAGTATATATTAGTAGTACTAGACTATGCTACCCGTTACCCTGAGGCAATACCTATGCGCACAACCTCAGCAAAGTCCATTGCTAAAGAGTTAATGATGATGTTTAGCCGGGTTGGGATTCCCAAGGAGATCCTATCAGATCAGGGTACTCCATTCATGTCCAAGGTTACAAAGGAACTCTGCAAGCTCCTTCACATTAGACACCTCAAAACCTCTGTTTATCACCCACAAACCGATGGTTTGGTTGAGCGATTTAATTAAACCTTAAAGGCTATGCTGCGCAAAGTAATTGATAAAGATGGGAAAAACTGGGACTTTCTATTGCCCTATTTAATGTTTGCTATTAGAGAAGTACCCCAAGCTTCCACGGGTTTCTCACCTTTTGAATTATTATATGGCAGACACCCCAGGGGATTACTTGACATAGCAAAGGAAACTTGGGAACAAGAAGCAAACCCACATCGCAGTGTAATAGAACACATAACTCAGATGCAGGAACGTATTGAAGCCATTATGCCAATAGTCAGAGAACACATGCAAAAGGCTCAACAAAATCAGCAGAATAGCTATAATAAGGATGCTAGAATTCGAGTATTTCAACCAGGAGACAGAGTACTAGTCTTGGTTCCCACAGTAGAGAACAAATTCCTGGCAACTTGGCATGGGCCATATGAGATTATTGAAAGAGTGGGAGAGGTAAATTATAAAGTAAGGCAACCAGGTAGAAGAAAGGAAGTGCAAATATACCATGTCAATTTGCTAAAACCATGGAAAGAAAGGGAAATTCTGGTTACTACAGAGGCTTCAACCTTCCCTGATAAGTGTAATATTGACCCCGAAATAAATATCTCAGAGACCCTGTCAATACACCAGACAAGGGAAGTTAAGGAGTTTATTAGATTAAATAAAGAGGTATTCTCCCCAGTCCCAGGAAGGACTAGCGTGATTAAACATGACATTTTAACAGAACCAGGAAAAAGGGTCAATCTCAAACCATACAGAATACCCGAGGCTCGTAGAAAAGCTATCAGAGCAGAGGTTAAGAAAATGTTAGATCTTGGAGTCATTGAGGAGTCACAAAGTGACTGGAGCAGTCCAATTGTGCTGGTACCAAAGCCTGATAATACAGTACGGTTTTGTAATGATTATCGCAAACTGAATGCTATTTCTAAGTTTGATGCATACCCCATGCCTAGAGTTGATGAGCTAGTAGAACGACTTGGGAGAGCTCGGTACCTCACTACACTAGATTTAACCAAAGGTTATTGGCAAGTACCACTCACAGAGCGAGCAAAAGAAAAGACAGCATTTTCTACTCCTGACGGCCTATTTCAGTACAGAGTTTTGCCTTTCGGCTTGCATGGTGCCCCTGCCACATTCCAAAGAATGATGGACAGAATACTAAAGCCGCATGTGCGCTATGCAGCTGCATACTTGGATGATGTTGTAGTACACAGTGAGGATTGGGAATCTCACCTTCCAAAAGTACAGGCTGTCCTTAACTCAATACAAAATGCTGGCTTAACTGCTAACCCTAGTAAGTGTACGATTGGCCTAGAGGAAGCAAAATATTTGGGCTACTCTATTGGTAGGGGACTAGTGAAACCCCAAGTTGCTAAAATTGAAGCCATACGAAATTGGCCGAGACCACTGACTAAGAAACAGGTGAGAACATTTCTTGGTCTCATTGGCTATTACAGGAGATTTATATCCAATTTTGCTACAATTGGAAGCCCATTAACTGACCTTACTAAAGCTAATGCTCCAGTAGTGGTAAAATGGTCCCCAGAGACGGAACAAGCATTCAGAAAGCTTAAAGAAGCCATTTGTGCCCAACCAGTGTTGGTAACACCTGATTTTTCTAAAGAATTTATTTTACAGACGGATGCATCTGATGTAGGACTAGGTGCTGTTCTCTCTCAAGAAATTCAGGGTGAGGAGCACCCCATATTATATTTAAGCAGGAAGCTTAATCCCCAGGAAAGAAACTATTCCATTGTTGAGAAGGAGTGTCTGGCTATAAAGTGGGCGGTAGACACACTTAAGTACTATCTCTTGGGACGAAAATTCAGACTAGTGACAGACCATGCACCCCTTACTTGGATGAGCCAAAACAGGGAGAAAAATAGTAGAGTAACCCGCTGGTTCCTTAGCTTGCAACCCTATAATTTCTCCATTGAGCATAGGGCTGGGAGTAAACAGGGAAATGCAGATGGTCTTTCGCGGATGCACTCTCTAATGTCCATGGTCGCTCGACCCTATAGGTCTGAGCTGGGGGGGAGGATGTGTGACAGAAAGCAAGGAATTGTGCTGGAAGGAACCTATATACCTCCCCAGATTTTGCAAGGTTCTTACTTTGTGTAATTAGCCCCAGGGAAATGTGTTATGTTCTAATGAATGTTGCACTTTAAATATGTGTATATTTGGGCCCTGAGGTGGAGCACCTGGAGAGTAGGGTGGGCCAGTGCTCCACTCCACATTTTGGAAGTTGCTTGGTGAGAAGTCCAGTTCTGGAGTTTGAATCCTAATCTAACTCACCTGAAAAGGATTGTCAATTACCAGTGCTATTAAGTACTCCCCTGCCAAGGAAGAAGGGAGATTGTGTTTGGTTTCTGTGAGTGGAAACAGAGAGCTGAAAACCCTGAAGCAGTAAGGCTGTTTATGTTTATGTTTATGTTGGGAAATGGACAAGCCATCCAACCCAGTTAGCTGATTATTTTGTTTAGTTAGTGCTCAGAAGAGCAAGGCTTTTGTTTGATATATTTTTGTTACCTTTATACCTTACTGTGCATTTATTTTGGAACCTCAATAAAAGAGCAAGTCAGTTTACCTCATCCAGCGTGTGAAGTGTCTCTAAAGCCTGAAAAGACTGTGTGTAACACCCCAATCCCAGGACAAGGTACCAAGGGAAAGGAGTACTTTTGTCACAGTGTGTATACTGTTAAATGTTTTGCCTGCTCTCCTGTACTGCTGAGGATTGCTAACAACTAGGTGGATTTGTGTAATGCCCTCTGTTGGTAGCAACAGCAATATGCACACACATAGGCAGTCACACACACACACACACACACACACAGGTAGACAGTCATATACACACACGCAGTCAGTCAAACACACAGGCAGTCTCACACACACACACACACACACACACACACAGGCAGACAGTTAAACACAGGCAGACAGCCACACACACACAGACACAGGCAGTCAAACACAAAGACAGGCAGTCATGCACACAGACACACACACACACACACACACTGGCAGACAGCCACACCCACACACAGGCAGTCATGCACACAGACAGCCTCACACACACACACAGACAGTCAAACACCAAGACAGGCAGTCATGCACACAGACACACACACACACTGGCAGACAGCCACACCCACACACAGGCAGTCATGCACACAGACAGCCTCACACACACACACAGACAGTCAAACACCAAGACAGGCAGTCATGCACACACAGACACACACACACATGCAGACAGTCACACACACACACAGAGGTAGACAGTCACACACACATGCAGACAGACAGACAATCACACATAGTTACCTCTGTTCATTATGGAGGAGTGGAGGCAGTGCAGCTCCTGGAGACTGGTTGTTGGGGAAGCAGGGACTCCTTCCTGCTTCCCCTACAGCAGTTACCCGGCACTTTTAGCTCTGCCCCGCCGCAATATTGTGTTGTGCACAGCTCGCACACCCCTAAGGCCGGCCCTGCCTGTGTGGATTTGTAGGGACCTATTTGCTGGTTGCAGGATCCCTATAGCCCTGGGATAAAGCAAGAGAGTTAGGCCTGAGAGCTGCAAGTGTCTTTTTAACTCCTTAAGGACCGCTGACCTACTAGCTACGTCCGACAAAAACTAAATACAACCGCAGAAAATCTATTAGTTACCCGACCGTCACTGTTCCCCTGCCGGCAATCGCTATTGCTCCTGGTGTGAGTGGACTGACTGACAGCCCAGACAGTCCCCCCCTCTGCAAATTAGGCCCCTGCGGGCTATATGATCGCTCTGAAAGAGATCGCCTTCCTGCTCCTCGGGAGACTTGGAGTATGAGGGAGGGCTACTCTCACATGAAGAGCATCACTTTGTCCCGTTACTCAACGCCTACAGGCTGCCGGGATTCGCTATCGATGGTACCTGCGACGCATGCTGTCGCCAACCAAGAGGGCAAGGATTACAGGCTGGAGGACCCAGCTTCTTCCAGGCACTTCTTCTACCCGACCAACCAACCCCTGAAGCCACCCCCGCCTCATCTCCGCAATGGGACATTGCTAACGTGGTGCCATTCTCGCCCAGGAATGCAGCAGGCGATGGGTGAAGAGTAACATGATAGCCCCGTGTTAATCCAGGATGCTGAACTGCTCCTGCAGCACCCAGCTTCTTCCAGGCACTTCTTCTACCCGACCAACCAGCCCCTGAAGCCACCCCCGCCTCATCTCCGCAATGGGACATTGCTAACGTGGTGCTATTCTCGCCCAGGAATGCAGCAGGCGATGGGTGAAGAGTAACATGATAGCCCCGTGTTAATCCAGGATGCTGAACTGCTCCTGCAGTCCCCTATGTTATATGTTGTGGTGCTGATGCAATCCGGTCAGAAACCGCAAACGATAGATATCCCTGTACTGTGATGCTTATGGGTGCAAACCCAAGCTAAACACTAGTCCTTGCACTTTTACATACCCCTTCCATATCTTTGCCTACCCTAGCAAGTGCTAGCCTGGTATTCTTATCTCTCTTGTGTTCTTATATATAAAAAATTAGGTGTATACTACTCAATGTATTGCAATATCTTCTCTCTTCTAACCACTTCTCTATGCTTATGCATTACAAATGTTTTATTCTGTAATTTACCTCAATAAAAAACAGATTGACAAAAAAATAATACACGTAGACTTCAAATATAGACTTCTACGTACATATTTATGTAATATTTTTACATAATTACATTTTTTTAATTGCAATTTGCGGAATCTTCCTGACAACCCAGGCAGAAAGTCCAGAGAATTTAATTTGCTAGCACTGTATTTAACCCTGTAACTTTCCAAGACATCCTAAAACCTGTACATGGGGGGTACTGTTTTACTCTGTAGACTTCGCTAAACACAAATATTAGTGTTTCAAAACAGTAAAACGTATTGCAATGATGATATTGTCAGTGAAAGTGAAGTTTTTTGCATTTTTCATGCATAAACGGCACTTTCACTCAGTGGCGTACTAATAGGGAGGTGGGGGTCCACCCCAGATGCCACTCATTACGGGGGTGCCACCTGTTAGTGAGAGCCATGGCCGGGCAGCAGGAGGAAGAATCCAGAGGCTGTCAACTTGCTCCGCCCTTACGGTGTTTTGAGCTGAAATGCTCTGACACTCTGTGTCGGCGGAACCGCGGGGGAGAGTCTGGATCCTGGATCAGCAGGGAGCAGCGAGCAGACGAAAGAGCAGGGTGAGTGCTTGCTAATATTGGTTTTTTTTTTATTAAAGTGTTTTTTGTGTGCAGGGGTCTTGTAGGGAAGGGGGTTGGGACAGGGTTCTGTAGAGGGGAGTGGGCAGGGGTCTGTAGAGTGTGATGGACAGGTGTCTGTAGAAGGGGGTAGGCAGGGACTTTTGTGATTGGGGTGCGGAGGGTTTGTAGAGGGGGCCGGGGCCCTGCTTTCACTGATGATATCATTGTTGTGATACGTTTTACTGTTTTGAAACCCTCATATTTGTGTTCAACGAAGTCTCCGAGTATAACAGTTCCCCCCATGTACAGGTTTTATAGTGTTTTTGAAAGTTACAGGGTCAAATATAAGGCTTGATTTTCCATTTTTTTTCACATTGAAATTTGCCAGATTGGTTATGTTGCCTTTGAGAGCGTATGGTAGCCCAGGAATGAGAATTTCCCCCATAATGGCATACCATTTGCAAAAGAAGACAACCCAAGGTATTGCAAATGGGGTATGTTCAGTCTTTTTAGAAGCCACTTAGTCACAAACACTGGCCAATGTTAGCATTCATAATTGTTTTTTGCATTTTTAGCATACAAACTAATATAAATGCTTACTTTGGCCAGTATTTGTGACTAAGTGGCTTCTAAAAAAGACTGGACATACCCCATATTGAATACCCTGGGTTGTCTACTTTAAAAAAAATGTACATGTGAGGTGTGATTCAGAGATTTATGACCGATAAGTTTTACAATGTCACTATTGATATATTTAAAAAAATATATATTTTTGAAACAGCAATGTCCTACTTGTACTTACTTATAGCCCTATAACTTGCAAAAAAAAGCTAAGAACATGTTAAATGTTAGAAACTATTTAGCACGGGTGTTTTTTGGCGGTTGTAGATGCGTAACAGATTTTGGAGGTCAAAGTTAGAAAAGGTGTGTTTTAAAAATTAGTTTCATCTTATTTTATAATAGTACTTTATATGATATGATGAAAATAATGGTATCTTTAGAAAGACCATTTAATGTCGATAAAAACTGTATATAATATGTGTGGGTACAGTAAATGAGTAAGAGGAAAATTAAAGCTAAACACAAACACCACAGAAATGGGCGTCCTTAACGGTACGAAAATTGAAAAACGGTCTTGTTAAAGGGGTTAAAGACAAGAGCTAAAACAGTGCAGGCGGATGTGGATACCTGCCTGAAAGAAGGGCTGCAGCGGAAGAGGCAGAGAGGGCTGGAAGCAGGATTGCAGTGTATGAGGCAGAGGGTGTGTTACCTGCCTGGAAGGAGAGCCGCAGTCTGGTTGGGTGGAAAAGCTCCAGAAGGACACCAATCAAGCTTCGTTGACTGAGGCTGAAGCGTTCCAGGGTCCCTGCAAGCGATTAGGAAGCAGACTGGGCAGAGGTACTCGGTTGAAGTACAGGAGCTTGGTCACAGACACACCAAGCAACATAACTACTGTGCTGATGGTAATGGTGCCAGGAATGCTCCCCCACCCATTGTTAGAAGTCACAACTTTAAATGGAGAGCCAGAAGTTCTTAAGCAGGGGCCTCCGTTGGCTGTCCTGAGCCAAGCCCTGCAGTGCAAATCAGCTGACTACTCTCAGCCCATGAGCTAAGTCCTACACCACTGGTCTTGGCACAGATAGAGAGCTCTGACTCTGTCTAAAGTAATAGTGGCACATGGAAGATCAAAGTTAAAAGGAAAGTATAGGGTAGGAATACAAATTTGTATTCCTATCACTATAGTACTATATAGTGCCCCCCTCGCTCACGTGCCTCCCTCACCTTCCTCCCCAGCATATAAATGGTTTTGTCACTTACCTGAATCAAGCACCGATGTCCCTATGTGCTTGATCAGGCTCTGCCTAAACTCCTCCTCCCACGATGTCAGTTGATGTCGAGCACCGCAATCACATTAGGATTACCCAATATTAATGCATTGCTACATGAGGACATCCAGCGTTAGGTAGGCAACCAAAGTCTCCTAACAAGCTGGACTGGTCCACTAGAGGTGAAGTTAACCCTGCAAGGTAATTATTAAATTTTATCAATAACTGAAATAATTACAATTGCAGGGTTAAAGGGATGGTGCGCTACACCGAGACCACTTCAATAAGCTGAAGTGATCTGGGTGCCTATAGTTTCCCGTTAAGAATTCTGATAGTTGTGAAATTATTATTTATGAGGGAGGTGGGTGCTGTATTGGTTATGGTGCGAGGCATGTTCCTTTAATGTTGGGCATGGAGTCTCGGTGTTATTCTTGCAGTAAACATTTTATGGCTCTTCAGATTGGTATGGACTTAGATCCTCTTAACCACAAAAAAAAAAATCACAGAAAGACTAAATATGGAAAATAAAATTGCAGAAAGTTTAAAGGAACACTATACCATTAAGAATACAAATGTAGGTGACTGATCCCCACCTGCAGGAAAAAAAAAAAAAAGGTATTTTGCTTACCTTTTCACGTAGCTGGCCCCATCTCGTTGTTTGAGATCATTGAGACTGATGATCTCATCCAATCCAATGCTTTCCTGTGGGAAAGCATTAGGGAAGCAAGTGCTCATGCGTGATAAAATGCCACGCTGTGCCAATCAGATGGTCTTTCTGAGATCATCTAATAAAAACAGAAGAGTTTTGCTAATTCGTTGGAAATGCCTCTAGTGGCTGGCTGAGAGACTGCCTTTATAGGCATTTAAACAATGAAAACATTGCCATTAAAGGACCACTATAGTGCCAGGAAAACATACTCGTTTTCCTGGCACTATAGTGCCCTGAGGGTGCCCCCACCCTCAGGGTCCCCCTCCCGCCCGGCTCTGGAAGGGGGAAAGGGGTAAAACTTACCTTTTTCCAGCGCTGGGCGGAGAGCTCTCCTCCTCTCTCCCTCCTCGCTCGCCTCGGCCGCTGAATGCGCACGCGCGGCAAGAGCGCGCGCATTCAGCCGTTCATAGGAAAGCATTTACAATGCTTCCTATGGACGCTGGCGTGCTTCTCACTGTGAAAATCACAGTGAGAAGCACGCAAGCGCCTCTAGTGGCTGTCAATGAGACAGCCACTAGAGGATTAGGGGGAAGGCTTAACCCATTCATAATTATAGCAGTTTCTCTGAAACTGCTATAATTATGAAAAAATGGGTTAACCCTAGAAGGACCTGGCACCCAGACCACTTCATTAAGCTGAAGTGGTCTGGGTGCCTAGAGTGGTCCTTTAAGCATAATATCAATGTTTTCCCATGCTGGGTTAAAACGAATGGGACGTGGCACCCAAAGTTAAAGTGCTCTGGGTGGGTGCCTATAGTGTAGTATATATAGTGCCTTTACAAACTCAAAAAATTTCCATTAATAGTGAGTATTATTTTTACTTTCGGATAAGAATAGAATATAAAAGTGTTTACTTTACTGATACCCAGCTGTCATTTACAACTCCAAACAATTTTGGATCTGGGAAGATGTTTCCTGAACTTGGTATTTATCCTCTATTGTTGTGATTGTGTGGCGAAAAAGTTCTACGAACGGGCAGCATGATATTAAACATTGACATTTCTCTTTGAAAGTGTTACATTCCTCGCACAGTGCAGTGAACAATGTTTACCAGATAGCTGTATATTTACAGGTTTATAGGAAGAAATGCATTTGATCTCAATGTCAATCATATTTCATAATTGACCCTTTTTTTATTTTTTTAAAATTCTTTATTTTTAGTGCAGGTTAGCATGTAACGTACATACATTTTGCATTCAAATCTGATACATACATTTTGCAATCTATTCTGGAACAGGGGTAAATATCGTATGTGAAGTCACGTTTTTGTGGGTTCTGGCTGGGTAGTGTGTTGCACATTTTTAATAGTGTGGTAGTCTGTTGGGTTGTAGCGAGTTGGTCAGTATGTGGGTTGATGAACTCCCGCTATGTGTGATGTCTCGTAAGTTATATGCCAGTGAGGTTTGCGAGTTCTGAGTCTCTTGGGTGCATGTGAGGAAGAGGTGTGTTGGCTCCTACGTGGTGTCGGCCCTATGTGGTAGTTGCTCTTGGTACTAGTTCTATTGTGTGACCTTCATCTATGTGTGGTCTCTTGTCCCCTTATCGTTTTCCCCTGGCATGTCGGGTGTGGTGGGGAGGGGGGGAGAGAGTCCCTGAGCGTGATGCGGGTGATGTGTGTGCCCTTTGAGTCTCCCTGCGTAGCTAGGTAATTGTGTGTTGATGTGTATAAAAAGAGGCCGGGTGGATGATCCATATAGTGTTAATCATTGCATAACTTTGCAACTAGGAAAGTCTCATAAATGTCCCTATAGCATGAGGTGCTCGGTGTGCTGATTAGTTCAGGTCTTTGGTCTCCTGTCTCTTCTAATGTCTGATGAGGACGTATCTGAGTCAGTGTCCAGTAGGGGTTGCGTGTCCGGTGGTGCGTGTGCGAAGCCCCGTTGTGATTGTAAGTCCAGTGTAAGTCCAGTGCTGCCAGTAGTCTGCTGGGTCCATAGCTTTGTAGAACTTTCCTTCTTTGGTAACCCATAGAGTTTGCGGTGTCGCCCATCTGTAGGTCAGGCCTGCTTTCTGCAAGATCTGCGTGAGGGGCTGCATGGCTTTCCGCCACTGTAGCGCGGCTATGTTGAGGTCTTGGAAGAATGAGATTTTGCAGTTCTCAAATTCGTATGGCGTCTTCCCTTTTATCGCTGCTAGCAGGCTTAATTTATTGGACATTGTTTGACACCTGAGAATAATTTCTCGTGGTGCGGTTGCAGGGTCTCTTGGGGATTTTGCTATTCGGTATGCCCCATCAAAGGAGAAGTATTTAGCCTCTCTTGCTGATAGTAGTGATGCCACTAACCTTCTTATGAAGTGTGGTAGTTCTTCTAGGGGTATAGTCTCTGCTACTCCCCTTACCTTTATGTTCTTTCTCCTGCCCCTGTCGTCCAGGATGAGCATCTGTTTGTTTGTTTCAGCTTGTGTAGTCTAGATATGTTGTACTTTATCGCTCAGTTCCTTGAGGCCTTGTTGCAGGTCTGTCACATTCCTTTCAGTAGTCTGTGTGCGCCTTTTGACGGCCTGTACCTCGGTCGTGAGAGCCGCCAGGTCCGCCTCTCACATTGCCCTGAGGTTATTTTGGAGACCGGTGAGCATTTCTTGAGGTTCCCATTTTGTAGCCGGTGCTTCTGTCTCCTTTGGGCTTGGTGACTCTCTGTTTATCGGCATCGGGCTCTGGTATGTGGTCTCGCCGCTAACTCTTGTGAGTGAAGGCTCCTGGGTGAGTGAGGCCTCCCGCGCCGCTGGTGTTATCGCTGGCGCCGTGTGTTGCAGCATCTGACTTATGTCGTGCTGTGTCTTGGAAGTGGGAGCGGGTGTTTTGGGGTTTTTCTTCCCCATGTTACCCGTTAGCAGAGTTAGGAGATCGGAGTCGTCCCAGTCTAGTGGGCCTCCGTAGGCCGCCGGAGAGTGCTTGATTGTGCGGTAGGCCTTGGAGCCGCGGGTCTGGTATTTTTTGCCCGGGGTATGTAGAAAAGGCATCGGGAGGTTCAGGGCGGTTTGCTGCGTCGAACTCTGCCCTCTTTGCAGTCGGTTTCACTTGGATGCGGGCGATATTTGACAGATTAAGATTTTCAGCGCTCAGAGCTGTGAAAATGGCGTCTATTCAGTTGCACTGCCAGGCTCCGCCACCATCTCTTTTTTTTTTTTTTTTTTTATTCCATATTCTGTTTGGAGTTGATCTGTTTCAAGATCTTGTTTATTGTCTTTCAGTCTGTAAGCATTCTCAGAATACCCGTTTCCCCAGTCAGTCGGCTTTAAGGGCATTCCTCTTAAAAATGCTTATCGTTCCAGCTAATTAACAGTTTGCCTAAGGCAGTGGTCTGGACTGTGTTCCTTGCTCCTATTTAACATTGCATGTTCTGCTAATTAGTCAAATGCATTGTAATCTAGTAATATTTCTAAAACTGTAACAGTTCCACGTATTCTGAGAATTTACTTGGATAAAATAAAATTACTAGTTTTTATTGATGGATAGATAATAAAATAGGGGATTTGGTACCTGTGTATCTTGTTGGATCATAAAAAGCCTTATATTTAAAAAAACAAAAAGAAGATAATTAACCAGGAAAAAGTATATTCTATATAAAATTGAAGGGAACGCTATAGGGAGAGGAACACAAACGTGTGCCTGGCTCTATAGTGTTAAAAACCCTGTCTAGCCCCCAAGAGTATAGGAAGCAATTGGATTGGCTGAGATTGATCTCAGCCAAGAAGACGGGCCAAAGGCCACCCTGGCCAATCGGCATCTCCTCATAATGATGCATTGAATCAAGGTTTCTCTATGAGGAAAGTTAAGTATTTCCTTGCAGAGGGTGGAGATACTGAATCTAAGTGCTGTACGCTGTGCAGCATCACCCCAGGAAGCACCTTTTGCAGCCATCAGAGGACAGGACACTGGAGGGATTCCCTAGACTGGAAAGTAAACACTGGCTTTTCTCTGAAAACACAATGTTTGTTGCAAAATGCTTGCAGCTACTGACTATAGCCACCAGAACAACTACAATAAGCTGTAATTGTTCTGGTGACTATAATGTTCCTTTAATGTATATAGAGTTGCATGCCTTCCATAATCTGTTCGATGAGCAGTAAAATGCCGAACTTTGTATAGAAGATCAAAGGGATTGGCGGAAGAGTTCTTTGTTAATGGAGATAAATGAAGAAATTATAGTAATTTTGACCTCTTATCTTGGGTACAAGGAACATTGCATTTACATATTGTATCAAGAAAGTGAAAGGACTGTCTCATTGATTTCCCATTATTACCTGCTGGGTGTGCAAATTCCAAACTTAATGTGCTATTTTCCCAAGTGCCATGACTTGTTCACCAATATGCTTTGAGTAGATGATCAATATGATAACTAGTGCGTTGATTTTCCTCTAAAGTATATTTCCAGAGCACTCCTTTAGTAGGATTCATTTTAAAAGGAATCTTACGGGAACAGTTAGGTGCAGGTACATCTACAGACATCCCACAGATATATTGAAAGCATTAAGTAAGTACTACTATACATATATATTGGAGACATTGGCAGTACAATGTGTAGATTAAATTTATGTTAAGTAAACCTTGGCATCTCCATTTCTGACTTCTCATTGTTCTATTTGGGGTCTTTGTCATTTTGCATAATACATGTGTAATCTTCCTCAAATCTTGTTTGTTTATACAAAATCTAATTCAAAAAAGATCAATAGATTAAATGAATCCTTCCAATCTTACAGATTGTTTCTGGGCCTTGATCTTGTAACTTTTGTAAATTAAAGGTGAGTAACAACCTCAGGAATTGACATTGTGTCCAGTGACATAAATTTGCCTGCATGGCTCCCTTGTCTTTGTTGTACAACAATATTTTAGGGCACCATTCCAACCATTTTTTCAGTACATTGGGTATGTGTCCATTGTGATCTTGTTTTTGACCCAAATATCAGAAATCAATTTGTGTGTTTTGCCAAAATCTGAAGTTACAACTATATACTTGCTTGTTGTCGTGGCGACTGGGTCTGGTTGGAGTGGTGGAACTCAGTTGCAGGGAATAGCACGCCCTTACGAACACGATCCTTAGGAGTAACCTGGAGGTAGAAACAGGGTCCTGATAGGTCTGTGGTGGCACGGGGGCTTTATTGAAAAATAGAGTACATGACAAGGGGCAAGATGAAGGCAAAGTCAGGATAACCATAAGTGATAGCTGGCAACGAAGTAGCAGAGTCAGGAACAAGCCAAAGTCAGTATACCAAGAGTCACAATCATTGGGAAGGAAGAGGAACATAAAATAATAAGACGACAGGAACAGAGCACGCAGCAGCAGAATCACAGGAAGTTGAAAATAACCAAGCAGCTGCTGGGGATGCGCACAGAGGTTTCATTGGCCAATAGGATCACATGACCCATTCCTACCAGAGAAGGAGTGCAGGTGATGTCCATAAATCAGACCCATCTTGGATTCTTCACTGTCCCTTCTGCTCCACAAGCACATCAAGCGATTCTCTGTGATCTTCAGGCACTTCCAGGGGCAATCCTGCATGTCAGCCGCCATTTTGGATCAGTCTTACTTCCCAATCAGAGGATCAGCCATGTGGTCCTGGTCCTACTTTCTGGACGCAGTGGGCGCCCATGGACAGGTAAATTACCTGTCGTTTGTGACAGCTGTTTCTCTCCAGTTGTGGATTATTGCCAAAACATTGCAGGCAACACAGTTTGATTTGCAATGGCGAAACAGCTGTCTGAAAACTGTTAAGTAGAACTTAATAAAAAAAACAACCTGGTTTATCAAACCTGGTGTGTCTGCTTTTCAAAGACATATGCTTTCATGTAGATTTTATTTCTCCTTCAATTGTGGGCTGCTAAACTTCCTCAGATGAACTAAGCAACCAAAAAGCAGTGAAAGGAAATGTTTCAAAATTGTATTGTCACTTACACTGGAAGTTCCAACAATTCAGTAAAACTGATGTGTAGGGTCTTTCTGTAATCTAAAAATGTAGCTTATTATATTATAGATGGCAAAAAAATAAATAAAAGCCAACAACATTGTACTATTTATAAAGACCACATGAATTCAGGAAATATAAATCTTCCTAGTTGTAATTAATTTTATAAAGTGTATAAATTGTAATGAATTGTAGAATAATATAGTGCTGCATAAACGGCAATAAATATTAACAGGGTTATTCACTAGTGAGAATTCAGTAGATTTAACATTTAAGACCAAAGTAGACAAATTAGAAGCATAACAGGAATAATTATTTTTTTCCAGTTCAGCTATTTGAGCCTAAATTTGAAATTCACTTTGAAGTGATTTTTATAAATGCTATTTTTGAACTTTAGCTTTTTTGCAGCTTACCAGCTGTTACATCTGCTTGTTTGTAGAGGATAAATATATTGCCAAGTTGTTCCAGACTTTGCCCTCAGTCAATATTGTAATTTTATAGAAATGGAGAGCATGCGTCATTGACTCTGTGTGTTGCATGCATTGTGCTGTATGAAGTGCTAAATTCAAAGAAGTTATTTATTAATCTAATAGTGTAGTAAATTTCACAACTGCATATATCTACACATATAAACTATTTAGCATGGTGTTTTCAGACTTTCAGAATTAAAGGAACAATCTTCCTATTGGTTTGCGCTGCAGAATGAGGGAGGTTTACCCGGTTGGCCGCTGAGAGCATCAGTCTATCAGAGAGGAAGGATGTTGGGAGGTAGACTTTCAGGGTGCCTGTGCGCCACATTTTGAGTTAAACCATTGAACACTGGTTAACCCTGAAGGTCAAACAGCACCTGGTACTCCTGTCCTTTTAACAATTTAAATGATCTTAAAGAAACACTATAGGGTAAGGAACACAAACATGTATTTCTGACCCTTTTGTGTTAAAACCACCATCTAGCCCCCCTCACCCCCCTAAATATAGCTAAATCTTACTTTTATGGCAGTCTGCTGTTGCTGGCTCTTCCCCTGATCTGCCTGCTTGGCTTACATCATTAGTAGTGATATTCTGAGCCAATCACAATGCTTTCCCATAGGGAAGATTTGGATTGGCTGAGCTTGTCAAGGAGTCAGAGCCAGCAGAAGCCAAATACAGCCCTGGTCAATCAATGCATATCTATGAGGAAAGTTCAGTGTCTGCATGCAGAGGTTGGAGACACTGAATGTGTGCAGCACTGCCCCAGGAAGCATCTCTAGTAGCCATCCATGGAGTGGCCAGTGGAGGTATCCATAGGCTGTAATGTAAACACTGCATTTTTTCTGAAAAGATAGTTTTTACTGCGAAAAGCCTGAAGGGAATGATTCTACTCACCAGAACAAATACAATAGGCTGTAGTTGTTCTGGTGACTAGCTATACAATAAGCTATAGTGTCCCTTTAAGTTGTAATGGTAATAGAGTGATCCTTTTAAACTTTTGTTAGCTATCAAAAGCTCTCTCCATCCATTGGGCTCGGCCTAGGTGAATATTTTTCCCCAGCTCTCCTTCCCCAGGAGTTGTATAGACACCATGTCATCACCTTTGAGTCCCTGGCGCAGAAGCTCCCCATGCATCTAATTCTACATGAGGAGGCAGTACGACAGGGTTGCCTACACCTCCCACAATTCCTGCCTTTATAGAAAAGCTTTTTTGAGTCGAGCAACACACATTTTTTGTGAGTAGCCTGTGACATACATTCAAAATTTGCTTACTCAGCTATTGTTTATATTTCTCTGGAATAATTAGCTACAAGCCTCTCTACTATGAGTGTATACACAAGCTACTGCATTTTTCTGACCCTTGCAATTCTTTGTTGCAATTCCAATTGTTGCAGTGTAAGCATGCAGAAGCCAAACACAGAAATATTGGACACAGGTCTTCAGGAAGTAACAGGCCTTTATTCACATTACCGATCGGGTCTCAGATGAACTCCTGTTCCAACATTCTGAGAGACCAACACATAGTGTACATTCCTTATATAGCACTATAACTCCTCCCATTAATAGCTACACCCACATATACCTTTAACCAATCAATGAGCAGAATATAGACTTGTACATCTAGTCAAACCACATGGCTCATCCAAGACAAAGGAAATAAGTGCAATTTCAGTTCCTGCATTCCTGCACATGCTCAGTACACTGATGACTGTATCCTAGCTACATGTAGCTAACCAACTGACACAACATACACATATGCCACATGGAGATTTTGGCCTACTAAATTTTGACCATGCTGGAATCCCATCACATTCCCCCCTTTGATGCCTCTGATATAACATTATTCCAGATGCATCACCAATCACAGTTTTACCTACATCTCTCAAGTAGCCATTGAACCAGAGTAGACCTTGTAAGCATCTTAAAAACTCCTTCAACATTCTTCATCCTGAATATATTCTCTTCGGGCTAGGGGATCATATCTTCCAGACAGCCATTACATGAGCCGCTGTCTTTCTCTCTATAGTACTCTCTATAATGCTACGTAGGGACCTTACCACTAGTGGAATTAGACAGGGCAGGAGGAGGCACAAAAAATATAATAAATTCTACTCCTCCTACTAATGTCTTAATTCCTCCAAGCTGCTCATACCAACTTCCAAACCAACTACTTAGGTTATACCCATTCCAGACCTGAGTAGGTACATGCTCAAATTTAACCATGTGGCTTGTAAGTTCAGCCACTGCCTGCCCTTCATCATCTATGTGCAGACAACAGTTACTTAGATTAAACTTTCCGCATACACCTCCTTCTACTGCTAGTAAGTAATCAAGGGCTAGCCTATTCTGGTATATGGCTGATCACATCTTGGTATTTTGCTTAGCTAGAAGATTAAGCACTTGAGCTGTGTCATTAGTAATAATCTCAACTACCGCCTGTAGTCTAATAATGCGGTTGAGCATATATAATCGGAGTTCTATATCCATAAGTACCTACCATCTTCTGCCCAAGTAGCAGGTCCATAATAATTAATAATACGTTGAGGGGGCCACTCATTATCTTCCCAGCTACCTGTATCCAAGGATGCTCTCTCCCTTTTATGATTTACATCGTAAACCTTAACTCCCAAGGTCTCTCCTGTTTCGATTGGCAACAAGAAGAAGGATGGCTTTGGCATACCTAATACACATGCCCCTTCCCAATCTTGTGGTAACTCCAAATAAGTTTTCTTACCACAGATCCAGTATAAATTTGCTGGGGCTTTCCAACTAGATGTAGCCGATAAGTCAAACCATACCTCCTTTAAATGAGTGTAATTGGCAAACGGATTAGTAGGTTCCGAGACATTTGAAGCTGACCACCAAGTAGTATTTTTAGTATTAACATTATAGGCTTTTTGTCCCAAGCAAGTTAGCTCACCTACAGACGTGTTATACATTGTCCCTTTCCTGGCTATACAAACATGACCTATAATGGAGGTTTTTAACCACCATTCCAATTTACTTCTAGTACTTACTTGATGATCAGACTGGAAAGGTATCTGTTGTTCATATGTCTCAGAGCCAGGGTACCATATTTCCTTTGCCTCCCATGGCCACTGGTCTCCCATATTAGTACCTCCACACACATAGCAATTAGTTACATTAAGACTACCTGCAATACCCTCAGCCAAATCAATAAATAAGTTGTTAACATTATGGGGAATTTTATCCTCAGTACTCATCTCCTCATAAAAGGAATGAGAAACCTGATGAGTTTGAGTTGCCACTGTCTCAGTTTCAAGACCTACATATATTATTGTTCCTGAATCTACTCCTGTGCCATATATTTGAAACCCAAACAGACCTCCAAACCTGTCAATAAAGTACTGCAGATTGGAAATGGTCATGTGAATGGGGTTACACACATAGTTTTACAGTATGGTGTGGTAGGCAACCTTTGGATAATCATATCTTGATCCACTGTTTTTCCCAGGTTGCCCAACCTACACATGACAAATAGGGGCAGAAGTTAGTCTCTATTTGGGCAATCAGGATCAGTAGATCTTATACTGGGACATAAGTATTCATCATTAAACCCATAAGTTCGTTCCCATTTAAGATTACCACATACATTCCAAAGTCTTCCACTACCCGAAATCGCCTTACATGCATCAAATAGTAGAATACCCGTTGAATGTATGGTGCTTATCACAGTCCTATTTATTAATGTCCCCTGGGAGTTACTATTCCGAATTACCAACCAAATTGTACGGGGTTGGAAATGGGGATCAAAACATTTAGACTCTCCTGATATTGGCTTGCACACACTATAATCAATATCCAAATATCTACATTTAGATACAGATCCCTTACATTCATACTGTGAGTGCTAGATGAGAGTTTGGGATATTTGGTTACCTGTTTTAGTAGTCTTAATGCAACTATCGCAATTCGGTATGTCTGTACTCCTACCTTCCTGAAAAATCATAAAAATACTAAGACACAATAAAACACATTATTCCTGAAATCCTCATTTTTCTTCAACCGTGCGATGGCCTCTCAGCTTCCCGATTGTGAGGGCTGCAAGGATGTTGTTCTTCTGATCCTCACTTTCCTTCACAGAGATCCCTTCAAGATACTCTGGCTATGACACGTAGGCAGGTGGTCAGGCTTTATTATGGCCGCCAAAACACCTACTTGATGATCTTTGTAGACTTTTAACTAGAATGTCTCGATATCCCCTCGTCACTCCGACTGAGTTGCACGCTTCAACCGGGTCCTGCAAGGATTCTCAGGATCTGGAGGAGCTTGCCAAGAGTCTGCTGCTGGTTTAACCTTAGAATGATGAATCCAAGGAGTCACTTCCGCCACCTTTACAGCTGTTGGGGTAGATAAAAGAACAACATACAAAGGCTAACAGGATACACCCGAGCTTTAACTCAATATGTATTGGTGGGATATTACGAGCAAGTCCTGGAGGATTATTTTCTTCCCATACTCCTGGAATGTCAAGTAAGGATTCATCACTCTTAGGGTTAACACTTGTCACTATGGAATAGAAGCGCCATTCTTCTTCCCTTGGCACCGATATCACCATTATGCCTGGTAATCCCTTAAACTTCAGAGATGTTAATCCATTAGGTAAAAGGTTATCTGAGCTTAAAGCTTCGATAATAGATCTCGCCCTAAAAGTTGAATCGGACACTTTGGCATATATAGGAACTAATGCTTCACCACATGGCCTCCCAGAATACAAGTGCGACTCTTAAAAACCGGTCTAGCTGCACTTCTCCCAGTAGCTCCTATCACAGTTATAATCTTCCCCGAAGGCGGAGCCACCATCTTAGTCACCACAGAATGTTCAGCACCTGTGTCGATCATGAAAGAACTTCTCTTTCCCCCTATTGCTACATCGACCATAGGCTCCGCTTGACCAAGTGGGATGGAGCCCAGTCGGTATCAATAGTCTTCCATGATAGTGTCAGCCAGACCCGCAAAATCTCTATCCTCTCTTTCTCTAGGTCTCTGCGTGGGTAGATAGTATCTGTCTCCTTGAACACTTCCTCTACTATTCCCATCATTCCCTCTAAAACTTCCTCTTACTCTATAACTACCACTATAACCTCCTCATACCCTTCTCTCTCCTTGTCTATCACCTTCATACTGCTCTCTCTGTGGACACTCACTCTTCCAATGTCCCTCCTTTCTACAATACGCACATTAATTCCTACTTAAAGTCCCTTGCTCAGCCTATTCTCGTCCCCTCTATTCACTTCCCTGTCTTTCTACACTTAAGATAGCTACCGCTAGCATATCTGCCTTTTTCCTCATTTTACGTTCTTCCTCCGTCTCCCTATTCATATATACTGTATTTGCAATCTCCATTAGCTGTATTATGGACATCCCTACAAATCCCTCTAATTTTCTGTAATTTCCTTTTACTATCACCTTGGGCCTGGCTGACAAATGCTGAGTCTATCATTCGGAAGTTTTCAGGGGCCTCTGGATTAAAGGGAGTATACAACCTATTTGACTCAAGCAGTGTCTAATATGGGACTTCGGCAAGGCTGCCCAATAATAGGTTCCAGTCTACGGGTAGTAAGATAGGTGCAAGGGGGTGAGCTAATTTTATTAGTCAGCATTTGGTGGATGAAAAAACGTTTTTTTTTAAAGTGTTAAACCAAAAACCTACCAGTAGGTGTCACCAGAGGGTAATTGTATCAAAATAATCTTTATGGGTCTAATAAGAAAACTCAACTTATAATATATTTATACATAAAATAAAACCTTATAGCAATAAATATATTAAAATAGGGTAAGCAATCCTACATCTATCTGTTATAAACAATGTATTATCAATGTAACTCCCGAAGATGGCCAGTAGGTGGCCTAGAGTGCCTCCCTAAAGTCAAATGAAACAAATAGACTTTAATTAATTATGTCCTATTTTATTATTACTTATTTTAATCAATGTCCACCCTGATATCTAGGCTTGATTAAATCTTTAGTTCTAAGGTAAATTAAACATTTCAGTTTGTAGTTTAGTAAAAGGGGACATTGTGGACAAAGCTGGGAGGGGCCCATCCAGTAACTAAAAAAAACCAATATACCATCTGATACCATTGATCATTGATTAGGGGGAGGGGTAGTACAGAAATACAAGAGTTTGAAACACAGGAACAGATAGGTATGTGGGTAGGCAGGGACAGTAGAGCAGGGGGAGTGCAAATACTGACTATATACCAGTTTTGGGAGTAAGAAATGGGCGTGGCTACTCTGGCTCTGGAGGATGTTTGGGGGGTTGGTAATCAGATGCCAGGGGGGGAGGGGATGTCCAAAGCAGTTGTAATTAAGTCCTTAGTTCTGACCACCATATGGCTACATTGTTTCCCATATGACACAATTTAATTCACCAAGGCAATTTTTCAACAAATCAGTTTCCAACAGTCAATTTATAGAAACTGATCATAGAATTCCAGCCTACTAGTTACAGCCACATGTACACCCTGCACTAAATTTAAGTGAAGACTGCTACATGGAGGCCATGCGGCCACCAGGACAAGCTACTCCCTACTTTTTTTTTTTTTTTTATAAACATACAAGACAAAGCCTTGTGAATCAGAAGATTATTTCAACAGAGCATCTGATTCAAAAAGCTGTACAAATATACACACAGTTTCAACAGTCACACCAATCTCCTTATCACCAGCAACACATTGCGCAGTCACTAGGCCCAAACACACACACAGGATCCTCACATGCTCAACAATATCACGACGTCGCACACACAAAATTAAATCAAAAAACCACCAAAGACTATACACTTATCAATGTAACTATTATTCAAACCATACAACTATCCACGCTATTAATCCATATAAACTAACCGATCACATAACATTTGAACAAATTCATCTCTACAATTATCCGTACTATAAATCAACTTTTGACTAACCAACTATATCACATTCTAGTAACCTCATCTTTACAGTCAGTGGTTATGGTACAGTTAGTAAGTGGTTATAATACAGTTTTAAAGTCACAGATCAGTTAGTAACAGTTATGGTATTATACATATAACATAAAACAGCAATTGTTAGTAATTTTACACAATGTCAGTGGTTATGGTACATGTCAGTAGTTATGGTACCGTGCGCTATTTTACAGTTATACACACAATTTACACTCCCACTAGACAGCAGAGCTCTAACTTTCTAGTAGGACATACAAGTTAACCAATTCACCAACTACAATATATTTAACAACATTTACAATAATCCCAACTATTCTAACTGGCCAGCACCTCGAGAGCTTTCGATCTATTTATACACCAGAGATTCGATAAGTTCTTCGCTGCCCAGACACCACGTATAGCGAACTAGAGGGCAGAATTTACACAGTACCCAGCTAGTCTATTAAACTATCAATAAGCTAGTGGCTGGATTTACAACAGAGCACACTTAGTTAAGATAGGGTGAAATCTAGCAAACTATAATATACAACAGAGTATGCTAGTCTCCCGGTCCCCCCGACCTAGCGAACAAAATTTACACCCTAGATACGCTAGTCAAGACAGGACACCGGTGTCCGACATGAGCTATTTACACCAGAACTCAGTCTGACCCAAACCAATAAGTGTTGCGCTTTTCACTTCTTCCATCCATAAGGACAGGGCAGATTCCAATAACCGGTTCCAAATATAAAACCCCTTGTGGGTCTACCGCTCTAACGGTATCAATCTTACCTGTCAATTACTGGACCTGGGTTCACTCATAGACGGAACAATCCGGGACTCACTGCGCAGAAGCCAATGATCTCCTGGACAAAAGGCCAGTGGCGCCGAGACGAAAGGAGGTCCACGCAGTAGAAGTCCAGGATTGTAACGTAGAAGGTTTGGTAAAAGTTTACCGTCTCAAATCTCTGTGCCAGCTTCCGTGCGATGAGGTTCCCGGCCCAATTGCACCAGAAATGTTGCAGTGTAAGCATGCAGAAGCCAAACACAGAAATATTGGACACAGGTCTTCAGGAAGTTACAGGCCTTTATTCACATTACCGATCGGGTCTCAGATGAACTCCTGTTCCAACATTCTGAGAGACCAACACATAGTGTACATTCCTTATATAGCACTATAACTCCTCCCATTAATAGCTACACCCACATATACCTTTAACCAATCAATGAGCAGAATATAGACTTGTACATCTAGTCAAACCACATGGCTCATCCAAGACAAAGGAAATAAGTGCAATTTCAGTTCCTGCATTCCTGCACATGCTCAGTACACTGATGACAGTATCCTAGCTACATGTAGCTAACCAACTGACACAACATACACATATGCCACATGGAGATTTTGGCCTACTAAATTTTGACCATGCTGGAATCCCATCACACAATAAGGTCATGACTTGCCTGGAGTGTAATTTTTTTTTCTTTTTACCCTTTTGCCTTATTTTGAATCATACATACAAGCCGCCCTTGTTTCAGCAATTTCTCCAACCCAATTTTTGTATAGGATACTGCAATGATACCTTATCTCACTTGTTAATTTGGGAAACCACAATCTGGGATCAACTCTCACCTCTCAGATGCTGCTGGTCTGAACAAGTACCAAGATACCTTAAATTTTCCTTTGGGATTGTATAAAATCAGGTAGCTTGGCCTAACTCGATTTTTAATGCACAGTTTTTTGGGGATAACTTTTTATAACCTATTATATGTACTGTACAATGACCCATCCACACTATGATCACCAATTCCCCCCAATTCAAGGGATGCCCCTTGGTCCCCACCAAGTTATTGTCTGTTGTTGCATTGTTTCAGGAAACTTGTACATTGTGCCAATTAGACAGCAATCAAACAATCCCAATTATGTTTTCCAGGGGGCAAACTATTCCCTAAATGCAGGTTGCAGGAGTGGACTTTCCCCATTGATTCTAGAGATGTGTTTTGGTGTTCAGCGACATCTCCCGAGTACAACAGTGCCCCCAATGTACAGGTTTTATGGGTTTTTGCAAACTTACAGGGGTCAAATGTAGGACTTTCCCCCTTTCCATGTTTGCACATTGAAATTTGCGAGATTGGTTTGCTGGTCTTATGTTGCCTTTGAGACCATATAGCAGCCTAGGAATGAAAATTAACCCCATCATGGCATACCATTTGTAAAAGTAGACAACCCACGGTATTCAAAATGGGGTATCTCCAGTCTTTTGTAGTAGCCACTTAGCCACAAACGCTTGCCAAAGTTAGCGTTCAAATTTATTTTTTGCATTTTATTTTTTTTACACATAAACTGAACTTTTACTGCTGATTTAATCGGGATAAGTTTTACTGTTTAAAACACTCATATTTGTGTTCAGCAAAGCCTCCAGAGTATAACAATACAATAATATGGTGTTTTGAAAAGGTCAATATAGAACTTGCCCAATTCAGTTTGCCAGATTGGTTTGCTAGGTCTGTGTTGCCTTTTGAGACCATATGATAGCCCAGGAATGTGAAATAACCCCATCATGGCATACCATTTTCAAGTGTACTCAACCCAGGGTATTCCAAATGGGGTAAAGTTAGTGTTTTTATTTGTATATTATAATTATATTATTATAATTATATTTTTTACAATTTATATAATATAATGTGTTTATGAGGACCTGACACCAGGAGGGGGCCCGGCGGCTTGCTCGATATGCCGCAGGGTGCGAGGTCCCTCAAGGCTGCCTGGTCGTAAAGCGCCTGTAGCCACTGGTCTGCAGCTCCGCGCAGTGTGCACAGCTGCAGACCATGTAAGTTTTATGTGAATGTGATGTATACCTTTAGAGTTATGAATATTGTGTAAAACTGTGTATTTTCTTGCCTGTGATAATTAAGTTAGACCATTGTGTTCAGTAATTATATCACTGGCCGAGGGGAGGATTTTGTGTGGGAGTGTCTGAGTGTATTGTACGTATTGATTGGTTGTTCTGCAAAACCCTGTGGGCAGTACTATGTTTGTAGAATGTGAATAAAAGAGGCTGTATGTGCCAGTACAGACAGTTCTACTTCACCCTAAATTTGGAGTGCCGTCTCTTATTGGGGGAATCTTCTACAAGGGATTGCTATGCTTGTCATACTCCCTTGCTAAATCACTACTAAGCTCTTGTAAGAGCTTGTTCCTGTTTTGCACTCTGGAGGAGTCTACGGTGGTTATGGTGTCTGCTGCAGTGCTTGGAGTCCTCAGGAAGCGCTAGGAGCATCCTTCAACAGAGGTACCCAGTCGGGGTGCCCGTCGATCCGTTACACACTCTCCCTACCACTGGTATCCTTTACTCTGTCACAGTCACCAGCTGAAGACATACATCATACACACTTTATTATTTGGTAAATTACTTTTTAAAAGCTTTTTTGCTCAAACAAAATAAAAAAATTTGTTTTCAAGAACCCCTTCACACCGGTATTTATGTATACACGACTGCCGGGCTATGCAACCATACCCCACAATTCTGTATAAACGATTGGCACAATTGCACATTAAATTTATTTATTGCAAATTAATTTTGTTTGCAAATTATACTACGACTACAGCCAGAGAGCTCACAATGCAGAGGCACAGGAAGCCGTGACACTGCAAGCTTTTGAAGAATGAATGCAGATACTGACTCTCTGTATCCAGCGCTGCAAGCCCACCTTTCAATATAGCGAATGCTCCTTACACACACACACAATATACAACCCTATTATTTTATACTTTGGGTGTTTGTGGGGCCTCATGCTTGAATTTTGTCTAAGGCCTCATAAAGTCGAGAGCAGCCTCTTTATGGCAGTATAACTTCATAGGTTGCTTAGCTATGTCTTCAGAGTATAGGAATACCCCTGTATGTACCTTTGCCAAGTATATGTGGATGTTGGAGAGGCACATTTGAGACGCAGCCATTCAGATTTTTTTCTAACTTTGAAGTTTTATGCTGTGTCCATATTCCTTTTTGGAATAGTTAAGCTGTTTTTTTTTTATTCAAACTTAACCACAAACGCATACCATTTTTAAAGAATACCCCCTGGGGTATTTCATTTTTTACACTTTTAAAATTTTTATAAACTTTTTTTTTTTTTTAACCGTTAACCTCTAACTAGCAGCAAGCAGCACTTAACAGTAAATTTCCCATAACTTCTACCCACCCCAGCTAGCAAAATATATAATTTTAAAATATTTAAATTAATTAATGAAATAAATGAAACCCCTAAGGGTTAAAAAAAAAAAACAACTAAAAGTTAACCCATATGGGTTAAAAATAAATAAATCAGATCATACTATAATACAGTGATCTGTATTTTGATCACTGTAGTTAGTGATCAAATGGCAGTGAATGGTTTAATTTTAATAAAGATGGGTGAAATGGGGGTGGGATTTAACTTTAGTGGGTTTTTTTGTTTGTTTTTTTGCAGGGAGAAGATCAGCACTTATCCGTCTCCCTGCACTTCACACTGAACGCGGTAGCGCAGGGAGGCGGACCAGGAGTCCCTGCAGCACATGTTACATAGTTACATAGCTGAAAAGAGATTTGCGTCCATCAAGTTCAGCCTTCCTCACAAATGTTTTTTGCTGTTGATCCAAAAGAAGGCAAAAAAACCCAGTTTGAAGCACTTCCAATTTTGCAACAAGCTAGGAAAAAAAATCCTTTTTGAGCCAAGAATGGCAGTCAGATTAATCCTTGGATCAGGCAGTTATTACTCTACATTGAAAGATTATATCCTTGAATATTCTTTTTTGCAAGTATGCATCTAGTAGCCGTTTGAACATCTGTATGGACTCTGATAAAACCACTTCTTCAGGCAGAGAATTCCACATTCTGATTCTGTTCTTACAGTAAAAAAAACCTTTCCTTTGCCTTAGACGAAATCTTCTTTCTTCCAGTCTAAATGCACCTTGTGTCCTATGTAAAGTCCGGTTTGTGAATAGATTTTCACACAATGGTTTGTATTAGCCCCGAATATATTTGTATAATGTTAACATATCCCCTCTCAGGCGACGTTTTTCTAAACTAAATAGGTTTAAATTTGTTAACCTTTCTTCATAGCTGATATGTTCCATTCCTTTTATTAATTTTGTAGCCCGCCTCTGCACTTTTTCTAGTACCGTAATATCCTTCTTTAGAACAGGTGGCCAAAATTGCACAGCATATTCAATATGTGGTCTTACCAGTGATTTATAAAGAGGCAAAATTATATTCTCGTCCCGAGAATGAATGCCCTTTTTCATGCATGACAATACCTTACTGGCCTTGGCCACTGCTGATTGATATTGCACATTGTTGCATAGTTTGTTGTCTATAACAATTCCCAAGTCCTTTTCGTGTGTTGTTAGCCCTAATTCGCTTCCATTAAGGGTATACGTTGCTTGTGTATTCTTTACGTCGAAGTGCATAACTTTGCATTTTTCAACATTAAATTTCATCTGCCATTTGAGTGCTCAGTCCCCCAGTCTATCTAAATCCCTCCGCAGTAAAGTAATATCTTGCTCACATTGTATTATTTTACAGAGTTTTGTGTCATCTGCAAACACTGAAACATGACTTTCAATGCTGTCTTCAAGATCATTTATAAACATGTTAAATAGGAGTCCCAGAACAGACTTCTAAGGGACACCACTTGCCACCTCTATCCAACTTGAAAATTTACCATTAATGACAACTCTTTGTACTCTGTTTTTAAGCCAATGTTCTACCCAAGAACAAACATTTTCATCTAGACCGATTTACTTGAGTTTGAACTCTAATCTATTGTGTGGAACTGTATCAAATGCCTTGGCAAAATCCAAATAGATCACATCCACTGCAACAACCTGATCTATACTTCTTACTTCTTCGTAGAACGCAATCAAGTTAGTTTGACATGACCTGTGCTTCATAAAACCGTGCTGATTTTTGCTGATAACCATGTTCTTCTCAAGGAATTCTTGAATATTATCCCTTAATAACCTTTCAAATATTTTCCCAGCCACAGACGTTAAGCTCACAGGTCTATAATTTCCAGGCAAGGATTTTGAACCCTTTTTGTCAGGGCGATCACAGCTGCAGTGACAGCGCGACCGAGTGCTCCCAGTCTGCCTCGGATACCGAGGCAGACCGGAGGAGCATTAACCCACAATATGGGGTTAAATTACGGAATTTTCCATCATGCGTCCTTAACGCAAGGACAAGCATGACAGAAAATTTCCGTCTAGCGTTGGGAAGGGGATAATTGGTACTTCACTGAATTAATTACTGGCTGTCGCTCAATCACGTCATAGCTATAGCAGTAATAGGTACATGACTTTTTTCTCTTCGCTCAATGCAAGAGATTGGCCTATTTATGTTCATGATAGAAGAACTGTCACTTTCTGTATAGGGTACTTATTTGCCTTCTCCAATAAAAAATATTTCGGATAAAAATACACGCACGTTTATTTACTAAATTGAAAAGTGAATTCCAAATTTAAGTGAAAGCATAGCTGACTGAGAGTTTTTCCAGTTTGCTTGTTTTGGACCTTAAATTTTTTAAATCACTTTGAATTCTCACTTTAGTAAATACCCTTAACAGTGTTTTAACATTCTGTTTCAGCAAGTGATTTTTTAGATGTATGTTTTCTCTCACTATTTTATTTTTGCCAGTTACAGCTCAAATAAGAAAAATCAGACAAAATGGTCATTATTCTATTTTTCTGCACAAGAAGTTCAGTTTCTTGTGGGTTTTTTTGTTTTGTGTTTTTTTTTCCCCTCTGTTGTGGCTGGTTAGGTTGCACTAATTCCAGCTGTAATAGTTAGTTTTTAGAGCAGTAAATATAATGGCTGCAGTGCTTTCATTTGAGCATAATGGGAGTTGTAGTGTAACAATAAGCGACCACTAAAGACACCCACCCCACTTGAGCTCAATTAAGTGGTTTAGTTGCAGTGGCCTTGTAGTTTTAACCCTGCAACATAAAACATTGCTGTTCTATAGAAACTACAATGTTCGCACAGCAGAATTCATACACCTCTAGTGGCTGTCTTCCTGACATCTACTAGAGGCACATTGATATTGAGAACTGAGTCAAGCTTGCTTATCAATCAAATGCTGCTCATAGAGCAGTATTTGATTGATGCAGCTTGGCGTTTTGCTGCGTATGCACATTAGCCTCCCAATATTTCCCTATTGGGAAACATTAAATTGGCTCTTGATGATTTTGGCCAAGGAGGCAGAGTAAAACTCACCATTCAAACCTTCACAGGTTCAGGGACTGACACCTAAATAGGTATATTAAAACGATAGCCTTGGAGATGCATGTTCCTTTAAGAGGAGTTTAGGGCGTTGTGTAAATATTGCAGCTGTTTATTCTAAGAAATTCTCAAGAACCCTATTTAAACTCTATAAGCACATTCCAGGGGACATTAGTGAGCCTATTTGACCACTATACTTGCATACCTAGTAGAATTAGTGAGTGCAAATTAAAGACACACACATTACCAGCACAGAATTAGCCAGAACCCCGTTAGCATTAAAGGGTCACTTCAGGGTGGAAGCGATCTCTGATATAATTTATATGCATACAAAATACAATAAAGTGTTACATGATCCTTAATACTCATTACAGCCTGCGGTAGTAGTCTTGATCCCAAAAGTATGTGCCGTCTCCTTGCAGTAGGGTCAAATATGTTACAATGGTTTGCTCTCTTACCTGGGTACCTGCCAGGCACCGAGTATTCTCTTAACTGGGGGAACAGCACCTGGCTTCTGCAGAGCTGACAATCGCTCCGGTTATTCATTGGCTGAGAGCATCAGCTGGGTGCCTTCAGCTAAGTAATGACCCTCTGTGTAAGGAATATGCACAGAGTTCACATCAGCCAGCCCGGAATTCTTGTAATGTAATATATATATATATATATATATATATATATATATATATATATATATATATATATATATATATATATATATATATATAAATATATATGTTATAATCCGTCAGCAAGTGTTTTGGTGCAAATCCTTCAGCAAGTGTATATTTGATCTATAAAGATTCTGCAGAGTCTTGCACCACTTTTTTAGGTGATATTAATGTTCTACAAAAGAGCTCACAACTAACTGAAAAATGAGGCATTTTTAATTTTTTTCATAAGTGAGATTTATACTTTGATTTTTGTATAAGTTACTGCGTCTGTTACTTTCAGATATGCTTTAAAAGGATACTATAGTGCCATGAATATAAAGCTGTATTCCGAGCACTAAATCCTTTATGATCCCAGCGCTCATGTCCTTCGGCGCTGGGTCATGACTCTGCCTCCTCTGACGTCTCTAAATGAGGAAGCACTAATGTACATGTGCGAGGAGTGCCGTGCGTGTTATGTCCTTCTCAAAGGAAAGCATTACATCAATGCTTCCCTATGGGGAAATAGCTGACGCTCATTGTCCTAGCACAGAGCATGAGGACATCCATGGTCCCTTACCGAAGCAAAAGTCCAGTAACATTCTGAAAGCACCTCTGGTAGACAGCCATTAGAGGCCGTCTTAGTGCTGTGATGTAAACATTCTCTAAAACTGCAATGTTTTACATTGCAGCACTAGGTGCAATAGGGACATTGTACCCAGACTACTTCAATGAGCCAAAATGATCTGGGTGCCT
Organism: Pelobates cultripes; assembly: GCA_933207985.1. NCBI lineage: Eukaryota > Metazoa > Chordata > Amphibia > Anura > Pelobatidae > Pelobates > Pelobates cultripes. The sequence continues at coordinate 298,634,719 of OW240914.1, forward strand.
AAAATGTCCCTTTAATGACACTGTGACATGTCCTGTCGTTTAATACTATTATTGCTGACATTTTATGATAGTGTGATTTGTCCTGCAGTTGCATTGATCTTACTATATTGTGAGATACATTTACCTAAATAAGAAATAAATTACAAAAAAAAAAAAAATGTATCCGACTATGTACTAAAATTCCTCACCACCCAATATCATACAGAAAGTTTCAACCTTGCTTCTTCTTTCTCTCATATATAACATCCACTTAGAAAAAAAAAAGCTCATTCTTTTAACATGACTATTGAAATATTTCCCATTTACTTGAGTAGTAATACATTTTTAGTTATTTATTTTTGGACTTTGTATTTATGTGCCACATTCTAATGTTTATCTGTTTTTGTTGTTATACTTTAGCGACTATGTCAACTCCATTAGACTCTTTCTAAGACAGCTGCTACCCCACAAAGACTGGCACCTATGGAGAAACGCACAGAGTATCTACACTCGAAGGTCCCATTAACTGGACTATTACCTTGAAAGCCATTCAGACTGACAAGTTCCTATCTCTGCTATTGAGTATGGTTCCTATAGTGTGCCACAAAAACCAGGAGGAGAGACTGAAGAAGGTCAATTGCCTGTCGCCCACGGGGAATGGTTTTAACCTCCGAGCAGACCAGCACTTGGAATACCATCACTTTTCAGAACCAGTATATCACGGAAATGGCCCGCATTGCACAAACATTTGCAGCACAAATTATGACTATAATAGTTATGATTACTGTGACGGGAGGGATTCTTCTGAAACTGATACCATGCTGCAGGACGGCAGGCCACCTGGCGATGGAGATAACCATGCCCTTTTGGAAGGGAGCAAAAAGCCACCAAAAGAATCAAGTATTTTCATGGCCCTGCAGATTCTTGTGCCATTTTTGCTAGCTGGGTTTGGAACAGTGTCGGCTGGTATGGTTTTAGACATTGTACAGGTGAGTGTTTGTCTATAGAGGTAGATGTTTAGGCCAATTACCAACTGTCTGTATAACAGAGGTTTCCATATTTCCAGGGGGGTGGTGGGGGGTGGGGAGGGGTTTAGAAGAAGAAAAAAAAAAAAGTTAGACTTTCGGCAAACACTCTTATAAGGGTTATGTTATCTTGCATAAATTCAACTTGAAAGGGACATCCTATTTTTTAATTTTCATTAAAGGGACACTATAGTCACCCAGACCACTTCAGCTCAATTAAGTGGTCTGGGTGCCAGGTCCTTCAGATTTCAGAGAAACTGCTATGTTTACATTTTGGGTTTATCCAACCTCTAGTGGCTCTCTTCCTGATAGCCGCTAGAGGTGCTTCTGCGACGTTGGATGCAAAATTTGCATCCAACGTGCAGAACGTCCATAGGAAAGCATTGAGATGACGGCGGGGGAGGAGAGGTCACCAGCGCCGAGGGAGACCGGCGCTGGATTAAGGTGAGCTGCTGAAGGGGTTTTAACCCTTCAGCGCCATGTGAGGGGGACCTTGAGGTGCGGGTCCCCCAAGGATCACATAGTGTCAGGAAAACGAGTTTGTTTTCCTGACACTATAGTGATCCTTTAATATTATGTTGACCTATCCCCTGTATATAGATAGCATTTATGTGCCCATAAGCCATGAAAAAAACCAATTCATAGAAATCCCACAGTACTGTATTTACTTTTGTCCTGTACTTTTGTCATGGGCGCCTCCATCTTGGTTCCCTGTAAATCTTTAATATAAATGCTGTCCATTACTGTGATTAAACAAAGTTTATTGAAAGGGTTGAAACAGAAGAAGTGATTCTGTTCTCCTTCACTTTTTCACTGTGTGCCAAGGTTGTGCCAGTACTGAACTGGGTTATGATGTAATCTGGTAAATCTTTTAATATACATTTAAAGGGACACTATAGTCACCAGAACCACTACAGCTTAATGTAGTTGTTGTGGTGAGTATAATAGCTCTGTTCAGGATTTTTCATGTAAACACTGCCTTTTCAGAGAGAAGGCAGTGTTTACATTGCCTCTAGGGACACCTCCAAGTGGCCACTCCTCAGATGGCCATTGGAGGGGCTTCCTGACGCAGGGCCAGTGGTGTTTTTTTTTTTTTTTTTTTTAAATAAATGAACATCAGTAAGCCACCAGTACATTTCAGGATACAAGGCTGCATGGTACCTAGCCATGATTAGGTTTCTTTAATTGATAAGCCTAGTGTTTTGCTTGTGGTTTTATATTGGTCAAAAATAAAAGTTTCTATTGAAAAATAGAAGTGGGGGAAATTGACTTTTAACCCCTTAAGGACTAGACTTCTGGAATAAAAGGGAATCATGACATGTCACACATGTCATGTGTCCTTAAGGGGTTAAAGGACCACTAAAGGCACCCAGACAATTTCCTCTCAATGAGGTATTGCAAAAACGAAACATTTGTGTACCTGCCTTGAAGGATTTAGTTTCATTTTTTTAATTTTTTTATTTAAAGCACTTTTAATTCACTTTAGTGGTTGTTTCTTACTTAATAGCTGCTAGCACTATCTTACTTGTACTTGAATCCCCAGCTATATTTACGTGAATAGTATTATTTAAAAATGATATATCTTCCCATTGAAAGGATACGTGGAGTTCCATATATTATTATAAGGAATGTAACACATCTTGGGGTGACATCACCTCATTTTTTTAACAACAGTTTAAAAGCAGTTGGAATTATGTTGCTCTCTGGTGACCCATAACCTGGCCTCTCACCAACATGATATTTTTGTTTTCGCATAATGCTTCTAGGTCTGTCTATGTCAGTGATGTACTCAGAGAGCTGGTCTGATCCATCCAAAATCTGAAGGATTGTATTGATAATGTGGAAGCTTCCAAATCATAACTGCTAAGAGGCTAGGTATTGGGCACAGAGAGGGGACTGGCTAGGAAGACTTCCAATCACTTCTATCACCATATTCCATACAATTATTATTATTTTATTATTTATATAGCGTCATCAGATTCCATAGCGCTGTACAATGGGTGGACTAACAGACATGGAATTGTAACCAGACAACTGGACGCACAGGAACAGAGAGGTGGAGGGCCCTGCTCAATGAACTTCCATTCTAGAGGGAGTGGGGTATAGTGACACAAAGGGTAAAATTAAGGGTACAAAGTAGGTTGTTAGAAAAGTATTCGCTGAGGGCTTAGTAGGTAATTTTTGACAGTTGCAGGAGAGGAGTCATGGGGGGGTGGGGGATAAAAACCCGCTATAATGAACTCTAATGGTTATTGTGCTTAGATGTACCTTTTACTTTGCAAATTGTTAATCAAACTATCAGCATTATATCTTCTTGGGAATTAAGATAGAACAACAAATAAGACATACAAATATTGCTCATTTTAAAACCTCTATTTTATCTTTAAGTATACCTGTGCCCAAAAACACAGGTAGATAGATTATTATTTTTTTGCAAATTAAAAAGTATCATCATGCGATTTGGAAAACAAACCTTTGGTGATCACATGTTTTCCAGTAGTTTATTTACTACCTCCTAGAGAGCTGTCAAACATTAAATTTTTTACAAGAGCACATTGAATAAATTCAGTGAAACACTTAAATATGTGAATAAAACTTAATGGTACACCTAGTGCAAACAAGGAATGTATATATACCTTATTTTTTACATATCCTTGAACATCCAGTGTTGTGTATAACTTTAAGAAAAAATAAAAAAACTGAAAAGTGCAGTACCCTTATGTACACAAGTGTGATATACACATAAATTGGAACACTCACATATTCCAGAGCTATAGCCTAGCTCTGGGAGTTATTCGCCTGTAGTTTCGTTTAGGCGACCTGCCCCTTTTTCTTTATGAAGAGTAGTTTAGGAGTTTTCTTGTGTATTCAGCAGTAGTATGCAGTATCTGAAGGAAAGATATGTATATATAGTGTGATACCGTCTGTAACAAATATTTTCGTATAAATTGGTAAAATACTCACAAGCCTGGAGCCTAGTAATTGGCTCAGTTAAACAGCAGAGAATGCAGTTAGGGACCATACCACCCTTGGTTGTAGAATGCAGGAACATTGATGGTTAAAAAAAATGAATAAATGTATAAACCTTAAAAAGTATATACGTTATTAGAACTTACAATTAAAATATCAAATAATATTATAAATAGTCTCAGAGACACATTTCGCCTGAATGGCTTCTTCAATCTGGTGCAGTAAACCATCAAGTCACACATTCCGTTTTATATGGTTCCTAAATGCTGTAATTCTCTTTAGGTGTGTTCTTCCTGTATTCCAAGCCTCTATCTGATGTTTGAGTTCGGCGTTGTTACTTCCTGTCAAGTCATATCCTTTTTTTTCCATCAGAGATGAATAGGCCTTCTTTTTGCGTTCCACCTCGTATTTGCGTTCCAGTGAGTCATTGGAGTCATTTTTTTATTTTTTGGACGTTGTTTCAAAGTCTCTCATAATGGTGGCATTGAAAACAAAACATATACACATATTAGTTAATACATTGTTATTGCCTTATTGGTATTATTCTTAATTTATTACCAATTTCTTAGAGTAGAAGCAGTTTTTCCATGACTTTTATACTCTTTTAGATATACCTCTTGTACATTCTTATTTTTTAGAGTATAAGTAGTTTCTTCACGGCTTTTTTACGCTTTTTTTTATTTTTATATATATATATATATATATATATATATATATATAAAAAATATACCTCTTGTATATTCGTATTTATAATATGTATTAATGTCCTATTACGAATTAAGTAATAGTCGACTATAATAGTATTTCCAAAATAGGATATTAATTTCCCCAAAAAACTTATAATAATTGATTCTGGATATATGCAAATATTTTTGATTAAGGATAACATTGCCCTAAATTAAAGGGACTCTATAGTCACCTGAACAACTTTAGCTTAATGAAGCAGTTTTGGTGTATAGAACATGCCCCTGCAGCCCCACTGCTCAATCCTCTGCCATTTAGGAGTTAAATCCCTTTGTTTATGAACCCTAGTCACACCTCCCTGCATGTGACTTGCACAGCCTTCCATAAGCACTTCCTGTAAAGAGAGCCCTATTTAGGCTTTCTTTATTGCAAGTTCTGTTTAATTAAGATTTTCTTATTCCCTGCTATGTTAATAGCTTGCTAGACCCTGCAAGAGCCTCCTGTATGTGATTAAAGTTCAATTTAGAGATTGAGATACAATTATTTAAGGTAACTTGAACACTGAAAGTGAAACCAGTTATTTTTTTTCCATGCAGGCTCTGTCAATCATAGCCAGGGGAGGTGTGGCTAAGGCTGCATAAACAGAAACAAAGTGATTTAACTCCTAAATGGCAGTGAATTGAGCAGTGAAATTGCAGGGGAATGATCTATACACTAAAACTGCTTTATTTAGCTAAAGTAATTTAGGTGACTATAGTGTTCCTTTAACCCCTTAAGGACACATGACATGTCATGATTCCCTTTTATTCTAGAAGTTTGGTCCTTAAGGGGTTAAAGACAGCATTTTTCAGGATCTTAAAATACAATCTTAGCTTTTTACTTCTTAGTACAATTTACAAGCACATGTGGATTGTTTGCTTATTGTAAACACCATGCATTAGACTTAGCCGGATAGAGTTCATTATTTACTTAGGTGATCTATACACAAAGTTCTACAACAATGTTTTAACAGCTAGCACAGAATGTTAACCAGCTCAGTGTTATTTCTGAGTAATTAATTATGATTAATTAGTTCATCCAGTAACTAAATTCTTGCAGGTTTAGTTAAAACAGTTCTTATCTGATAAATATTTCCTAGATGTAACTCTTGATATAACTCTGGGTAACTCTTGATATTCTATTTTTTTATTTCATGATTTCGATTAATATTCCAGTCTGCAGTTTGAGATATCAGTCTTTTTCATGAGCTATTATAAAATCCAATCTGGCGAATTTCTATCAAAATATTAGTTTTAGTTACGTAATTTTATAATTCGTATAATTCGCTTATATTTACCGATAGATGTTCTGGATGTTATTTGTAAGATTGTTTTAAGATGTCTTCTTGTCCGTCTCTTGTCTTGTGTCCTATCTCCTTTTTCCTTCTGTGTGTCTCTATCTCCTTTCTCCTCTTGTGTGTGTCTCTTTTTTTCTTTTACTTCTTGTCTTTGTATATCATGGGGTTTATGTCATTCCTTATCTGTTAACCTTCTGACCTGGTCCAATGAAATTTTGGGGCAAGTCATTATGTTAATGGCTGTTGACGTCATTTTGATATATATTTCTGTATTCTTAAACAGCAGGTGGAACTGTTGGTCTATGTCAGGAGTGTTACCAGCTGTTATCACATAGGGTTAATCCTTGTTCAGGACAATTTAGGAATGTTTCATTTCAAGATGCTTTGGTCAGCATTTCTTCTTTTATCTCAATGTGGACTTTGGTCTCAAACCAGTAAACCAATGTGTCCATGTTCACCTAAGCGTTATGGCAATTTCAGGATGTTTAAGCTAACTTAATTTATCTCATTGCTAATTACATTTTTATATATAATTAATGTATATAGTTTCTATATATGTAAATTGCTAACTTAGGATATATCACACTATATTTCTATTTTTATATATAATTAAACTTAATTTATATACTTCATAGTGATGTATGTGTGTTTTCTGAACATGTACATTTAATTAGCACGTGTTATCTGTGTTCTTATCTTTTATTGACACAGATGTATTTACTCGCTGTCTGGCTCTTTCAGCTGACAGGGTCATACTTTGAGAAAAACATCTTGTTTCTTCATTTTAGCACCTCATGGCATATTGGCTAAATTGCGTTTTTTCTATTATGCATGTATTATTTTTATCACACACTTTATATGTATTTCCTTCCTACACAATATCTCTGGAAAGATAGAGGATTGCAATACAGGAAGAACACACCTAAAGAGAATTACAGCATTTAGGAACCATCTAAAAACTGAATGTGGGACTTGATTGTTTACTGCACCAGATTGAAGAAGCCATTCAAACAAAACACGTCTCTGGGACTATTTATAATATTATTTGATATTTTAATTCAAAGTTCTAATAAAGTATATACTTTTTAAGGTTTATACTTTTATTCATTTTATTTTTACCATCAATGTTCCTGCATTCTACAACCAAGGGTGGCATGGACCCTGTGGCGAAATTAACCTCGCCACTTGTGCCTGGAGAGGACTGCTTGCCAGCCTCTTGCAATGTGATTATGGTCCCTGGGAGGTTTGGCCCTCTAAATACCAGATTTGGGCATAATGGATCTTTGTTGTGCTGCTGCTGGCCCTTTAACTCCCAGAGAAAGGATTTGTACTTTTAAACTGGCACTTCGGATGCAGTCGAAGTGCCGAAGTAGTTGAAGTGGCCGCCATTCGAATACCGAACACGTGGCGGCGACCATTTTTATTTAGTCGAACGCGGTCAGCGGTGCGTGCCACTGAATCTATGGAACTAAAATCGGCTACGCATTTGCACGAACACCGCTGACCCTTACCTTCTCTGGAACTTTGACGCTTTGGCTGGAATCGTTGTGTGTTCGACAATTCGAACACACTGTTAGACTGGGCTATTTGCACGAACGGCCTAGTTCGTGCATTTGAATGGGACTTAGACATTTTTCTGTGTGCAATTGACCGACCGCACAGCCCAACTCTATGGAACTCTTTTTGGGCATGAATATGTGCTTGCGGTCGGTCAAAGGTGACTTATATATATCTCCCGAACGGCTGAACGGATTCGAATGATTTTTGGGTATGTTTGTATTTGAAATGTGCTGATTAATAATATGTGACTAATATTGGATGTATATTTTTAGAGTTATGAAAGTTGGGTAAAAAGTATGGCTAAACTGTCCGGCTAATTGTGTTACCTCTCAGGTTAAGGGGAGGAGATGTGTGGGATGTAACCAGTGTGTGATTGGGTAATTCATAATTGTCTGTGGGCGTCTCCCTTGCATGGGAGAATTGCATAAAAGCAGAGTGTGTCATTAAACCTGAGTTCTTCTTCACCCTCAATCTGAGTCCTGTCTCTTATTGGGGAAATCTGCTACAAGGGATTGCTATGCTCGTCATACTCTCTTGCTATAATCACTGAGCTCTTGTAAGAGCTGTTCTGTTCCTGTTACGCTCTCTGGGGAAAGAGAGGATCACCCACTGGAGCTGGATCCTGGCCTTGGGTCCAGGGTGGGTGGAGACGGCGAGACCCCGGCGCAGGTGCTTCGCTGGAAGTGGGGTCTGCAGTCCTGATGGTGTTGGTTGGAGTGCTTGGAGTCCTCAGGCGAGCACTTGGAGCATTGATAGGCAGAGGTACTCGGTCTGAGTGCCAGCGGTCCGTCACAGTCCCTAACTGCATACTCTGCTGTTCAACTGCGCCAATTACTAGGCTCCAGGCTTGTGAGTGGTGTATATATACAAAAATATTTGTTACAAACGGTATCACACTGTATATACATCTCTTTCCTTGAGAGATGACTAAGAGATTAATTATTTTGCAGTCAATCGATATAACACTTGCACTTTAATAAGCGCTCATATACATCAACTGTGTACATTGAATAAATGACTAATTTTACTTGATAGACCATACTGGTGTTAAAAAAAGAAACTGTTATCACTAATGAGAGCTGGTAGAGTGGAAGAAGCATATGGAAAAAAAGGATAAATAATACTTGTAGGAATAGAAATTAGCTTGTAGAAGCTTGATTTAAATTAACATGGTGAAACAAAAACAAAATGTGAAAAATATGGAGCATGGCATGAAAGTACATTATAAGTTACATGTTTCATACAATATATTCTCAAAAACAGGTACATGCAGATAAAGGAAAAATAACAATATTTTAACCCACGTTAGTCCAGATAAAATCAGGTACCGATTTGTAAAAGCCATATGGCGAAATGCGCCTTGGTGATCCCAACTTGTTTTACCCTGGGTGGACCTTCACTGCTGTATATGCTTAGCACCTGGGAGGAGGCTGTGTATCGAGTGAGCTATACACTCGTTTAGTTTTCTCATGTATTAAAGGACCACTCTAGGCACCCAGACCACTTCAGCTTAATGAAGTGATATGGGTGCCAGGTCCTTCAGATTTCAGAGAAACTGCTATGTTTACATTTTGGGTTTATCCAACCTCTAGTGGCTCTCTTCCTGATAGCCGCTAGAGGTGCTTCTGCGACGTTGGATGCAAAATTTGCATCCAACGTGCAGAACGTCCATAGGAAAGCATTGAGATGACGGCGGGGGAGGAGAGGTCACTTTTTTTATAAACAAAGCAGTTTCAGAGAAGCTGCTATGTTTATAAATGGGTTAATCCAGCCTCCAAAGCCTCTAGTGGCTGTCTCATTGACAACCGCTAGAGGCGTTTGTGTGATTCTCACTGTGAAAATCACAGTGAGAAGATGCCAGCGTCCATAGGAAAGCATTATGAATGCTTTCCTATGAGACCGGCTGAATGTGCGCGCAGCTCCTGCCGCGCATGCGCATTCAGCCGAAGAGGAGGATAGGAGAAGGAGAGCTCCCCGCCCGGCGCTGGAAAAAAGGTAAGGTTAACCCCTTTCCTCTCTCCAGAGCCCGGCGTAAGGGTGCCCCCACCCTGAGGGTGGGGGCACCCTTAGGTCACTATAGTGCCAGGAAAACAAGTATGTTTTCCTGGCACTATAGTGGTCCTTTAAATATAACATGATTGCACTATATATACTATATAGTTCTGTCTATATGCTGCATGATTCCTATATGAGGAAGATCTGAGGAGATAAAGCTGCAGCCTCATAACTGACTTAAAGCATTGTGTTACAAATTAAGGTACATCAGTAATGTATAATTAGCATTACCTTATCAGGATTCATTGAGATTAATGGGCAGATTCTCCTCCTGCTAAAAGAACCCATCTATCCAAGTTCACTGGGTCTCCAAAAGAGAAAAATCAGGTCCCCAAGCAGAGTACGGAATGTTCAATCATATATAAAGTGCGATACAGCAACAAGAAAAGGACATTGGGAGCATCAGGTACAGCAGCAGTTTTTATACCACATTCTAACTGTAATTTGTTTCCTTTTTTTTGGGGGGGGGAATTTCACTTATGTCTTACTTGAGAGGAATTCACAAAAGCTATTGTCAGCGTTTGAAGTTTATATTTATGCTGATAATTGTATCAAATACTTTTGAGTTTTTCAGAATAATGGAATCTTTATGAAAACCTCAATTACACTTGCAATTAAATTCCAGCACAATTAAAAGATATAAAACAGAGTAGAGACTAGTTGGTCTTATGAGCAGATTTTGCTCACAAAGAGCTCCAATGAGCTTCCACTTGTTAGGCTTGCCATTTCCCACAATTCATCATTTAAAACATCTAATGGGAAAAATCACCTTCTTGCCCAGTGTGTGATATATGTCTGCGCAGTATATGCAAGACCACCTATGAAGGTCTTTGACTCTTGCAGTAATGTAATTCCTGGGGCTTCATCTGCCAGGATTTAAAAAGATGAGCCTTAACCTAGAAGATTGAGGTAAATATATCTCTCCACCCACTCCACTGGAGTTCCTCCAAATTATGTATATGGAATTATCCAAAATACCCATCATTAAATGAAAACAAATTCAGAAAACCCCTTCTTGTTTTCAGAGGAGTCTAAAATGCATGAAAACTTGTTAACTTGCTTTAACGTTTTCTGCTCTGTAAATTAAACTTTAAAGGAACACTATGGTATCAGTAATGCAAGGTTATAGTGCGAACACCAAAGTGTTCCTACATTAAACAGACTGTGCTATGAAAGAACCTAGAATATCTAGGTTCCTTTTCAGGAAGTGTTTAGGAAGGCTGTGCAAATCACATGCAGGAAGGTGTGACCAGGGCTGTCTAAACCATGGGTCGTCAACCTGGTCCCTACCGCCCACTAGTGGGCGTTTTAGGATTCCAGGTGGGCGGTAGGGATTTCTGAGGCTAAATCCTCTTTTTAAGAGGATTTCTCCTTTTGGGCGGGCGCGAGCGGCTCTGCATGCGCAAGTCTTCAGTGACCGGCAGGAGGAAGCGCTCCCTCCTGCCAGGCCACCTTCTGGACCCCCCGGCATGGCAGAGTTCTAATCAGTCGCGGCGAGGGAGCTCTAACCTCTCTGCTCTGCTCCCTCGCGCGATGTTTGCTGATGCCGCGGGAGCCGGAATATGATGTCATATTCCGGCTCCCGGCATCCGTAGACAGTCCGCGAGGGAGCAGAGCAGAGAGGTTAGAGCTCCCTCGCTGCGTCTGATTAGCCGCCCGCCTAAGTGAAGCCCCACTGGACCCCAGGGACAGATCCACACCAGCTCTCCAGGTAGGGAGGCTGGGTGGATATTTAATATTAATAATTTGTGTGTATATGTGTTTGTCTCTAAGTGTATGTGTGTGTGTGTCTGTAAGTGTGTGTGTGTGTCTGTAAGTGTATGTGTGTGTGTGTGTGTGTGTGTGTGTGTGTCTGTAAGTATATGTGTCTGTGTCTGTAAGTGTATGTGTCTGTGTCTGTAAGTGTATGTGTGTCTGTGGGTCTGTCTGTGTATGTGTGAGTGTCTGTAAGTGCATGTGTGAGTATGTGTATATTTGTGTGTATGTGTTTCTATGTGAGTGTGTGTGTGTGTGTGTGTATGTGTTTGTCTGTGAGCAGAGTACTTGTAGAATAGAAGAAAGAAGGTGCAGAGTACTTGTAGAATAGAAGAAAGAAGGTGCAGAGTACTTGTAGAATAGGAGAAAGAAGGAGTAGAGTACTTGTAGAATAGGAGAAAGAAGGAGTAGAGTACTTCTAGTATAGGGGAAAGAAGGAGTAGAGTACTTCTAGTATAGAGGAAAGAAGGAGTAGAGTACTTGTAAAAAAGGAGAAGGAAAGAAAAGGAAAAGGAGAGAATTGTTGTTGACTAATAATAGTAAGTGGGCTACCTAGCTCAGCCTTCCTATTGGCCATTGCTATAAGGAAGGTTAAAAAATAGAAAAAAGGGGAAAAAGGTGGGAAGGGGAATTGAGGAGGGAGAGGAGGGGAGCTGACGCACAGATGAGAAATCATTTTATGAGCAAACAAAGAAGTCTTCCGATTATCACTGAAAGAGGAGACCTTCGTTTGTTCCTTATGAAAATCGAACCAGATATCAAATATTTAGTCTCGCAGCATCAACCTCTAGTAAAGGTAAGTTCAATTTACTTTATTGCTTCCTCATTAAACTTTATAAAGTTAAAAACATTATAAACATGCATAAAGTAGAAATAAAAAGATAAATGTACGTTCATTTATGTATTTTTTAAAACACCCTCCTTTCTAAAAAATATTCCGCGCTTGCGCGAAAACTGGTGGGCGGTAAGGAAATTTTTCCATCAAGAAAGATGCATTAGTGGGCGGTAAGTGGAAAAAGGTTGACTACCACTGGTCTAAACAAAGTGATTTAACTTCTAAATGGCAGAGATTTGAGCAGTGAGACTGCAGGGGCATGATCTATATGCTAAAGTTGCTTCATTAAGTTAACATTGTATTCCTTTAAATGTGGATAGGGCACCTGAGAACTGATGTATCTGATATGTCAGTTCCAATATAAATACAATGTGCTTGCAATTATTATTATTATTATTATTATTGTTGTTGTTGTTGTTGTTTATAAAGTACCATTAAGTCCATAATGAAGTTTATATTACATAATTACATTGACACATTGGCATGAATTTTTGTAACTTTTATTTTCGTTTATTTTTTTTATTTTTTTCAACAGCATTGGCAAGTATTCAAAAACCTTCCAGAAGTTTTCATCTTGGTTCCTGCGCTGCTTGGTCTTAAGGGGAACCTAGAAATGACATTAGCATCTAGACTGTCAACTGCTGTAAGTAGCTAGTAGGGGTGGTTTGCTAAATGTGATGGGGTGACATAATAGTTAGAAGGTGTTTTATAAGTTACTAAAAAAAGTAGTGAAAGTAGAGAGTAAATAGATAAATGTTCAATCAAAGTCGGTGTACCAAATAAACAGTGAAATAAGATAAATGTTCAATCAAAGTTGGTGTATCAAACAGTGAAATAAGATAAATGTTCAATCAAAGTTGATACACCATTTATTCAAACCGACTCCTGGTGGAAGGTTTGAGTATTTACTCTCTTCTTTCACTACTTTTTTATCTTTGTATTTTCTAGCCCAGGGGATGTGCTTTATAACCAGCGGTAGTCTACATCTATTTTATCCATTCTCTATTTCCTTCTAGTGGTATCTGTAGGGTAGGATAAACAGTGTTACAGTATATGCTTCTATAGTTACCATATTCGCATTTTAGTGCTGAAAATAATTGGATGGGAGATGGGAGAAAAGAAAATACATGCATATAAAGAGTTGGGTACACTTTTATTTTTTTTGAATTGGACTGTCTGCTTTATAACCTACAACGATCTAATAACAACCCATGCTTTTACTACTATTTATATATTCTTTTTCTTTCTCAATCTTCTTTAGTTTTATAAATAATCTGAATCCATTATTGATATTGCTTCGTAGGCATATATTTTTCAGCTCCTCCTATTCATCCTGTAGTTTTTTGTTTTTTTTTGCTTAATCATAAATATTGCTGTTAATGATTTTGTGACTAAGATTTCTCAGAGTTGTAGTTTAGCTGTTAGCATCACCCAGCAGAAGGTTGACATCTGAACTACAACCTTCAGAAAACCCTGCTCTGTCCGTTAAGACTTTGCCATGGGGAAAAGGTTCAGAATTGCTATATTATTAGTATTAGTATTATTACTATTATTTTTATTATTATTTAAAGTAGAGCAAAAAATGGGTCGCAAGAGTATTCTGAGAACGGACAGCAGCTAAAATAGCCTGCCCTTCGGTGGGTCCCCGCTCAGAACTCAAGCTGGTTTTAGCTCAACTTGTGCCATTACAGAGAAAGCATATCAGACTGGTCCCACCCATACAGGCAGTCCAGATCCGAAATGCCAGCAAGTTCTCTCTTCTGTATCTCTCGTGCAGAGAGAACTTGCTGGCATTTCGGATCTGGACTGCCCGTATGGGTGGGACCAGTCTGATATGCTTCAGATATGTTCTCTCTGTAATGGCACAAGATGAGCAAAAATCAGCTTGAGAACTGAGCGGAGACCGACCGAAGGGCAGGCTATTTCAGCTGCTGCCAGTTCTCAGTATTCTCTTGCGACCCATTTTTGACTTATTATTTAAAGTGCCAACATTTTCCCCTGTGCGGTATATATGGTAGAAAGTATATCGTCTTTCCCCAAAAATAAGACTGGGTCTTATCTGAATTTTTCGGGGAAAAACTTGCTAATAAAATACCGCAAATCTATGCTCGAGGAAACGAGCCCGACCATAGATAAGATTACTTGCGAATGGAATCTTGTGTATCTATGTTCGGGGAAGCTTCCCCGAACATAGATAAGCTTACTCGCGAATGGAATCCAGCAAGTCTATTTTCGGGAAAAATTCCCAGAACATAGATTAACGAATGACTAGGGCTTATTTTTGGGGTAGGGCTTATATTAGGAGCTGATTTGGGGGATGTCCTATTTTCAGGGAAACATTAAATTACTTTCTGGTGTGAAGAGAATGCATTTGAAATTTTGCACAACTTTGAACATTGCAGAATATTCTTTTGTGTTTTTTACAAATTTTTTTTTATATATATATTGTTTTTGCATAATAAAAATAAAATAAAAAAAGAATATGTTAGATGCAGCCTGGAGAGTAATTTGAAGCAAATTAGTACATGCGTTTATAGGATAAAACCACATACACATAGTTTCCCTTTTTAAAACGTTGACGTGGGAATAAATATCCATCTGGACAGTGACATCTGCTGGTAATAAGTGAGCACTACATAAATTTGTAAAACATTTCTAATAGTTCTGTATTATCACAGTTGACTGTTCATTTGTCCTTAAAGAGTTATGTGTTCTTGCTTTTCCAACGTGTGTGTTCAAACTTACATCGTGAGCTTGCATAGCTAGCTAATCATATATGTATTTAGGATCCATGTTTTCAGTAGGTAAAATTGAATTCATGTTTAATTTTTTTTTTTTTTTAAATGTTGAGTTATATTTGGATTAGCTGATTCTCTGTTTATCTGCTTTTCAAAGAATATCATTTTATTTGTGCTTGCATTATGATTTATGCTATTGCCCTTTTAACCTCTCCCCTAATTAATTTCAAAAGTTGTCATAAAATGGTGCTATGTGAATGCTGTTCAACTGGTGGCCCACTAGGCTGTCACTGTGTAGAACATCTTTCTCCCTCTGGTATCTCTTCATTGCTGGGCTGTACCTTTCTTTATCAGGGAATTACACAACACTGGGGCAGGAGGTCTAATCATGTCTTAAGAGTAGAACCCTGATAGCAGGTCACATCATGCACCATGGTGCATGCTATAGGGCAGTAATAGCTTTTTCCTTTTAATGTCTGACAACAGTAGTCAATGTTGATGTCTGGCAGCAAGAAATGGGAATTTTGAATTACATCTTTAAGATAAGCTTAACTGCAAACTTTTGGGACTACATTTTTATGATGCCCAGCCTAGTTTATGAACAGCATGAGAAATGTAATATTCAAGGGTCTGCAATGCAAGGGGTGGCTAGCCATGTTTTGAACCATACTTTCATGGTGTTCAGTTGGCGCAGTATACTTCCGATATCTGCTGGCCTTGTCAAGGTTAGATTTCCCAATGGTCTGTATGCAAGGGATGGCTATGTCCTAAGATTCTTAGCATCATGGGAAATATTGTATTTATATATATATATATATATGAAAGGCCAGATGCGGTTTCATGAACTGATGGTTAACCTTATCCTACAGACGGCATTTCACATGATTCTAGGCAAGGGTAATATAACTGAGATACATTTACAAGGCAAAGTTATCCAGAACTTATTCTACAGACCTTTAGATACTATTTATTCCCCAAATTGGCAGTTTTTATTGACGCTGATGTGAAATGGTTACAGAAGAAACTCTTGCCATCCTTAACCCATTCAGTGCAAAAAGGTGTTTGCAAGGCATTAGTTTGTAAGGTGTTGGGCATGTCTTGGTTACTTAAAGTGTTAAAACCAGCTTAGCTCACTGGGAAATGCTCATGAATAAAATGCAATGAAAGTACTGAGTTAGGGAGCTAGCTGCACACAGGAGTACGAAGGAACAATATCTGGCAATGCTGTTTAAGTCGCTGATGCATAGGGCACAAAAGCGATTCGCCCAAGGTCACGCTCACAAAAGCAAGCATTGTGCATTGAGATTTAGAGCCCAGCAGTGTGATCAGAATTCTCCTCCAGAACCGCTCAATGCAAAGACAATGTTATGAATGCGTAACTCGATCCACGCACTTGTCCAGACAAAATGTTATTTATGCAGGTTTTTATGGAAGACACATAACTTGGAAAATCAATGCTAAAATAATTACTTTCCGAGTTGCACATGTTGGTAAAGATTATGACTTTGGAAAGAGTATGGATCCTATATTTTACAAAGATAAAAAAGAACAGCTGTCTGCGTTCTAGATAGAAAGCTTCCGGTAAAGTGTCTTGTTTCGTGGAATATTGCTATAAATACTGGGCAAAGAGCTTCAATTGCTTTTTCCCTTTGCCCTAGAACTGATCCATGTTGAAGAAGGCAATAACTCCTGCCCTAAAAAAAGCAATATAATACTGATGGATGTACACATCTGGTGAAGAATAAACACAATCTGAACAGAAGTAAAATTTAACTCTGTCACAAGAAATTGTTTTTCCACCTAGTGATGGAACGAGTAATATTATGCCTATAGATTTTTCTATTGAATACATTTCTTATCGTAGGAGCAGGACATTACTTCTGATAATGGTATTATTAAAGATTTTCCAATTGTTTAGTTTCAAAACGTAGCCACTCTACCTTGAAGGATCATTTTTCCTGTATGAGGCGGAAAGGTTGATGACAGTGTTGTAGGTCCCTTTATATGCCATAGTTCAGTTATAAATAATGAGCAGGGAATAATACATGCATAATTGAATATAGGAACATCCCGAACACCATGACAACATATATTTCTTGCACTGGTTAAAGTGTTATGAGCTCCCCTTTTCCTGTCTTGCTTCTTTTATTTACTAATAATGGTGATTGTTGTAAATAGCATTGGTTGTTAAATAGATCATCTGCAGGTATAAGACTAGCTCCTGACTAGAAATGAAGGAACCGTGAGCATGCAAATACTGTTAAAGACCCGGCCTTTCAGAGTCATTATTTTAGCTGGAAGAACACAACGCAGTTGTAAACTCAAATTAAGCCAAACCCGGGTTTACAGGATATGCTCCATAGGACTAGTTCCACTCGCCTACTAGCCATTGGCGTGTGAAAATTCCACCCTAGTGGATAGAAATTTGTGTGTGCCATGGACCTTTCAATGCCAGTTAATTTTAAAGGGAATTTTTGTTAAAGTCTTGTTGCTGACTTGATATAATGAAAATTGTCAATGATAAGAAGCAGCTTTACATTTATCATGTTTTTTTTTTTTCTTCTTTATAATAAAGGCGATGACCCAAAAAAATTAATTCCTACATCTCTCCTATAAGATAATTGGGAAAAAAATATGGGGATATAATGTAAGGCAGGGCTCAACAAATCCTAGGCGCCAGGTCGCCAGGGCGGCTTGGAACTTTTCCCTGACGACTGGGTGTTTGTTAGCCCATTCTGTGGAGCGGAATTAACCTCACTGCACGCCTGCATTGGTTGGCAGAAGCAGAATGGAGCCAGGTGGTAAGGGAGCTGTGATCTTCTTGCACTGTTCTCTTGTGCACCTTGCTGTGATGCCAGGAGCTGGAATATGACGTCACTCAGGCCCTGGCATCACTAAGCAGTGCGGGGGAGAGCAAGAAGTGCTTGAAGGGAAAGGATCCACTCCAATTCTCCCAAAGATAGAGAGGCTGGATGGACGTAAATTAAAAAACAAATAATAATTTTTGAGTATGTAAGAGAATGTGTGTGTCAGTATCAGTGTGTGTCTGTCTGTCTGTAAGTGTGTGTCTGTCGGTGGGTGTATGTCTGTCCGTATCAATGTATCTGTCTGTCAGTGAGTGTGTGTCTGTCAGTGAGTGTAAAATCAGTGAATTTGTTTCTGTCAGTGAAGTAAGTAAGTGTGTGTCTGTCAGTGAGTGCATCTGAGTGTGACCAACCCCTCCGATCCCATGGGGAAGGTGTTTTTTTCACACACCTTGCTGGTGTCGTCATGGTTATGCCCCATCTCCATTGCTGACAATCAATCTTGATGATCTCAGCCAACTAATGTTTCCCATAGGAAGGCATTGGGAGACTTTTGCGCATGCACAGCAAAACGTGCTGCGCAAATCAACATCTCCTCCTAGAGATGCATTTGAATTCATTCAGCACCTCCATGCAGCACATGGAGACACTTAATGTAGGTGCTGCACACTGTGCAGCACTGTACTAAGAAGCACCTCTAGTGGCCGTCTGAGTGCCACTAGAGGTATTACTAGGCAGCAATGTAAACGGCAGTGTTTACATTGAAAAGCCTTTAGGGTCAGGCTATAGACACCAGAACCTCTTCATTAAGCTGTAGTGGTTCTTGTAACTGTGGTGTCCCTTTTAAGAACTTTTTTTTTTTGTTGAAAATAAAACGTTGTTAATTAAAAAAAAAAACAAAAAAAAAAAACTGGTTCCTCACTTTTTTAGTTGGCTCCTAGATTTCAAGCAAAGTTGTCAAGCCCTGATCTAAGGTTCTTCTTTCTCACCTCAAAATGAAATGTGTTAAAGGGACACTTTAGTCAACCAAACAACTTTAGCCTCATGAAGCAGTTTTGGTGTACAGATCATGACTCTGAAATCTCACTGCTCAATCCTCTGCTACTTAGGAGTTAAATCACTTTTGTTTCTGTTTATGTAGTCCTAGTTACACATCCCCTGTCTGTGACTGACACAGCTTGCATGGAAACAAAAATAATTTCACTTTCAATCAGATGTAACTTTAAAAGTTTGTATCTTCTGCTCTGTAAATTGAACTTTAATTACTTACAGGCGGCTCCTGCAGGGTCTAGAAAGTTTTTAACAGAACAGGAGTTATGACATTTTTAATTTATCAGGAGTTGCAATAAAGGAAATGTAAACATTAGATGACTCTTTACAGGAAGTGTTTAGGAAGTCTATGTAAGTCACATGAGAGGAGGTGTGACTAGGGCTGCATAATCACAGGGATTTAACTCATAAATGGCAGAGAATTCGGCAGTGAGACTAAAAAGGCATGATCTATACACCAAAACTGCTTAATTAAGCTAAGTTTGGTTTGGTGCCTATAGTGTCCCTTTAAAGATACCAATTTTTGTGGAGTCTGTGCTGTTCATGCTTGCTTGAAGTAACCTCTGGCCCCAGTCTTCTTAAAAACATCGTATTCCTTATTGTAACAATTGACTAATTCATTATAGTAGTCCTACCACTAAATTGGATTTGAAAAATGATCCTTACAGTATTTCTAGCCATTTGCTTCCAGAGGTGTAACTCCACCACTGGCAGTGTCATTAGCCAACGCTGAACAAGAGCTCAGGGATGGCTGATGTCTATTATGCGTCTATTGGATGCCTTTAGAGCATGCTGACAAAAGACTACAAATAGCTGCACATAATTCACATTAGCCTGCCTTGAACTCTCGTTCCGTACTAGTTAAAGGGACACTCAAGTGCCAGGAAAACAATCTGTTTTCCTGGCATTGGAGGTCTCCTCTCCCTCCCACCTACCATCCCCGGTTGCTGAATGGGTGAAAACCCCTTCAGTCACTTACCTGAGACCCCCGCCGATGTCCCTCGGCGGTTGTTTTGGGTCGCCGCCGCTCCTCCTCTTCCTTACGTCAGCCGGTGGGTGTGACTGATCCCGCCCGCCGGCCAGGGAGACCTAATGCGCATGCATAAGGGTAATTGAGCGACGCTGGAGCTCCTGTGCTATAGACACGGAAGTGCCCTCTAGTGGCTGTCTTGTAGACAGCCACTAGAGGAGGAGTTAACCCTGCAAGGTAATTATTTCAGTTTATAAAAAAACTGCAATAATTACACTTGCAGGGTTAAGGGTAGTGGGAGTTGGCACCCATACCACTCCAATGGGCAGAAGTGGTCTGGGTACCTGGAGTGTCTCTTTAATGACGCTTCCAGGAGGTGGAGTTAAGACCCCTGGCAGCAAAGAGCTAGATTTCTATACGTGTAGTGAAATTCTGCACATAAAGACTCCGAACACCATGACCACTTTAAATCACTGGAATGGTCATGGTACTTGAAGTAACTCTTTAAAACAGCCTTGTATCTTCTTTTCTTTATTTTTTTTATTGGTTATTTGAGAATATTCTAAAATTTCAGAGTAAACAGAAAAATGGGTTTACATAAAACTGAAATAAGATGTTGCAAATATAACAAGGTAATATGACACTGAGACTTGCCTATCTTTATTTAAAAGATAAAATTTAAAGTACACTTAATATGTTATGTATGTATTAAAAGTGGCCAGTGCATTGGCAAATTGTTGACACATTACAGCTAATGCACATATGTTACTGAGAAGGTCCAGTGACATGCCTTAATGATTCTACAATAAACTCGGCTGATGCTTTAGGCACAACATTGCAATCCTGATATCTTTTGGCTGCTAATAAATCGCGTGAAAAAGCTGTCATAACAAAAATGCCAGATTGTGATTAATTGACGCATGCAAATTAATATCCAGTAATTTAAGTCTTTTAAAAAACACTCTCGTTAACTCTCAACATTCCAGTGTTTGAAAGTACTGCCAAGCTCAACAAATTACAAGTTTTTGGCTAACGTTGTGCCCTTGATATGGAGATTTTTTTTTCCCCCAAGCTGATCTATTTTTGATTAATGTTGGCAATTTCCTGAGAAATTCTTTAAGGGACACTCTAAGCAACCTAGCCACTACAGCCCACTGTTGTAGTTATGGGGACAGCATGCCCTTGATGCTGTTGCACCGTTATATGTCAAATCATTTTTACACAGTTTGAAACAAGTTAATGTTTCCCCAGGTTCCGCCACCCACCCCATTGCTGACCATGTTGTTATTTCAGAAGCATACACTTCAGCATTGGATATATCAATTTTGTCCAAGTTTGGATGGAATTAATTGGCTGAGTGTTTCAGCTGAGGTAAGGATCCGGGCTTAGGTGTTCTGACATGTCTGACATGTAACGGTGGATGGTTGGCACTATGAACACTATAGTGGGCTATAGTTATTAGGTTGCTTATATTGTCTAGTAGAGAAGTCCGTCACAGATGTGTCCCCCCAATCATTTTTCTCTTTGACCATTATTTCAATGATGCCCCCTAGGGACATGAACAAATGACATTACAGCTTCTAAAGAATTAATCAATATGTTTTATATACAGTCAATGGAAATGGCTATGCCTATAAATGTGTGCTTCGGTTAGAAGCGGTGAATTAAGTCATCGGCCAAAGTTTAACAACAATACAGTAGTAGTCTCCTGGTTATTAAGTCACTAATGTATATTATTAAGAATAAAATGTATAATTGTGGAGCATGCATATCTAGTATTTATAAAGCGCCTTTCTCCCAGTGGGACTCAAAGCACTTTTCAGCGCACACTCTCAGAATTAACCAAATCGGCAGCTGAATACCAATTGATGTTACTCATTTTATCGACTTTGGAAGGATGAAGGGCTGAGTTGACACTGCCGGGATTTACCAACTGAGCTACCTCACCAGCTACCTGAAGCACTTCCTTAAAAGAACACTCCATCCACCATAACCACTACACAGCACTAAGCAGGAGTTTCCATTAGCTCTCCATATCGGAACTTAACCACTGCCCTTCAGGCTTAGCTCAGACGAGAGCAGAAAGCTGTCTGTCTAAAGTAGTGAAAGTGGGTAGCAGCTGAAGTCAAACTTTTATAACAGTTTGGCTACTTACAATAGGGGGCACCATAACCCCAAGGATGGTTCTTGGGGTCTTCCTTTGGAGACTATTGTAACATTGGTGAACTGTAGAAATATATAAAGAGGATAACAAATAATAAACATAATACTATTTACACATACAAGTACCGCAGAATAATTATCAAATAATAATTAAATAACAATTATTTATTGAAAATAGAAATAATAAAAAGTAAAGACATCACTAAGAAACTTTAAACGGTACTTGCGCCTATGCAAAATTTCAAATACAGATAGCAAAGATATCCATCTTCTCCCTTGAATTAACAGTCAATTTGCTAGACTAAGACTAAGAAGAAAGGGGGAATAAATCATGGTCATCGTTGAAATGTTTTACACATATTGGGTCCAGCCACTTGTTTTTATGACACATGATGGTATCTCACCGGATGTAGTCACTTGCCCTGCGCTTGACTCGAGTCCCTCCGTTCTTTTATTCAAGGAATTCAAAGTTTTAAAGTTCCTCAAACCACATGGAGGGTTTAAAAAAAAAAAATACTTTTCATAAGCGAACTTACATATAAAAAAATCCATACAGAAAAAGAAAGACTTTTTTTTTTTACACCCACATAAGGTCATGTGTGATAAGTGTTCGGGTGTGATAAGAACACTGTCTAATTCTTTGTTAAAAATCAGTGTTGGCGATTATTCTTTAGATTTTTAGTAACTGAAGAAACCTCAGGTAGGAAAAAAAGTAATTTGATCATTTTCCTGGGCTCTCTAAAACGAAACTAATCCTATTGAGAATTAATCTGATTCCACGGCAGGATCCATTATCACACCCAGAGCATGTATTTCTTAACAGTGGTACTGCTGGAAAGACGTACATTTATATAGAATGCATGTTAACAGAATAGAGCACACATCCATGTCTGACGGAGATCACTTATTTGCTACAGGACCATTTTTAGGGAAATATATGAGCTTCTTGATTTAGGATCTTTTACATGTAGACATTATTTTAATTTTATTTGTAATTATTATTCATAGTATCAGATCTAGATCTTTGTTTTCCTTTTTTTTCTTGCTTATTTTAGATTTAGGACTATATTGCCATCCATTACAGCCCCTCCTTCCCACGATGTTGCTAATGGGGCCTATGTGCCTCTTTTGCTCTATGCTTTCCATTCCTGGTTGTGTGTGATGCTTTTAAAACGGAGGTTAGAAATTCTATACATTTTGTATCCTGAGAAGAGTTGTTCGTTAAATGCTAACCCTAGGTTTGAAAATTACAGGCAGCTGCTCTTGGTACATTCAGACAAACATACACTGATTTAATCTTGTGACGTGACGGTCTTTGTCTTTTTCTGTTTTTTTTTTTTTTTTATTGGAATCTATTGTCCCCAATATGACAGACAAACAAACATATATTCAGATGGCCAGGCAGACATACAGACAGCCACACACACTGGCATACAGAATACTCCGTATCGGCTATCTTAATACTCTCCTGCAGCTCCGTTGTGACTGCTTTTAGTAACTTAGCTGCATATATACAGAAATGCAGATATCCGTATAGAAAAGCGTTTAATTGAAAAAAAGGGCATGGCTAACAGCCAGATTAACCTGCAGAAAATTGTTCAACTCTGTTTTCTTCAAGATCTCGAAAGAGATTAAAAACAAGAAGAAAAAATACAACCGAACTAGGGAGACACAATGTTAAATGACCATAACATGTGCTGATACTCATATTGTGCCTTTAGTTGGTGATCACCAGGGCTCACAATTTCTAGCAGTCCACTGACCCATGACAAGTAGTTAAGAAGAATAGTAGAACATTCTGTATTTTTTTCTTCTTCTTAATACCGAACATTGGTTGAGTGATTCCTCCTCCCTCCCATATCTGATTATTCAGTTACTCTTAGGAAAGCCTATCCGTAAATGTGGAGGTATTTTTCATAGTGCTAAATAGGTATTTCATCTATTTATTTTAGGTTAATGTTGGGAAAATGGACTCACCAATTGAAAAATGGAATCTAATCATTGGTAATCTCGCTCTAAAGCAGGTAAGTGATCTAATAAACAAATATAATATACCATGGCGGTTATACTCTGTCATGCCTCGACTAGTTGGTAAGCTACAATTAAAGTTCCATTTTAGTGTTGGACAACAGTGGAGGATGTGCTCTGTGACGCTCAGCGCGGTGATTATATAATGTTGTAATATTGCACATAAATTGTAGAGAATTGCCAAGGGAAATATATTTGAGTTAAATAGCCAAACCAGAAACTTTTTACCATCTCATATGCATGCCTAACATTAGGGGGTATGAATCTATGCAGAGTCCTTAAGGTGTGTGTTGGTAGATGATCCTACCAATAGGATCCTATAAAATGGGAAGCAGGCAGTCAACAGGCCAGTGTGGCTACAGACCTAGCCACACCAGTGAAGAAGCCCAAGACATCGGGACAGGTGTCTCACACTGGAACTATCCGTCAGAATCAGGGACTGTTGGGAGATAATGCATCTGTTTTTCAGCTGTCCATTTGACTTAAAAAAAAAATATGATGATTCCTTCTAAACCATTCCTACTTTAAGGAATAAAGCCAACATTGCTTGATATCTTTTTCATAAATATCTATCCAAGTTTTCCACCTGTAAATCACTGTTGAAAGCACACTTTACTAGATGTATTCACTGATTTTTAATAAGCGGTTTTCCATAGCAGCATTTTAGTAATTTATACCCCTTTTTCTGTAGGTACAGGCAACAGTAGTTGGTTTCTTGGCAGCTGTGGCAGCTGTTATATTGGGCTGGATTCCAGAGGGAAAATATCGCCTCGATCACGCTATACTTCTGTGCTCCAGTAGTGTAGCGACAGCCTTCATCGCCTCCCTTCTGCAGGGTAAGATTTATATTCCTTCAACGTCATGATCCATGCCAACCAATACACCGCAGTGCACTAAAAGCAATGAACCATGCCCAGAAATTGAGGGGATTATGGACAGGTTATTCATATATCTATTTATTTTCTGCAAAATTGTAATAGAAATTGGAATGAAATGTATTAAATATTTGATATACCAAAGGTAAATTAGATCTTCAATAACAGGAGATAGGAAAATGGGAAAGATGGGAAATCATGAGTTTGTCTTGATTTTTTTTTAGAGGACACTGGACAGTTTTGTCTTTCCCTGTTTACCATTTATTCCTAAGGTTTATCCCCTACTCTCTCTGTCCAGTATTAGTCTGTATTGCTTCAAACTCCGTTTTTGTTTATCAGTTAAAATTAGAAAATATATAAATTATATACAATCCATCATCCAAACATGGTGATAACCCAGGAAGTAGAAGCTTAAAGAGACCCGGAGACTGCTCATTGCTAGTTTACCTATTGACAAATAAGTGAATTAAGTGGAAGAATGTTATTAATAAGATTTTTTTAACCGTTCAGACTGGCTGTACATTTAAGCACAGCTACCTGCTTTGAGAAAATATGACATTTAGAGAGATAGAAAGCTGTTAATTACCTTTTGAAAAACTAACGCTGTTTCTCTTATCAAATTCAGGTATTATCATGGTTGGAGTTATTGTTGGATCAAAGAAAACTGGCATAAACCCAGACAATGTGGCCACTCCAATTGCTGCCAGTTTCGGGGATCTTATTACTCTTGCCATTTTAGCGTGGATTAGTCAGGGACTCTACTATTGTATTGGTAAGGACATAATGTCATTAGTTTATTTACCTGTTAAATATTTTGTAACACATATCATTCTAAGTTAAGGATTAATAAAGAGCACACAATGAAAGCCAAAATCTGTGCCCTTTTCATTGACATAATTCCAAAATCTGCCATCTTCTGTTTCGCCTCCTTGTTTGCAATTTATGCCCTGGTTGTTCCTAGACTGAACTGATTGTGGGTTCCATTTGTTAAATCTTTAATATTAATTTAAAGTAAAGCTGATCATCACATAAAAGGTTCAAAAACTCGTTTCTATGTGATATTCAATGGTAATATTTTATTCACTTGTGTAATGACAGTTCCCTTTAAGCCATACCATCCCCCATTCACTTCTCCCGGGCACAGCCAAAGTGATCAGTTAATGGTATGTTTAACAATATCAGCTTTTTCCATGCTAGTAAAGTGAAAAAAATAGCTATTTTTCATTTGAGAAGTCTTTAAAGTCTTTTCATGCATCAGATTTCAATGGTCTAGTATTTAAATGTCCTTTCAAAATCTCTGCAAATTAACAAAGACAGCAGGTAATCATTTTCTTTGTTTTTGTTATTGTTTTGTTTTTGTTTTCATAATGTAGTATATAGTTCACTGTTAGACATTGATTTGATATCCATATACTGAGAGCCGGTCAATTTAAAATGATGTTATACAACAACATATAATGAAAGTGCTAATGGTTAAAGTCCACATAGACTGCATGGGGGTTAAGCTGATATTGGGTAATAAGCATGCATGTCTCCCATCAGAAAGCCAATTGACTGCCTCAGTTTTACTGCTTCGACTTTTAGGTTTGTGGGTGGTATTCTTGTGCCGGTAATTAGTGATGTCCCGAACGGTTCGCCGCAGATGGCGAACATATGCGCTGTTCGGTCCGCCCCCTATTCGTCATCATTGAGTAAACCTTGACCCTGTACCTCACAGTCAGCAGACACATTCCAGCCAATCAGCAGCAGACGCTGCTGCTGATTGGCTGGAATGTGTCTGCTGACTGTGAGGTACAGGGTCAAAGTTTACTCAATGATGACATAGGGGGCGGACCGAACAGCGCATATGTTCCCCGTCCGTGGCGAACCGTTCGGCGAACCGTTCGGGACATCACTACCGGTAATCATACGATGTCACCAGAATCTCTTCCTTGTTGTCAGGAACCAATGTGGTTGCTATCTGCTTCTCCTCCTGTTTCGTGACAAGTGACTGCAGTTGCAAATGTGTTTATAGTAGCAGCTTAACCCTTTTAGCAAAGTAGATATTTGAGGCTGGAACATATATTTATAAAGAAGCTACAAAAGTACAGGCATTAAAAACAAAATTACGGATTTTTTTTATTTGGAAGATAACGTGATAATGAGTGCCGTTTGTTGGTGGAAATAGTAACAAGATTTGGATCAGTATATAATACATTTATAACTTTTGTATATATTGTCAACCGAATTCTTAAAAACGCAGACAAGAGCACACTTCAGACATTTAGGGGTGACTATTCCTATTGTTTTATTAAAAGACATAGAATCTGTGGTGCAATATGTACCTCCAGCTTGTCTGTCACTTCCAAAAAGAATATGCAAGGTCGGTCTGCAGCACTGAAGGAGTTAAAGAAACACGATAGCTTTAGGAATGCAAACCTGTATTCCTAACGCTATATTTCCCCCTGTCCCTAATTCTTTATAGGTAACTCCCACCCCTGTGTGCAATAAAAAAAATGAATGAAATAAAGGATTTTACTTGCCTTTCAATCAACCCCGAGGGAGGATGCATGCATTCTAGTGCGCATGTGTGGCTAGTGTCTCGTATGCATCCAAGCTTCCCCATAGCAATGCTTTTCTATGGGCTTCCATATCACGTGACTGAGTTTTACTTGCCCAGTGCCTTAGAAACGACTCTATGTGTTTTTAACCCTGCAAAGGAAAACACTGCAGTTTAAAATAACCACAGAACTGCAATGTTTTACATTACTGGGTTAAAATGACAGGACCACTGCACCCAGACCACTTCATTCTGATAAAGTTGTTTAGGTGACTATAGCATCCCTTTTGTGCTCATCTGCTGCTTTGCTGTTTACATGTTGATGGGAGAACACTCACCCCGTAGCCATTGCTTGATACTGCCATGTGATATGTAGACATAGAGGAGGGTTTATATTAATGTGGAGAGGGAACTGCAGGGAATGTGGGGGTTAATATGTACATAATTCATATATTGCTAGCTGAAATTAACAATCCTGAAATGAAGAGAGCTTATACAGCATTTCCACAGTGAACATTGAACATCAGTCTCTTTATCATTGTTAGAATTAGTAATGGCTTTATTTTCATTCTTTGTCTCTTCCCCCAGTGTTCTACGTTTATTACTAGGTAAAACGTATAGCAATCACAGAATAGAATGGTCAACTTGACAGGGAATAAATTAATTAGGCTATATCCCTCTCTAATTAGTTCATATGTAGAAGTATAGAATGAAATGAATAGTGAAAATACTCTATTGTTAAAACCTCACCAAATGGACAGTATAGGCTTGACATTTCTTATGCCCTTAAATATAATTTAACACCTGGTTTTTAGATGCCTGATAACCTGATGGGATGTTTGCACATCTATCATTTTTGACGGCTTTGAAATGTTGCTATTCTTAAATTCAACCCCTAGAGGGCTCCTTCTAACTGTAATAGAACTTTAAAGGGCTGTTTAGAGTCTTAGCATATAAAAAAAGCGAAACAAGCCTGGTCAGTACAGGGAATCCGATTAGGTTAATAATAACATTGTCAACCCAAATGTTTGGAAACTAAATTTTCATGATTTTTAGCCAATCTTTTAGCGATTATGAGAAGTGGAATTCTTTTGAAGGACAATATTTTAACCCGTGTATCATGTTGCTTTAATTACAAACATGACACATCTTATACTTTGTAATGGACTGCTTCACAAATCTTGTCTTAGAGTCCTTTATCAATCCACGCTATGCATTGAGTATATCGGGAGCCCCTCTTTTTCATGTCATCCTTTGTCAGTGTTGTCCAACTTGTGAGTGCAGAAAGTAGGCAATGCACGTAAAAGTCAGAAGGATTTTCCTGCTGGTAGAGAGCTGAGCTACTGCCGCACACATCTAAGCAGATCATAACCCACTGCCCGGTCGAGCTGTTGTATGGCTCCTATCAGGTTTATAGAGCAGTTCTATTCATGCTTCATGTACAGCTAAACTGCTAGGAGATAAACCACTTACCCCTTAAAGTCAACCTGTTGTTGAAATCCTAACTTTATAAACCCATTTTCCTCTTGCTGTGTGGTTTCAGAAGATCACTGACCTTCAGACTAGCTTTATAGAGATTTCAGCATACTCTCGTCCTTCCTAATTAATCCAGTACCACAGTTAGCCCACCTTCTTTTCAGGTCTGCCACCATTTGGAAAGCCTGTTAGTGTTGCCCGCACCTGGCACAGCCCCTGATGACGCATGCATTAAGCAGAGTTTGGGTACAGTAAGCATGTTCTCTTGCCGAACGACATTGGCATGGAGTCTATGCAGATAGTCTGTTTGTCAGGAGGGAGAGTTAGCACGATTTAAGCTCTGTTTTTATATATAGATCTATACATTTGATAATGTCATATATCATTGAAATCTAAATGAAATATGCTATTTAAATGGGCACTATAGTCAACAAAATAACTTTAGCTTAATAAAGCTGTTGTGTTTAGATCATACCTCTGGGCCTTATTGTTCAATTCTTTGCCATTCACAAAGTTCTGTTTATGCAGCCCTACCACCCACCCCCTCGTTCCCCCGACTTTTGCATGAAAACAAAATGTTTTAATTTACATTTAGATGTTAACTTGTTTTAGAAATTTATATCTCCTGCTCTGTGAGTTAAACTTTTATCACCCACAGGAGGCTGCTGAAAGATCTAGCAAGCTATTAACATAAAAGGAGATAATAAATTCTACATTAAACAAAATTTGCAATAAAGGAAGTTTAAATTTTTTTTTAAATGATTTATTGCAAGTTATAACCACTATTACATGCATACAAATAACATAAAATAACTATTACAAAGTTTGGTAGACCGTAAAATTAAATACATACATTTGAAGCAATGTCACAAACAATAAAACAAAATCTAGAAGAAAAAAAAATAAGAGAAAAGGAACAACCATAGACAAAACAATAGACAATCAATAGACAAACAGGTGAGCCAACTGAAGACTTATTAAAAGATAAGAGCTTCAAAGGGGATAGAGCGGGATAATTAATTCAATACAGTTGGACATGGACCCTGATAAAAAGAAAGAAGAGGAAATCGGTAATATTAGAACTGTATTCCAATTTGATTATCAGGAATCCTAACCATGGTGATTATTTAGGTAATTCATGGTGAGTATCATTCCCATGTTGGCATGAAATACCCCGTTCCCTTTTATATTGTTCTTTAAGCTAGTTTAATACCTGGACCGACGAGGGGATTTCCTGTGTTTGCCAATATCTTGAAATTACCACTTTTTGGCCATTGTGAGTTGGATTGTTAAAACTCTTTTCTTATACTAAAATCTTTAAGATCTTCTTCTACTAATTCAACAAGTTTTTTCATAACCCTATTCCATAATGGTCTCACGGTGACACAGGCCCACCAAAAAGGTTTTAAAGGACCACTATAGGCACCCAGACCACTTGAGCTTAATGAGGTGGTCTGGGTGCCTGGTC
The DNA here is from genome assembly GCA_933207985.1 of Pelobates cultripes. Taxonomy (NCBI): domain Eukaryota; kingdom Metazoa; phylum Chordata; class Amphibia; order Anura; family Pelobatidae; genus Pelobates; species Pelobates cultripes. The sequence goes on from OW240914.1 coordinate 298,665,029, forward strand.
CAGCTAGGGTTAACCCTTTTTTCTATAAACATAGCAGTTTCAGCCGCTAGAGGGCTTCCGTGCTTCTCACTGTGAAAATCACAGTGAGAAGACGCCAGCATCCATAGGAAAGCATTGTGAATGCTTTCCTATGGACTGGCTGAATGCGCGCTCGGCTCCTGCCGCGCATGCGCATTCAGCCGGAGAGGAGGAGGAGTGTTCACCGCCCGGCGCTGGAGAAAGAGGTAAGGTTAACCCCTTCCTCCCCCCCAGAGCCCGGCAGGTGGGGGCACCCTCAGGGCACTATAGTGCCAGGAAAACGAGTATGTTTTCCTGGCACTATAGTGGTCCTTTAAGCTTCCTGTCCCTTGATTACACATCCAATAAAGGAAATGTAAACATTAGATGACTCTTTACAGGAAGTGTTTAGGAAGGCTTTGTAAGTCACATGCCAGATGATTTACTAGGGCTGTATAAACAAAGTGATTTAACTGCTAAATGACAGAGATTTGAACAGTGATACTGGTAGGGCATGTTCTATACATGAAAACTGTTTCATTAGGCTAAAGTTTCTTTGGTGACTATAGTGTCCCTTTTGTATTCTGCCAAGTGGAAAGTGACATGACGGGTACTGTTCAAACCCCTCCTGGACAGAGGTTTATAGGTTTATATAGGATAAGATCAGATCCCATAGACCATATTGAGGGGTTCCTGATTGGTCTGGAAGGGACCTTCTTGAAGTTGCATTTTTCTGGTCTCAGCTATGTGACTACAGGAATTGTGATGATAGGTATCTTTAATTTTTTAGCATTAGTAATACAATGCATTAAAAATGGGGAGGGGGTATTTTTTGAACAATTTATTCTTTAATCCCAAGTTTGGAACCCGAAATTAGATCCACATGCTGTTGCAGTGGGGTTCCAATGGTTGGCACAGGTTGGCATGTGGTCCCAGTGGCATAAATGTATCAAACATAACTTTCACATTTGTATGAGTCTAATGAAGTTGTCTTAGAGAATTTATTGTTCGGATATCTGTGTGATGAGTGGTATTGTTGGGAATAAACTATTAAACCCATAAACCTCTGCTAGACATACATTTTTGGGATAAGGAAAAAAGAAACATAGATCAGAAACATAGATTTTGCACGGTCTAGTTCACAGTTTCGACAAAGCAATCAACAATACTCGCACACAACTACCGCTCAGCTCTCATGGAGTAGAGAGAGGATATACCCCAGTTATGCATGCACATATACACTACTATGCACTACACGGAATGTTCTTATACCTAAAATTATTGTTACAAAAACAATGTAGTTCTATGCTACACTAAAAGCTAAGAATTGGTGCTATAATGCAAAGTTTAATGCTTCTTACATTGACCTTTAAAATGTTGTTATATGTAATTATAGGGTAACAGATAGTTTTGTCTGTTGTTTGAAACAATCTATCACTTTTGTTAAACATTATTTATTTAGTCTAAGCCAAAGAAACTGGGAAAAAGTGATTAAAAATGAAGGATTCCTTTGATTTCCTTACTGCTTATATTTCTCATTCTAGTACTGTAAGCAAGTTATGTAATACAGTTTTCATTTGAATAAAAGGCATTCCGAATTGTGACCCAGACTATAATGGATAGATATACCAAATCATATATAACAATATGTAAAGCTGTGTATAGCTGTTTGTAGCAGAACAAGCTGTGACAACATACCACCACCACATGTGCAATGACTAAGATGACAGCTGCCAGTGGGTAGCTAGTATGTGTCACCAGTCCTGTCAGTCTTTAAGGAGCAGTGTGCCATGTAAAATGTTATCTGATTAGTTAATGTTCTTGTGTTAGTATTACAATGTATTTAAGTTGTGTTTTGTAATATACCTAGTCACATTTGCTATTTTTCTTATAAAGGAACACTTCAAGCACCATAACCACTACAACAAACTGTTGTCATGGTGTCATGAGTGCCCTGGTGCCCCTCCCCATCTGGAGTCCACTGGGTGCCACCTCCCCCCCTCTACTACCATCAGCTGTTCACTCTAAGCTAAGAGATCCAATGGATCCCAGGTAAGAAGTCAAACCTTTCAAAAACGTTTTGACTTCTTACAAGGAGGTGGGTGACAGGTCATTCCTAACCCCGTAACCACTGTGGTTATGCTGTTTGCCGATTTCCTTTAGTCCTTTGCTTATTGTTTTTCTTTGATTTTTTTGATTGTTTTTCTTTCCATTCTCATCTTTTCTGAAGTCTGATCCACACCTATAATAGCAATGAGGATCAGTAGACACACTATTGTCAACACCAAGGCTCATGTAAAGTTGCATATAGTCTGTCCCTTTAGCTCAAGGCTGTGTAAATATGATTTAATACATCAAGCTGCCTTTTATATACCAGTTACTTCATTTCATTACCTGAGGCAGATATGACCCTTTGAACCTCAGAGGTTCTTTCTCAAGCCAAATTTGTGGTTGGGAACCTTCCCTTAAATGCCCTGAGCAAAGTAATTCTATATCTTACATTTAACAAGAAGATCATTGTTCTTTGTGCTTGTTAGATTTATTTATTTTTTCTTCTTTTTCATGTGTTTGCCACCTTCCGTTTTATAACATAATGTGAAATCGGAATGAGTGGATAAGCTACATTTTATAGTTGTTTGTCTAATTAAAGGGGCTTCGATAGATAGACGTGTCTATAAAAAACCACAATGTTCTGGTCCCTGTAAGTTTCTTAAGGCTTTTTCCCCCCATCAGATATTCAATGATACCTTCTTAATAGCTATTCAAGCTCCATCAAGAACCTGGTGAGGTGACAACCTGGAAATTATAGCTATGCCCTGTGCTGAGTACTAATTAAATACTCTCTTCATTAAACTTCAATTTAAATACCTCAACTTCATTAGCTGCTAAGTGAATAGTCAGACATGAAGAACAAGCAAATTTACTATGGTAGAAACTGTGGTGGGTCCACTACACATAGCTGTGCTTTTAGAATCAACTTGGCATTTCAATTGCTGACAGATCCTATGTTTTTAGGTATTAAATCATGTGCCTAGAGTTGCTTATTCCCAGGCGTTCTTATGAGTACTATAGTCTCAAAGTACTGTTTCCTTTGTGGTCAGATGGTTTTGTCTTCTTGTTACCTTTATGATATCTTCATCAGAAATATTGGGAAGAGAGAAGACATCCAGACTTCATGTTAATTTTTATGTCAACTTGTGTGAGGACTTTATAGAATTATGGGCAACTTCAACAATGCTTTTAGTTTTGATCTTCCTGTTAAAGGCATTTGCAGATGTTTTTCCATCCGAAGCCCTACATTCTTACTTCATAGGTCTTTATGTCTAGAAGTGGTAATATCTTTTAGCAGATACTCTAGTGGGAATCATAATTTAACTGGTCGGCCATTTTGTTTTTATTTATCTCGATTATTCTGCTGCAGGGGATGTCTGCAGTGCAGTAATTCAGGATTCTCCTTGAGCTGTCTTCAAGAGAATCCAATACACCAGATTTTCAAGGCTAAAATGGCTTAAGAAAATTGTCTTAGCTATAATGTGAAGAAGATTAATAGGGTCATTAAATGCTACTTAGGGAAAAAAATGCCATGAGTAAGGCAGCGTAATATAAGTCCATTACAGTGACATTTGGGCTAATCAAAGAAACATGAGAAATGATTATGAAATGTTCATATATAACTTTAAAGGTAAGGCCATAAATACAACATGCTAGATTTCAACAATGATGGTTTTAGTTTGATTTATTGAAGATAAATTAATTGTTTCAACTGAAAACACTTAAATTTTAAATATTGTGCTATTTCCCACATCTGTAGTAAGTTGTAAGTAAAATGCAGGTTGGTAGTTGTCAAGTTTTGGTGAAGATTAAGTGGGGACATCCCATAGAAATGCACATGTATGTGCATAAGCAGTGAATGGGTACATTGTTTTCCTGCATATTGTATTTTTTTTTTTCTAGTCCTCTATTTTTTTGTGCTGGGTAATTTATTTTACCCTACTGAATAGTTTTAGGCATTATCTGTTCCTGCTGCTAAAACAGGGGTACTTAGTAGGTAGTTTTTCTAGGCTTTGTACACCTATCCTCTTTATTATAGAACTGTGGGCAAACTGATGTTATGGTTTGCCCTACAAGTCTTGTCTCTTGATGGTACAGCGGAATCCTGGTTGTTGCCCTCATCCTAAAGATAGTGAGTAACCTGAGGGGGGTTTAACGTCAACTGGCCACATATAGTAGAAAGAGCTTTCAGTTTACTCCAAACCAGGGTAGAGAGCAAGAGGAGATGCAGATAAAAACTAACAAATGTGGGCTAAGCGTCAGCCAGCAATGTAGCCGTTTTATGTTACCGACACATTTTTCTCTGAAGCTGAATTTTTACAAAAATCTAAGTTTCCCATGAAATCCTTCAGGAACTGCTATTTGTTTATGGACCCTGCTGAACACAAAGTTAATGATCAGACGCTGATCAAATCATTTGAGAGTACATCATGTCAACTTAACATTAAATGTCTTTCTATTGATTAGAGCAGTACACTGATTCATATTGCAATACAAAAGCGTCGTTAATACTAAACCATCATCTCTCAAACCACCCACACGGCCAAGATAAACACGCTTCTAACAATTCTCATATTGATCTCCATTTGTAACTTCAGTTCTAATGATATAGAGAAAGAACAACTCTACTCCCAGGGATGGATTAACAAGTGGAATTCCTCTAGGTGCTTTGTTTCATTTAATTGGCTCTGCATATCAAGTTAGCTTTTTCTCTACCGGGGAAAGAAGTTACATCTGTGATGCAGGAGAACTCTTTAATGTAATTCTAAAAGTCGCTTTCCATGTCTGAGGCACTTTCGTGTCTGCTTTTTATTTGCATTAATTTGCTGTGTTTTTATTCTGGCAACATTAAATATTCCTTATTCCAGTATTGGCGAATTTAGAAACTCCAACTGCTTTAGGGCTATAGTTTTCAATAACTCGGGGATACCAGCATTGTTCCCTTTGATGCCCACTGCATCATGGGGTTCTTCTCCCGGGCCTAAGGTTACTTTGCTACGTTAATTTCAGACAATAAGTGCATTTGGTATAAAACGTTGACTGCAAAGAAGTTTGTTTTCTTAAATATTGATTCAATGAAAAAATTCTGTCTGAAAATCAGTTACTGCGAAAAGTGTTTTTTGTAATAGTGCAAAACATAGCATACAAAGTGTGTGTGGTAGGGGGTTTAAAAAAATGTTGCTAATAGAAATGGTGGTGCAAAGTTCTAAAAGCAGAGCAATCACCATGGAAGCAAATGGAATGTCCCCATGGCTATTATGGCAATTCTATCTCTAAGTAATTTTTCCAAATCTTCTGTTAATGCCACTATTGAAGGGAAACTCTAATGTTAGAAATACAAGTACATATTTCTAAAGTAAGAGGTATTTTTTGTCTAGCACTTTAGCTTTAGGGCCCCTCATGGCTTCTCTCCTTCTCATCACTGATGATCATTTCAGCCGATCCAGTGCTGAAATGAAGAAAAAAAACTAATGGTTTGCACTCGCCTAACCATGGATACATTATAAGAGTGCTGGTGTGGCCCAGACATACAAGATCCAGCACACTCACTCATTCACTAAACAACAACTTCAAAACTCTCAGAATGTAATAGTTTTTAAAAACACCTAATTATATTATCATACATTGCGTAAGCCTGCCACAAGCCAATGTACCCAATTTTGGGCATTTTTTCTATCCTAGAAACCTAATGCCTGCTCTTATGAGAATTACCCACTTATTTGGGGAGTAATTTCAGTTGTTTGGGAAAATTACAATAATGAAATATCTCTACTTTGTTTTATGTTTCTTCTCTAGGTATGTTCTCCTTTTTATCTCCATTGGTTGGTTTCTTCTTTTTGGCTTTGACTCCAATATGGATCGTTATAGCATCTAAACATCCAGCAACAAGAACAGTTCTCCATTCTGGCTGGGAGCCAGTCATTACTGCGATGCTTATTAGCAGGTTAGTAGCTTTTTTTTCTTGCTATTCTGTTATGCATGCAGTGTTTATGCAATAATCTTTTATAAAATGTAATGCAAATGTACAGATGAATTATTTCAGCTTTTTATTATTGTCATAAAAAAATACATACACAAATAAAGTTTCTAAAGTATCTGCATTCATTTTCTACCATAATACTTAGCATGATGTCCCACAATGCTTGGAATCTGTCTGCTGAAAGCTTTGGGGTTCACATCCATTGTTCTTGCAATTTTTTGGTAGATCTCAGCATTGTGACGTCTTTAAATATATACATTTGTATGCATTTTTGCTAATCTCATCTGTAGATTATATTAGAGATCCAATTTACCCACGCAGTGGAAATTCTTCAATTCAGTGGTCCACCCATTTGGGAAAAAGTGATATATCCGAGTCCCTTGCATACATCTCTGCAACCAAGTTTGCTAGCGGTTTGGTCTGCATCAGGTCTGCAATGAAACCCTAATTTGCTGTGGAGGTTAGAAGTTTGGGGAGCACTGTTTGTGCTCCTTCCAACATTAGTGAACACCAATCAATTGCCACGCAACAGGTGCTGGGGCGCAGTGTATATAATATGTGTAGTTGTATCTGAATGTACTGGAGTCTGTGTGTATGGCACTGTGTAGCTGTGTGTTTATGGGAGGGCTGATTTGTGTATATGGCCACGCAATTGACAGTATGGTTCTGTGGCCCCCATGGAAAATGACAAATTGGTCAATGGTCCCCATGTAAATTAACTTTTAAACCCTTTAGATTGTATTTATATGCCAACCTGAGACTCACATCGTTATGTAAATAACAAGTCTATTTTGTCATTTTTCTTCATTGTCAATCCAAAAGCAGTACAAGCGATACAAATGTTGAACATAGATTGTACTCTAGGAGTTGAAATGGCAATATTTTGTGATTAAGGGTTTTTATTATAGTATAATAACAGAGGGTAACATTGCATCCTGCAAAGGGAAAAGACACAGTGGATCACAGAATTAGCTGTCTAGGAGTAATGAGCACAAGATGCCTCTCAAATAGATAGGAGTAGCTGAAGGTAAATATACCTAGATAGAATTACAAGAGACTAATACCCACTGATATGATGTGGGGGTCAAGGAAATGAGCTGTGGGAAGAGAGGGTGGTGGGGGTGGGGGGTTGGGAAATAAACCCTATGTGCCAGCAGACACAGGAACACTTAGTATGTTATAGAGGAATTGTTAAGCAAAATAATGAAGAAAACTATGTTAACACAAAGACTAAACAATATACTGTTAGAACATCAGGTAACCCATTAATTATATCGCTGAAGATTAGGGGTTTCCTCGTTGAGCACCTGGAACAAATGGATGAACCCGTTCAGGATCCCATGTAGTAGGCTGTGCAGAGTTCCTTTTGGGTTATGGCCCAGGAGAGTCAATGGGCAGCCCAAGCTTCTGGAAGGTGGAGGTTACCTCTGAAGCCTTGCAAACATTTAATGTTCCACAGTAAAGACGGATTAGCAGGTTCACCCCATTTGTATGGTATCTTATAAGCGGCAAGTTACTTGGTTAAGTGCCACAGAGATCTCCGCCAGCCCATGGTAGCTCTGGACAGATCAGGGGTAAATGTCAGGGAATGGTCTTCGAAGTGATATGGAGATTTATTGCAGACTGCCGGCATAAATGCCAGTCTGCTTGACTGTGTTGAAATCGGACTAATAGCAAGTCCATCTTAATTCAGGTTGTCCTAATTTAGAAACAACAAGTTAAGTCCCTAGCCTATGAGCATATTGTGCCAGGTAGACAGACCAGGGATGTCTGAGGTCCGCACCCTAGTAAATATACCAAGAATATGTACAGTGAAAACCTTATACTATCATGTCCATTAGCAGTGGTAATTGATTATCATTGTGTGGAAACAATGTTACAATATAATAATAGCTGATGGAACCCACTCAGGCTTTAGTAACATAATGCTTATGTGAACTACCAGCTGTATCTAAGAGTACTTAATTGAAATGCCCAAAATATATTACCACAAAAAGGTTGAAGATGTCTAGAATCTATGATTATGATAAGACCCAACCTAAGGTAAAGTAAAAATGCAAAATCAAGAAAAAAAATTGTCAAATGACAAAAAGGAGTACAATGCAGAAAGGAGATTGTACGGAAAATACCTCAGCTGTGAGTTTAAAAACACCAGCAGCCCACAAGTCAGACCTCTACCTTAAAAACTAACTAGACAGAACAGGATACTAAAGGGTGGAGCCGAGCAACTGACCTGAGCACGATCGATGAGCTCCGGGCTAATCTACCAAAACCCGTCGAAACTAACTACTTTGTGAGCCTCATTACCACAGCCTCAAAGCCCATAACGACCATGGGCAGGAAAATTGCAATAATTAGAAATTCCGGGCAATACCAGAGGGCATCCCTGCGGCAGAGCTCCCACATCTCATCAGGCAGCTTGTGGCTCATCTACTGGAGCCCAAGCAGTCTAGACAGATAAATCTGGACGGCCTCTTCCGGGTTCCGAAGCCAAAGAGAGCACGTGACTCGGCACCCAGAGACCTGATAGTGCAGTTTCACAACGGAGCAGACTAGGCGCTGGTGCAAGCTGTGCTTAAAGGGACACTATAGTTACCTGGACAACTTCAGCTTAATGAGGTTGATCAGGTGAGAACTATAGCTCCTTGCAGCCTTTCTCATGTAAACACTGTATTTTTCTGAGAAAATACAGTGTTTACATTGAAAGCTAGGAACACCTCCAGCAGTCACTCAGAGTGAACCAGAGGGACTTCTGAGTTGATGGAGGCATAATATGCCTCCATCTACTCAGATCTGCTGTGCATGAGCACCCTGTGATTCAGTATCTCCTCCCACTGCATGCAGACACTGAACTTTCCTCATAGAGATTCATTGATTCAATTCATCTCTATGAGGAGATGCTGATTGGCCAGGGCTGTGTTTGAATCATGCTGGTTCTGCCCCTGATCTGCCTCGTTGTCAGTCTCAGCCAATCCTATAGGAAAGCACTGTGATTGAATCAAGCTATCACATGTCAGCAGACTGCTTGTTTTTCCGTAGTCTAACAGCATGCAGATTTACAGCTTCTGGCTTGAATACAGTAAGATTTTTACTATATTTATGGAGGCATGAGGGGCCCAGGGGGGCTAGATGGTCGTGTTAACACTATAGGGTCAGGAATACATGTAGTTGCACTGGTGACTATAGTGTCCCTTTAAGGGGACTACATCACTTCACTTTGAGAACATGGTTCTCTCTAACTACGCGGATCTCTCCGGCGAAACACTACAATAGTGCAAAACGCTACAACCCCTCACTCCCCTGCTCTGCAGCCACGACAAAGAATACTGCAGGAGATCTCCACGGTCCTTACAAGTGAGACAGGGAGACGTGGTACACTCCATCATGGATATCTCCGAAGCACCTGCACTTCTCACCAAACTATCCCTACAATGACCCAGCAGCCAGGCAATGACATCAGCGACTCATCGATGGGACCCGACTACGATCACACCATTCATCCCTGTGGCAGCCACTACAATAACTACCTGAGATGATGAAGAAAGCAACAGGAATCTTACTCCCTTAATACACGGGACTCACTCGCACTGCGGTTCGAAGTTGGTTAGACTTTTATTTCTGAATCTTTTTCCCTTTTAATTTTTCTATTTAGTGGCCCACCTGACTGCACCACTGGTCAGATATGTACAGTTTCTACCTGGCCCTGAGCCAGACTGCTACACACCTATGGTAAATCACCGTCAACCCCCAGACAGGAGGGAAACTTCTTCCCATCTTAGATCGCCAGTTTATTTTAATGTTGGTCTTCTCTCCTGCACTCCTAAATTGCTCATATGTCTTAGACTGTCTAGGTACCTGCGTATGTCTTATTCTTACCCTTTTCCACAAAAAGTGTTTATGGATACTATGTGCCACAAAGTTAGTACAAATGTTATGACTTCAAACGTTTAATTTGCATGTTGGGACTTTGCAAGCCTGTTTTACCTTGCTGCACACAAAAATAAAGAATTAAAATTAAAAAAAAACAGGATACTAAAGAGCAATTTTAAAGTCAGTAATGCATATTGTGCTGATGATGGTGCAAAAAAGCCAGCCTCAAGAGTTTTAGAGAGGCAAAAAAGCCTGCCTCAAAAGTGTTAGCAAGGCAAAAAAGCCCGTCCAAATTTACATTATTCACTTACCTTTAAAGGACCACTATAGTGCCAGGAAAACATACTCGTTTTCCTGGCACTATAGTGCCCTGAGGGTGCCCCCACCCTCAGGGACCCCCTCCCGCCCGGCTCTGGAAAGGGGAAAGGGGTTAAAACTTACCTTTTTCCAGCGCTGGGTGGAGAGCTCTCCTCCTCCGATCCTCCTCTTCTCCTCCCATGCGGCTGAATGCGCACGCGCGGCAAGAGCTGCGCGCATTCAGCCGGTCACATAGGAAAGCATTCATAATGCTTTCCTATGGACGCTGGCGTGCTCTCACTGTGAAAATCACAGTGAGAAGCACGCAAGCGCCTCTAGTGGCTGTCAATGAGACAGCCACTAGAGGATTAGGGGGAAGGCTTAACCCATTATAAACATAGCAGTTTCTCTGAAACTGCTATGTTTATTAAAAAATGGGTTAACCCTAGCTGGACCTGGCACCCAGACCACTTCATTAAGCTGAAGTGGTCTGGGTGCCTAGAGTGGTCCTTTAAGGGTTACTCCAAATCTTCCTAGTCAACAGTTTAATTTACTTTAGAATGCCCTAGTGGGCATTGCTAACAAGGTTTCCCCTCTTTATACAGCAGTAAAATAAAAAGTCAACATCAATTTCTTTTGTTTTCTATACCACCACCCAACACCACCAAGGATGTTGCATGGTCCAATCAAATGTTTGAGCTGGCTATCTACTGAGCGAGTCTTAATAGAAATGTACATTGCTCCCTCCCATAGAATCTTTATCCATCTGTCCAGGGCCGGTGCAAGGATTTTTGCCACCCTAGGCAAAAGAAAGATTTGCCGCCCCCCTCCCTCCCTGTAATCTTCTCCCCCCTCCCTCCCTGTAATCTTCTCCCTCCCCTATAATCTTCCCCCCTCCCACCTTCTCCCCCTCCCTCCCTGTAATCTTCTCCTCCCTCCCCTATAACCTTCTCCCCCCTCCCATCTTTCCCCCCCCTCCCTCCCAGTAATCATGTTCTACTCACCTCCCCTGCCCTGTAGCATGGCCGAGCTCCTCTCCAGTCCGCGACAGTGTGCACTTCCTGTCAGTCAGGCCAGGTCGCGGACCGGAAGGGGAGGTGAGGCAGTGCGGCAGCCGTCTGAGCGCTCTCTATAGAGCGCTCAGGCGGCTGCAGAATTTATAGGGCCGGCAGCTGCCTAGTTCGCCTTATAGGAAGCGCTGGCCCTGCATCTGTCTGCCTAGGTGAAAGAGAGCCAGCTGCCTTTAGGGGAGCTATGACGTCACTTCTGGTTTTGACAAATGATCAGGCACGAATGATCAGGCACGACAGTGGTTTTCTATTGCTTTTTAATGGACTTGCCATGTAGAGTTAAACTTCTAGTTTTTCCTGCTGACCTGCATTTGTTCAGGAATGAGGAAGGTGCAGCTGATTGTTTGGTTAAGGGGCTCATCTTTCATAGTTGCAAATCTAATTTGTACCTTAATATTATGAAATATTCCTCTAAGGGTCAAACAAATATTACACAGATATATTTTGCAGAGCAAACATTTGATATGTTTATTGTGCTACTGTATAGACGTTGCATAAATGAATCAGTGTCTGGGTTATCAAAACCCCCTCACCAAAATAAAAAATTTAAAATAAAATTGATTTTGTTATACAAGGTTCCCAGCAGTTGTGCTTGCGAGATGTACAGATTAGGATGTTTGCTTTCCACAAAGCAAAGATGTCATCTAATAATCTGTGACAGATAGCTTTGTGTGCTTTTTCAACAAAACAAAAATGGGGGCTAGGTGTAACCTTGACAAGCAACATAGTTCTCATCCCTCCAGGGCTCAGATGTGTGTTTAAGGTATAACTTACGTGATTTAAATGGATCGCTAACAGTTGCTGAAAAACGCAAACATGAAAGTCATTCGAATGTGCTGTCAATCAAACATCAAAATAACCTTTTTCTTGATTAGATGCCATTATGATTCTCCAGCATCCACTTTGCTTGAGTGCAAATATAACCCACCTGTGTGTTTAGGCTTTATGTCTAATGAAAAGGATATCTGAAAAGTTCTGTTTTAAATACATTTAGTTTTCTGAATAATTTAAATGTTCTCATTATTAATTAAAATAATCAGAGGAAACACTTGTAAAGGATGGCTAAAGTCACCCAGACTACTTCATCTCAATGAAGTGGTCAGGTTGCAGTAGTTCTACATTTTTAACCCTTTCATGTAAACCATTGCCTTTATGTAAAAAAACATTAGATGCACTTCTGTCTTGCAATCAAATGCTGCTTATAGCAGCAATATGATTGGAGGAGCGCAGTATTGTTTTCCTTGCATGCGCTCTCAGGTGGTATCTGAATACCTGCTGAGATCACTGGAGTGGAGGAGTACTGGTGCAAGAAATGAGGAAGTAATAGTTACCTAACTTAAAGGATTGCTATAACTCTTTTGAGAGGGGACCTTTCTGGTGTAATATGCCCTATTAGGCAATATGGGGAAGGCCTTGCACTCTGTAGTGAAACCTTCAAATAAAGAGATTTACTTGCCCAAAATCCACCGCTCAGCGAAACTTCAGTGCTATTCTGCGCCCACTCTTGCCGTCACTGGGGCCGTCACTGGGTCCAATCACAGGCTTCTCATAGAGAAGCCTGTGATTGGACGTTTCTCGACGGTTCAGAGGACATGGAGCCAATTATCCTGAAATAACTTATTTTAAGGACTATAGATTCCCTTTATTTGTTTAGAAGCATTGGTCAGCATTAGCCTTTCATTGATGACGACTATAAATACAAAAAGGACAGACATTATACAGAACATTAAAAAATATCCACAAACAAATATGTAGTAGTATTAATTACAGTTAGTACTCCTAAAAATCCTGGAAAACTGATACACCAGTGGCACGTAACATTATTATAGTTTAATTAATTTTGGGGTTACTTTCAAAGTCTTATAAATAAAAATGAAGTCCAGGATCTATTAATCAGATAATCAATGACCTGTGGACTTCCACTCCTGTGAAAGAGTGATATTGTGTCTGGAAAGAAGTAGGCCCGTATTCCTGTTGTGATCACAATTTGTCTTATAAACTTCCTGAACACAGTGTACCAGGATTACTGCATGTATAGCACACCTACGAGGTACCTAGGTAGACATGGACAGTCTGTGTGGCCTGCTCATCATGTCTAGCTTGCTTGAGTGGCTCCAGGTGGTGGCAATTAGTGGTTATATTTGCGATAGATCATCATCTCAATGACTATGTTGAAGTTTGGTGGACTGAAAGGTTGCCTACTAAGCAATAACCAAACACAGATAGAGGCACTCTTTACTGCCCAAGATGGTCAGGCTATTTCCCTATCTAATTTATTTTTGTGCCATTTTAGTTCTATTCTAGAGGATGTTTGACAATGCATATGTCGTGGCTGTTAGCTAAACTTTGAATTTTAGCAGAGTAAAGCCGCAATTTAAGATTTCTAGATTAAGTTTTCAAATTATGTTATATTTTTGGATGAACATTTAAAATTATTTATATATAATTATTTATATATATATATATATATATATATATATATATATATATATATATATGATATAGTTTTTTGAATGTTTATAAAAATGATTTTAAAATGTAAACATTTTTAAAAGCTATTAAATCAATTCTTAAATCTAAAAGTCAAATTGAAGGTAAAAAAAGCAGATTTGGTAAAGAATTTCCAACTATCCATTTTCATTTGCTCCTTTTTATAGTATAGCTCTGTACACCCTTTTGTTATAGTTACAGACTAGACATGTGCATGTAAGTTTATGCAATAGGGTATATGTGAGTGATTACTGTCACGACTACCCAACATGCAAAAACTATGATAATACAAACAACATAAAGCGGGCCTTAGAATGGCCGGACTTGAGGTAGAAGAGAATGGTCAAAATAACAAGCCGAGGTTGGGAATACAGAATGAGACAATACGAAATAGTAGCCAACAGTCAGGATACCAGAAGCCAAAGTCAAAAACCAGAAAATATGACCAAAAACGCGCTCTCTGACAACCAACAAATGGAAACCACAACAGGGCACTGAGAAAAGGCATTACAGGGTTTAAATATGCCTCTCAGTGCTGTGATTGGTCAGTACATGGCCTTTGACTCCGTGGCTGAGATCATCAATCCTATAGGAAAGCACTGGGAGGCTGTAACGGATCACCTGGCACCCCGACTGGGTACCTCCGTTGAAGGATGCTCCTAGCGCTTCCTGAGGGCTCTGAGCACTCAAGCCGACACCACAACCACCGCAGACCGAACCTCTCTTCCTTCAGAGCGAAGCAGGAACAAGCTCTTAAAAGAGCTTACGAGTGATTATAGCAAGGGATTATGCAGAGCATAGCAATCCCTTGTAGCAGATTCCCCCAATAAGAGACAACACTCCACATTGAAGGTGAAGTAGAACTGAAGCTTTTAATCAAACACTCTGCTTTTATGCACATTTTACAAACATAGTACCGTCCACAGGGTTTTGCAGAACAACCAATCAATACGTACAATACCCACAAACACTCCCACACAAAATCCTCCCCTCTGCCTGTGATATAATTACTGAACACAATGTGTTAATGTAATTATCACAGGCAGAGAAATACAGTTTTTACACATGTACTGTAACTTTAAAAATATGCATTCAATCTTCATAAAAATTACATATTATTCAGCACACTTTAATTATAAACATAGTCAAAATTCAGCCAATTCCATCCAGGGCTTAAAATGTTAGCTGGAAGTCCCATTCAAATGTGCGTTCGAATTGCCGAATGGGACTTAGTCTCTGCAGCTGAAAATTCAGTGTAGGAGAAGGTAAGGGTCAGCGGTGTTCGTGGAACTGTGTAGACGATTTCAGTTCCATGAATTTGGCTCCACACACCGCTGACTGCATTTGAATGAAAAAAGATGGCGCCGCCACGTGTTTGTTTGTGTGAACGGCGGCCACCCAGCGGTCGGCAGTTTACCTACAGCAGGCTCCCAGCCTGAAAGGTAGATTGCCTGCACACTTCCACTTCTGGGTAGTCCGTCTGTGTGGTACTTGATTCAGTAAGCCCCATTTACTGAACCAAGTGGAAAAAGGGCACAAACAAAGTATATTAGGGGGGCAGGGGACACAGTCTTAAAGCGGCATTGTTCCCAAAAGTCACAGTATGTCCCCAGATGGTTCTTAAAGGGCCAGCAGCATAATAAAATACAATATGCCCAAATACTGTATTTAAAGGGCCAAATCTCCCAGCGGCCATAGTCAGCAGGCAGGAGGCGGGCAAACAGTCCCCTCCAAAAACCAGTGGCGAGGTCCCTTTCACCACAGAGGCTATTGCACATGCACAGCAAAACACCATGTCAGCATCTCCTCATAGCCCCTTAAGGACACATGACATGTGTGACATGTCATGATTCCCTTTTATTACAGAAGTTTGGTCCTTAAGGGGATAGAGATGCACTGAATCAAAATGCAGTTTGTGGATACACTGAATGTGAGATACGAAGCATCTCTAGTGGCCATCTGAGTGACTGCCACTAGAGGTGTTACTAGGCTACAATATAAGCACTGCCTTTTCTCTGCAATGGCAGTGTTTACATTGAAAATATTGCAGGAACTGTAAACAACAGAGCCACTACATTAAAGGACCACTATAGGAAACCCAGACAACTTCAGTTTAATGAAGTGGTATGGGTGCCAGGTCCATCTAGGATTAACCCTGCCTGCTGTAAACATAGCAGTTTTAGAGAAACTGCTATGTTTACATATGGGTTAATCCAGCCTCTAGTGGCTGTCTCATTGACAGCCGCTAGAGCCGCTTCCGCGCTTCTCACTGTGATTTTCACAGTGAGAAGACGCCAGCAACCATAGGAAAGCATTGAGAATGCTTTCCTATGGACTGGCTGAATGCTCTTGTCGTGCATGCGCATTCAGCCGATGACGTCGGAAGGAGGAGGAGAGTCCCCAGCGCCGAGGGAGCCAGGCGCTGGAGAAAGGTGAGTGTTTAACCCCCTTCATTCCGGCGGGAGAGGGACCTTGAGGGTGGGGGCACCCTCAGGGCACTATAGTGCCAGGAAAACGAGTTTGTTTTCCTGGCACTATAGTGGTCCTTTAAGCTGGTTACTATAGTGTCCCTTTAATACGCTCCTCATTTGAATTATGTGCCCTGGCAGTACCTAGACTTGACTGGATTGTAATGTGACTGGCTAATGGAAATTAAAAAAACAACAAAATATTAACAGAAAGTTTAATTTTTGGCATATTATTCGAAGGTATAATTTCAACAGAACTGACTTTATCAAACTTTTTTTTTTTTTTTAAAAAGACCCTGACAAATAATGCATTTTAGTTTCTTGTGGCTCAATTAATTGTTTTATGTGTAACTAATTCAATGGTGCATTTGTATGAACTGCCATATGTTGACTGTGTCAGCTCTGTATCTAACTTTTTTTATTTAATTTTTTACTATGATTCCACTAATAATTGTCACTATTGTTTTATTTATATGTTTTGTAGTATTTTATTGTTCTCTTGATTAAAACTGAGTTCACAGTGTATATCTGCTTTGCGGCTTTTTTCCATGTCTTCTAGTCCTGGCGTAAATTTTTGTGTAAAGATTGCCCTTGCATGAACTTAATATTATACAGTATAGGAACAACAGGGGTTTGTGGTTAATATGAAGGCCTGAAGTATGTATTTTTTTTTTTTTTTCAGGTGTTCCTTATTGAATCAGGCACTTAGTAACACCATGTGTTCTAAAAATGCAAAGAATTTTGCGAGAAAATGGCAGACAGACCATGATCCACTGTTTTATGTTTAGTACATTTAATCACTCGTGGATTTTGCATGCTTAAAGGGACACGCCAGACTCCTTAAAACCTTGAGCTTGCCGAAGCGCTTTATGTGTGAATATTGTGCCCTCTTTTTTCTTTCTATTGTGCGTTTTACCAAAAGTGCAGATTTCATTAGACTACTTCATGGTTGTTTAGCTCAGTGGAACTAAACTTAAAGGGACACTGTAGTCACTATAACCACTTTGTCTCTTTGAATTGGTTATAGTGCCTGGAGTGGCCTGGCACTGTCCCTCCATTCAGTGTTGCACCATGTTTGTGCAGAATGACACAAAATAAGAGTCCCTGGCCACCTACAGTCTGGCCCTTTCTGTATGTGTAGCTAAGGCAGAGATTACACACTTCCATGTTGTCATACCCATTCATACCGTCAGTTGGAGCTCTGACAGGTTAAAAGCAGTCAGCTGACACTCTCAGCCAATCACAGCTGCCCATTGCCTCTCAGGGTAATACTTCCTTATTAGCCAAAGCTGCACAGAGGGAATAGACTGTCGTGGACTCTTGTTTAGCATTAAAACATTACAATATTAAAAACTGTTTAATGCTGAAAGAAATGATGGTACCAGGAGACTCCAGACACTATAACCAGTTTAGTGAGATGAAGCAGATACAGTGCCTACAGTGTCCCTTTAAGAGGCAGCAATTGCCCTGAGCACCTGCCTTGAGCTGCATTGGGAAATCGGTATTTGTGCAGCCACAGAAAGTCTAGGCTGGGTAGAAAAGGACTGTTTGTAAAGTCTTCAAAAAATTAAATAGAATAAGACATGACGCTTTTGCAAGCTGTTTTTAAATATATACCCAATGAAATAAATGTATGCATGTTCTCATTGGGGGTATATCTAGTAAACTGATTTTTCTTTTAATTGTATTTGGCCAGTGGAGTATCCCTTTAAGGCAGTCGTCCTGAACCAGGACCTATATATTGGTTCCCATGTGAATTTAGCTTGTTCTTTTTGCAAGAAGAGGCACATTCTGTCTTTTCCCACACAGACACCAACAATAAATAGTTTACTGTAGCTGCAATGCCCTCCCCAGTGCAATGTTGGGGGGTGTCTAATGGAGGTGGATTTAATTTGTGTGATTTAATCTACTGTATACTGATTTGCAGTTGAATTTTGGATCATTGTGCTAATTTCCAATTGAGGAACAGGGCACCAGTCTAATAGCAATCAAATAATTTGAATCAGAGTAAAAAAACAGCTTACAGGCCACTGATTTAAGGTGTGTTTCTGTTGCCGTATGCAAGTTAAGACTGCTGCTTAAGACCCATTTTCACATTCATGCTGTTAAACCATAACTGAATGCTATCCTTTATTATACCACTACTGTTCCTCCACGAACCTCTGTTAGTCCTCCCTTGCAGCTATAGACCACCCACGTTATTTATGTCTAACTGAAAATTGCACAACAGTAGCTATAAGGCTTTTTTTTTTTTTTAAAGAAACTTTTTATTTTCAAGCCTAATCTTGCAAGTTATTTTGGAGTTTTTTCTTTTCTTCTTCTTTTTTTTTTTGTTCTTTTTTTTTCTGTCTTCTTTTTCTTCTCAGCTCTTACTCATCTACTAATTAAGTCTGTGCCTGAAGCTAAGATAGTGCATTACTGAGACAGACTACAAAGAAAAACTGCATTGCTTGTGACAAAAGCTGTACAAATCCCAAAGGATCTAGCGTAGCATTTCAACTTATAGCATTTTAAATCAAGATTTTAAATAAACCATGAAGTACCTGCTGCATTCTGCTAAATCTAATGAATAAAATATGTTTTCCAGCATTGGTGGTCTTATATTGGACACAACAGTATCTGATCCGAACCTGGCTGGAATGGTTGTCTATACCCCAGTCATTAATGGTAAGCATGCATATCAATGTACTTTTAACAGTGTCTGAATTATTTTGCCTGTGTGATCTGTGAGATGATTAGAGTTGGGGCTGTATTTATGATTAAATGTGCATGCATACTGTGTACGTTTATGAAGTAGTCCCTGCTTACCACTTAGGTGCCTAAGAATATCTAATACAGTATTCACTGTCGAATAAACGCTTTCTGAATGAACTAGTTCACTTAGTTTACAAGCCTCTCGCATGCAAATATAAGGGTAATATTTATTTCACAGCTGGAAAGGCTCATTTCAGAACACTCTTTTCAAACATGAAATTATTATTTTTATGCTAAACGTAAGAGCATCATCGTTTACTCCCATGTAATCCATATTATGTTTTAGTAATTTCCTGATGCGTGATCATTATGTGTGTTCTCAAATGAGTTCAGGAATTCTGCTCGATGCTTCTTGAGTTATTACACTTATGGTTATAAGCATATGGCAGCCCGTACATTAAACAGCACAATGCGTGAAGTGGGAGGCAACTGATCTGAACGCTACTGTAAGTGCTTACCACTAGCAACATGAAAGCGATGTCTGTCATAATAAAACCAATTACAGCTGTCAATGTGACTCCCACTCCCCATCGAAGCATTAGGTCTACGTTGGCCGCCAAAAAAAGATATTGAATGCGGGTAGGTTATTCCTAGTGTATATGATTATAGGGTCACTCTATGCCTTAACTGAAGTGGTTATCGCCCTGCGGATTTTCATTTACATAATTACTTTTTATGTGTGTAGCCCCTTCCCTGAGCTGTCAATAAATAATTTTTGTGTAAGATTTAATATACAGGTAGTAGTATGTACAATTTTATGTTAGCCCTGGTTTATTTAGGGCTCCTTTATTTTTTTATCAGTTCTGTCTCTGTGCTTAGCCTTTGAAGGAACAATATAGGGTCATGAACACAAACATGTATTCCTGAGCCTATAGTGTTAAAAACAGAATATAGGTGGCTTGCTCCCCCTCAACCTTCTTAAAAGGTAGTAAAACTTACCTTACCTAACTTAACTAAAACATACCTTATTTCCAGTGCCGCGAGGATCCGCTGGCGCTGGCCCCACCCTGATCTGCCCCTTGCTGACATCATCAGAATTTATGATTTCAGACAATCCAATGCTTTACCATATGAGGCGGGATGGGGACAAGACCAAACGCAGGCTTGGCCAATCAACTCTTCCTTATAGAGATGCATTGAATCAATGCATCTCTATGAGGAAAGTTCAGCATAGAGACACTAAGTGGCAGTGCTGCACACTGTTCCAGGAAGCACCTTCAGTGGCCATCTGAGGAGTGGCCACTGGAGGTGTCCCTAGGGGGCAATGTAAACACTGCCTTTTCTTGGAAAAGGCAGTGTTTACATGAAAATGCCTGTAGTGAATGATTATAGTTTCCCTGTAAATAGCATCTGAATGAGGTTATTAAATATCCGTGGGCCACTGAATTATCAAATATGTTTCTTGAGAAGATGGCGGCATTCTCAAGGCAAAGTTTTTTGTTAGTTTCTTCTTCCCCATGGTTACTACACACCAATCACTCATGCTGACTCCTTTGAGGGTCTTTGCAAAAATTACAGAAACACCAAAACTAAAAAAAGTGTTCTAATAAAAAAAAAAAAATCTTTTTAAAAACAAATTATTCCTTTTAATATTTGTTTCAGTATATCTAATTAATTGCTGTGGGATTTTTAGACTTGGGGGGGGGTCGATTTCAGTAAACAGTGAGTGGGGGTTAAAATATTTTAAACGTGGCCAAGTATGAGCTTTTTTTTTTTCTTCTTCTTCAACCTGACTAAGCCTTAATTTTACAAGCCACTTGTCAACTCGCCCTAAATTATGGTTAATTGCAATAAAACCCAATCTTGAAAGTAGAACAGAGTGATTATCTTAAAATACCTTCTCAAGGAACTAAAATCTCCGAAACAGACTTTGCATTTTATAATTAAAACATGCAGCATTCTGATGTCAGGATGTCTTACAAAAGTAAATTGTTATTGTGCATGTTTTATTCCAAGTAACAGGTTTGTCAAGTGGAAACAATCCTACTGTGTTAGTGATCACGGTGATCTCACTCGGTCTGTAGATAGTTGGCAATGACATGGGAGATTTGGCCTGGGCTTAAGAGGGTAAAGAACAAACATTCCAACATAGATGCAAACTCAATCAACAATAAATCCCTTGTTATACATAAAACACGTTCCTAAATTCCACATTCCTTCATCCTAGTATAAGCTACTGAAGCTTAGAGTGAGAATTGTAGCGGAAGGTAAATATAAACCAAACTTACTCCTGCAGCGTTTGTGTCCATTTCATTGCTCCATTTCATTCTAGCAATAGCTATTTCTGGCTACATCAGTAGGTTTATAAGCATGCATGCACTTCCAAGGGGGTTACATTTATTTGTATAGAATGATAACACTGTGGAACAGGTGTTAGATGGGCTGTGACTTGCAATTACACGGCATCCGGTGAGACGATGTAGAAATTGGTTAGTCTTGTCCAAAAAGGAGTGTCAGCCCCTGACGTGCAATCACACCTAGTAGACATGCAGACGCACTTGCCTGTCTCACTCTGGGATGTACATAAACGTAAGCGCTGTTGTAGCATCTTGTGTAAGTTCAATGTCCTGAGTGAATTTTATCTGATCTGATGGTACTATGCTGTTTTTGGGGCGATTTTTTTAATCACACAACCCACAGATAGCTTTTAGTTGTGTAAAAATCTCACATATGACAGACCGTTCCCCTTTAAAGGACCACTATAGTGCCAGGAAAACATACTCGTTTTCCTGGCACTATAGTGCCCTGAGGATGCCCCTGCCCTCAGGGACCCTCTCCCGCCGGGCTTTGGGGAGAGGAAGGGGTTAAAATCTTACCTTTCTCCAGCGCCGGGCGGGGAGCTCTTCTCCTCTTCGGCTGAATGCGCATGCGCGGCAGGAGCTGCGCGCGCATTCAGCCAGTCTCATAGGAAAGCATTCATAATGCTTTCCTATGGACGCTTGCGTCTTCTCACTGTGATTTTCACAGTGAGAAGCACGCAAGCGCCTCTAGCGGCTGTCAAGAGATAGCCACTAGAGGCTGGATTAACCTATTTATAAACATAGCAGTTTCTCTGAAACTGCTATGTTTATATAAAAAGGGGTTAACCCTAGCTGGATCAGGCACCCAGACCACTTCATTAAGCTGAAGTGGTCTGGGTGCCTATAGTGGTCCTTTAAGGAGAAGCAGTTAAAAGTTACTGCTTCTAACCTGATTACTCTACTATTACCAAGCCTTCCTATTAAACTTTAATTCACAGTTTTATACAGCGGCTTATCCATTTATAATAAATGGAATCGGTACTCATACATGGACATTACTGTTACTGGACATCACAGCTCTCATTACTAGTCGCTCTTTGTACCTGCCATCATTAAATAATATTTCACTGGTTTGGCTTCAAAGTAGGCACATTGAAAGAAAATGAACATTAGCATGTCATTCTATATTTTATTAGGTAATATGTCTGTAGTTTTATTTTTGCACAAAATAGAAAATAAAAGGTGGGTAGTGTATATACCAGAAGGCAAACTCCATTTGCATGTGTTACTTATAAATACTAAGGAGTCATGATGTATTTAACCTTTTAACAGGCCAGACTCTTCAATCCAGTAACAGAATGTGTTTTTGTAGTGACTTTCCCTATTCTCACAGATCTAATAACACTTCTTTAACCTTGGTGTGATCACACCAAATAAAATTTCTCCTACAAGCTATATAAACGTGAGGCAATGGCTGATAACTTGAACTTCAGTCTATTTAATAATGCTTATTATTTTATTGTCTTGCCATATAGTAATTTTAATCATTCATTGTTTTATTTGTACTTTATAACTGGGCATGATGTCTATAAAAGAGCTTGAAGATGAAGAATTAACTAAGATGACACCAATGTCTTCCCTTTAACCCAGAGTAAAATTTATCTTTTTTTTTCCCAGTTCCCCTAGTGTCCGACTGATGGGAAGGTAGTGTAAACGAGGTTAGGGAGAGAGAAAAGGCACAGGGTCCACAGAGAACAAGGGACCAGATAATCTGGTATAAACGCAGATGAAAAGCCTCAAATAAAAAAATACAAATCTCTCAATTCACCCTAAGATACCTCGACACCATGGTCTGACCACTTGTGTCTACCTGAACCAACTCTCCCTACTAAACAGGGCCGGCACAACCTTTAGGCGAACTAGGCATTCGCCCAGGGCATGCCAATCCTAAATGTGCCTGAAGGTGGGGGTGCCGAGCGGAGCCCTGCCACAGGGGGGCCATGAGGTGGCCATCTGGCCACCTTAGGACGCCGCCGAAGCTGTGCTAGGTAAGTCAAAGCAGGCATCTGCTTACCTTGATGGCAGGTGCCTGCTATGCCAACAAATGCCGGTGACCGGAGGAGAGGGGGAAGGAGAAGCCAGGTGGCGAGGGAGGCTCCTCCCTCGCACAATATGACGTCATTCCGGCCCTGCAATACTAAACCGCACGCTGGAGGAGTGAAGAGCTGCCCCACACTGGACCCCAGAGAGCTAGGGAGGCTGGATCAAAAAATAAAATTGCGTGAGTCTGTGTGTCAGTAAGTGTGTGTGTGTCTGTCAGTGAGTTTCTGCTTGTGTGTGTCTGTCAGTGAGTGTCTGCGTGTGTGTCTGTCAGTGTGTGTTTGTGTGTGTCTGTCAGTGAGTGAGTGTATGTATGTATGTCATTGAGTGAGTGTATGTGTATCTGTCAGTGAGTGAGTGTATGTCTGCCTGTGAGTTTCTGTGTGTGTGTGTGTGTGTATGTGTGTCAGTCAGTGAGTGTATGTCAGTGAGTGTGTGAGTGACATGAGGGGGTGGAAAAGTTGCACCGACCCTGCTACTAAAGTTATAAATAAATATAGAAACACCTAAAAATCAATAACCATAGTGGTAACAAAAATAAAAAAGTGCTACAAAGTGCAGTGATTACAGAAAAAGAAAACGCTCAACACACGTTTCGGCGTGTTCAAAACGCCGTCGTCAGGAGCCTGTGGTTTACTTTATTTATCCAACTTCTGTATGAGTTGTAGTGAGATATTTTTCTTACCCAAGTACCTCAAAATCTTTTCCTATGCTGCCCATCGATATGTATATGTGATATATGTCCCACAAACACATGGTGAATATGGTAACCCTACCGAATGTGCATGCAAGCTCCAAAAGCACATTCAAACTCTCGAATCCCAATTCAGGGAGCAAAGGAGATACACAACAGTGTGCTAGAAATCCCAATCTTTGTAACTGTAAATCTCTTTGCTGGACAGCTTTCTGTTATTCTGTTGTCACTATTGTCCTAAGGTATCACATGTGCTTCATTTTTTGCGCTTGAGAATGAATTTAATTTCCATATTTTCAGATGAAGCCCTTCACTGATTTTCTTCCCACACATTTGTGAATCTGAGATAAAAATTAATTCATTCCAAAGATTAGCAATTTATCTCTGAAATTCAACATACACAAATTGGCCTGATCCATTGCTCATATTACAAATAATTTACATGTCTGTAGTCACACCATTCTTACCGAGCAAGGCCCTATGAATAATTGTTTTACTTCTGTGAAGAATTATTCTTTATCAAGGTCTATGGCAAGCTGCCAGCTTATTTATTTAGGCTGCTCGTGATCTCAACCCAGCATTTGCAGATGACCTATATGAAAAAAAAGGATAAAAAGCTTAGCATGACAACAACTGAGAAAAAGGATGCTTTTAGCATCAAAAAGAGTGCACATGCTATCATCCGAACATACATAACAGCCTGTCTTGCTCTGTGGATTAAAGGAAAGATGTTCCAAATATCATTTGAAGCCCACTGACTTCTTTTATAATGTACTGGTGGTATTTCAAATGAAAGCACACAATATATGGGCTGTAATGAGCACAGAAACAGCTGTACACTAATTCTGATTGACCAGAATAGAAGGAAGCTGTATGCTTCTGTCTCTTCAAAGTCGATATCGAGACCGTGAAAAGGTTCAGAAGCGGGGATAAAAAAAATAAAATGCCAGGATCCTTCAGAACAATTTCTGTGTTTGTCCATAATTAAGAACAGTCTGTCAGAGCATCACTATTTTCTTTCAAGAATTCACCAGAATATTAGAGGCAATATCTTGAAGAATCTCTCTTAAATTTTGAGATGCTGAAGGGGAAAATATGTCCCATATTAATAGTATACCTAAAGTGACACTGTAGTCACCAAAACAACTTTAGCTTAATGAAGCAGTGTAAGGATCTTGCCCCTGCAGTCTCACTGCTCAATTCTGTCATTTTGGAGTAAACTCACTTTGTTTATGCAGCCCTAGTAACATCTTACTGCATGTGACTTGCACAGCCTTACTAAACACTTCCTGTAAAAAGAGATCTAATGTTTAAACTTACTTTAGTGCAAATTCTGTTGAATTCAGAATTTCTTACCTCCTGCTCTGTTAATAGCCTTCTGGACCCTGCAGGAGCCTCCTGTGTGTCCAATTTACAGAGCAGAAGATACCTCATTCTAAACAAAGTTAACATTGAATTGATTGAAAATCAAACTTTTTTTTCATGCAGTCTGTCTGAGTCACAGAAACAATAGTGATTTATCTCCTAAATGGCAGAGAATTGAGCAGTGAGACTGCAGGGACATGATCTATACACCAAAACAGCTTCAGTAAGCAAAATTTGTTTTGATGCCTATAGTATCCCTTTAACTCTATGGCAGCTCACTTCCTTAAACTCAACCTGTACAAAACAAAAAAACTGGTCTTTCCTCCCTGAAGTCTAGCTACTCCTATATCTGTCTACCTCCAAGTCAATAGCGCTGCCATCACTTTTACCCCGCAGGCTCGTTGCCTTGGATGTTCTCCTTGACTCTGACCTCTCTGTAATGCTGCTCCAACCTACCTATCTCCCTAATATACAAGTATGTCCTGTGTAGGCCCCTATGCTCTGCCGAAGAACTACATCTATCCTCTGTCCATACGCCTACCTTTCAATCCTCGCCTTCAAGACTTCTCTATGGTGATCATTGAAAGCTCACTTTTTCAGGAAAGTGTATCAATTTTCCATACCTGCACCCTGATTCCTCCCCAGCAACTGTCAACCCAAAAAAACAAACACAAAAAAAAACACACTTACCCCTCAGTGAATACTATTCTAGCAACCTACTTTTCTACCTTACCCTTACCTTTTGTGTCACTATACCACACTCCCTCTTGCATGTAAACTCATTGAGCAGGGCCCTCAATCCCTCTGTTCCTGTGCGTTTATCTCGTCTGGTTACATTTACATGTCTGTTAGACCACCCATTATACAGTGCTGCGGAATTCAACCCATTCAATAGGGCATAATATCCTGCAAATCTATGTTCGGGGAAACTTCAAGGGGATTTTACAGGTCTGGCTTAATTTGGCTGCTTATATGCGCAACTAGTCGTACAGTGTTGGGCATGGTGGGATGGACAGTAGTGCGGGTTTGGCCTATACAGTTATCCCGGTCTGGACCTGGTATTTCTCATATATTGTCTAGATGCTGATGTTATGATTACACTTCTGGGGTACTACTTTCACTCGTACCATAGTGCGCCCCACATATGTGCGATCGACCCCCTTCTGGGGATTTTTTCCCTGGGTACCTCCGCCTGACCACTTATATACCAGATGGGTTGGCAGTAGGTTTTGCTGTTAGGGGAGGGGGGAGAGGGCTGGTTGAGGCCCTGCAGGTATGAGTAGATTTTCCTTATTGTCTAGTGGTATGGGCTCACTGCCTCTGGATAATTGTTTAATTTGTACCCAGTGTCTTGGGGTTGGGCTGGCTATGGGACATTAGGGTAGTTTGGTTGGGGGCCTGGTCGCTGGGCTGGTGACATATTTTTCATCGCCTGGTACCCGAGCTCCCTCTGACGTGTGTGGGCTTGGGGGCCGGTTGTTTCCTCTATCTTGATCTGAAGGCAAATGCTGGGATTGATTTTTTTATCTAAAAGTTGGCACTACAGTGGTGCCTAAGAGTGTTGGTCTATGTCCCCACGGCTCCAGATAGCTTATGGCGTTTGGGAGAGGCTGGAACATATACCCCTCCCATGCCTGGCTGAGGGTAAGACCAGGCTATTTCTGTACCTATTGTTCGTGTTCTCTTTTTTTTTTTTTCCTGTCATATTATTCCTGTCTTTTCTTTTACCCTATACCTTTCCCTGGCAGAGGGGAAGGGGGGGGGGGCTGCCGTGGGGCTTGGGAATGACGAGGCTGTGGAGTTGCACATTATGAGAATGGTTCTGGCCCTATCATCTGATGGCTTTCTGTTGAGCAATTCTAAAGTCAGGCAAGTTTCAGGGAATCGGTTGTTCAATGTTTTTTATGTGATAACATGCCCCTGAAATTAACTTCTTTAAATGTTAAGGGACTGAACGTCCCAAAGAAGAGGCGCCTTCTGTTTAGGGAGCTCAAACCCCTAGACCCGGACATGGCTTTCCTACAGGAGACGCATATTCCAGTGTCTGCCAGATTCGCCTTAAAGGACCATATATATAACACAACATGTGAGGCTAGGGCCCATAACAAAAGGAACAGAGTAGCGGTCTTAATTCACCGCAGATGCCGGCTTAGTATCGGCAAGGTGCTCTCAGAACCGGGGGGGATGGGGGGCACTTTATTTTGCTGTCATATACACTATTTTCTCATACTCTGAATATCCTAAACATATATACTCCCAACGACCCTTCTGTAGAATTCTGGTCGGCTCTCCTAGATATCATATCTGCATTGCCCCATGGGATGGTGGTAGCGGGGGGGATTTCAGTGCTGTGCCATGTCCTGCTCGCATGGTAGGGGAAGACAGGATAAATTACTTCATAAGTTTTTGCAACAAACTGGACTCATCGACGTCTGGAGAGCTCACCATCCCGATGAGCTTGATTACACCTTTTATTCGGCCCCACATGATACTTACTCAAGGTCTGATTTTTTTTCTTAGCATATGTTCTGCCAAGGGTGTTGGGGTCTGCAGTGGGATCTATTACCTGGTTGGACCACGCAGACATCTCATTGACGCTGGATAAACTATGCGTGGCGACCCCTTGGTCTTGGAAACTGAACAACTCCTTACTTAGGGTCCCGAAGATAATCACCACCTTACGGCAAGAGATAAATGACTATTTCACTAGGAACGACACGTCAGGTCCTTCACCTGCGACGGTATGGGCGGCTCATAAAGCGGTAAACCGAGGCATATTGATTTGCGAAGCCACATTCAGGAAAAAAAACGTAAGTCCCTCCTGGAATCCTTGAGGACTGCGGAACAGAAACATAAATCGGACCACTCCCCTGCTAACTTGAACGCAGTACGCACATTGCGATTGTCAATTAGGGAAACACTACTAGAAGACACGGCACGGGCCATAGTTTGGTCCAGGAGAACCTATTACGAGAAATCAAATAAAATGGACACATTGTTAATAGATCTCTTCGCCCGAGACAACTAAAAACACACATCATGAAAATCAAGCACTTTTCGGGGGCTTATCTCACGACTCCTGGCGATATAGCTAAGGTTTTTACGGAGTACTTTGCGAAGTTGTATAACCACACTAACCCTGATTCTGTTAATAAAAGGATGAAAGCCGATGGTATCCGGGCTTTCCTAAGCAAGTTGGACTTCCCAATGTTAGCAGGGGTGGATTCAGACACCCCGAGGAACCGGATCTCTCTTGAAGAAATTGACCTGGCCATATCTTCTCTGAAAAGTAACAAAGATCCAGGCCAGTGGCGTACACACAATCCATGAGGCCCCGGTGCGAAACGGATCCGTGGGCCCCCTCTACCCTTACCCTTTTGTCATATGACAAAATAAAAAGTATAGAGTATCCCGCAATGTCTTATACCAGGCAAAGGTGAAGGGGGGTTTGGGTTTTACCCAGTCTGTTTTTCTACTATTTAGCGGCCCAACTGACACAGATTGCGCTGTGGCACTCTCCCCCAGGTGATAGACTATGGATAGACCTTGAGTCTTTGTTAATGGGTTCAGTTCTTCATATGGGTGCCTAGGGACGATAGGCCTCCCCTTCGCACGACCTGCCCTGCAATCTTGAGATCCCTGAAACTGTGGGCTTCACTTCCTCCCCTTCCCCAATGACACCTTTCTTGAGGAATGGAGAGGGTGCGGACAGAGGGGAACTTATATCCACATGTGGGGGGAATGTCCAGACGTGCAAAGGTTTTGGACAAAGATCAGAGAATTATTGAGGGATGTTCTAGGTAAAGATGTTAAGTTAGACCCATGGGTATTTTTATTTGCTAGACCCTTGGATGAGTGGATAAAAACGGAGCAAAAACCTTTGCACAAATTAAATTTGGATTCCAGGAGGGCATTAGCACAAGTCTGGCTTCAGAGATAGACTCCTTCAGTGGAAGCAGTGGTCCAAAAAATCAAGGACACTTGTCTCATGGACAAGCTAATGGCCCAAGTGAGGGGCACTATGAAGACATTTGAGAGGGTATGGGGCCCATTGATGTCTAGTGATGTGGGCGGCTGAGTGACAGGCTGGATGGGTTCAGTCCCCCACCTTAACCGCGCCTACACTCTTCACGCCTTATGACGTCGCTGGTTCCATCTCGTGTCCCCTACTGGGGGGACTTTAAGGATCCCTCTGGGGGATATTCCCCTGCTTTGATCTCTTGTAAGATGGGTAGCCTGTGAATGCTTTCGGGCCTCTTCTGCCCGAATTGGCTTCCTCCTCCATTCCACCCCCATGTTCACATACTCACGGCACTTTACCACTCCTCATCCCCACTTTTATTTATTTTTGTCTTTTACTTCCATTCTTACTATCTGTGGTGCCTACCGTCTATTAGAAGGGGCCTGTGGCGACAGTGTGCACATGTTATTCCCAGCTCCTTACAAATTGGAGGGCAGGAATCAGGGCTGGCGTTAAAGGGATGGCATGTGCCTTGCTGTTATTTATTGCTCACTACAGGGAGTGCAGAATTATTAGGCAAATGAGTATTTTGACCACATCATCCTCTTTATGCATGTTGTCTTACTCCAAGCTGTATAGGCTCGAAAGCCTACTACCAATTAAGCATATTAGGTGATGTGCATCTCTGTAATGAGAAGGGGTGTGGTCTAATGACATCAACACCCTATATCAGGTGTGCATAATTATTAGGCAACTTCCTTTCCTTTGGCAAAATGGGTCAAAAGAAGGACTTGACAGGCTCAGAAAAGTCAAAAATAGTGAGATATCTTGCAGAGGGATGCAGCACTCTTAAAATTGCAAAGCTTCTGAAGCGTGATCATCGAACAATCAAGCGTTTCATTCAAAATAGTCAACAGGGTCGCAAGAAGCGTGTGGAAAAACCAAGGCGCAAAATAACTGCCCATGAACTGAGAAAAGTCAAGCGTGCAGCTGCCACGATGCCACTTGCCACCAGTTTGGCCATATTTCAGAGCTGCAACATCACTGGAGTGCCCAAAAGCACAAGGTGTGCAATACTCAGAGACATGGCCAAGGTAAGAAAGGCTGAAAGACGACCACCACTGAACAAGACACACAAGCTGAAACGTCAAGACTGGGCCAAGAAATATCTCAAGACTGATTTTTCTAAGGTTTTATAGACTGATGAAATGAGAGTGAGTCTTGATGGGCCAGATGGATGGGCCCGTGGCTGGATTGGTAAAGGGCAGAGAGCTCCAGTCCGACTCAGACGCCAGCAAGGTGGAGGTGGAGTACTGGTTTGGGCTGGTATCATCAAAGATGAGCTTGTGGGGCCTTTTCGGGTTGAGGATGGAGTCAAGCTCAACTCCCAGTCCTACTGCCAGTTCCTGGAAGACACCTTCTTCAAGCAGTGGTACAGGAAGAAGTCTGCATCCTTCAAGAAAAACATGATTTTCATGCAGGACAATGCTCCATCACACGCGTCCAAGTACTCCACAGCGTGGCTGGCAAGAAAGGGTATAAAAGAAGAAAATCTAATGACATGGCCTCCTTGTTCACCTGATCTGAACCCCATTCAGAACCTGTGGTCCATCATCAAATGTGAGATTTACAAGGAGGGAAAACAGTACACCTCTCTGAACAGTGTCTGGGAGGCTGTGGTTGCTGCTGCACGCAATGTTGATGGTGAACAGATCAAAACACTGACAGAATCCATGGATGGCAGGCTTTTGAGTGTCCTTGCAAAGAAAGGTGGCTATATTGGTCACTGATTTGTTTTTGTTTTGTTTTTGAATGTCAGAAATGTATATTTGTGAATGTTGAGATGTTATATTGGTTTCACTGGTAATAATAAATAATTGAAATGGGTATATATTTGTTTTTTGTTAAGTTGCCTAATAATTATGCACAGTAATAGTCACCTGCACACACAGATATCCCCCTAACATAGCTATAACTAAAAACAAACTAAAAACTACTTCCAAAAATATTCAGCTTTGATATTAATGAGTTTTTGGGTTCATTGAGAACATGGTTGTTGTTCAATAATAAAATTAATCCTCAAAAATACAACTTGCCTAATAATTCTGCACTCCCTGTAGTGTTCTTAAGCTAGACACCAAGACTTTCTATAACTTTCTTCCTGTTACTAATATATTTTATTATTGATAAAAAAAAACCTTTGATGTGTCATCTACTAGTTTGATGCCTATACATTGTACAAAGCAGTTCCCTTATGTCATATATATGCTGCAAGAGATGTGTGTTCCTTTTTGTACTATGCCAATTTCTTTTTGCTCATTATGTTTTGGGTTGTCTGATTGCACATAACTTGTTTGTGGATGACTGTCTTGGCAAAAATAAATAATTAAAAAATGAATAAATAAAAGAAAACCTCTGTGTTAAAAGTGATGACTGCGGTCATCCACTACAGTAAGACATTGTTAAGAGGCCATGGAAGTAGTTAGTTTAAGCAAAATTACTAATGACACTCTTTTCCCCATGATACTGTTTGGCCCAGTATAGGATGCCTAGTCATCCACCTGCCAGAATTGTCCATTTGTTATCCCAATGTAACAGCAGATTCACTTTATTGCCAGTTGTCAACACCTGTCAATTGAAATATGAGTTGTTTTGTATTGTTGTAGACACACCTAGACTTCTACATAACTGTATGAATCCACTGCATAGTGATGTATATCTGTAAGCTATACACATTTCACATAAATATGCAGTCCGATATCGTCAGACACATTCTATGTATAAAACATATGCACGTTGACATATCACATATGCAGTAATCTTCCCCTTAGGGTTATTAACTAAAGTGCAAATTATTGTGAATTTAACCCCTTAAGGACACATGACATGTGTGACATGTCACGATTCCCTTTTATTCCAGAAGTTTGGTCCTTAAGGGGTTAAAGGGAATTTCACATTTTAGGACAAAGTAGCTGAATGAATACATATACTGCCTGGCCAAAAAAAAAATTGCCATCTGGATTTAACTAAGCAAATAGGTAAGAGCCTCCTACTGGATAGTTACTGCATGGGCGATTATCTTTCAGCTGGCAACAAGTTATTTAAAGGACCACTATAGGCACCAAGACCACTTCAGCTTAATGAAGTGGTCTGGGTGCCAGGTCCACCTAGGATTAACCCTTTCTGCTGTAAACATAGCAGTTTCAGAGAAACTCATTCTCATTGACAGCCGCTAGAGGCGCTTCCGCGCTTCTCACTGTGATTTTCACAGTGAGAAGACGCCAGCGTCCATAGGAAAGCATTGAGAATGCTTTCCTATGAGACTGGCTGAATGCGCAAGCGGCTCATGTCGCGCATGCGCATTCAGCCGATAACGGGGAAAGGAGGAGGAGAGTTCCCCACGCCGAGGGAGCCCGGCACTGGGAAAAAAGGTAAGATTTAACCCCTTCCTCTCCATCCAGCCCGGCGGGAGGGGGACCCTGAGGGTGGGGGCACTTTAGTGCCAGGAAAACGAGTTTATTTTCCTGGCACTATAGTGGTCCTTTAACCCCAACTGATACAATGAGTAGCTTCTCATTTCATATTTCTTAAACAACCATGTCGAAAGACACATCCAGTGGTCGTGGAAAAGATGTTAGTCTGTTTGAGAAGGGTCAAATAATTGGCATGCATCAAACAGAATCCAGACCTTAACCCCATTGAGAATCTTTACAATGTGCTGGAGAAGGCTTTGCACAGTGGTCCAACTCTCCCATCATCAATACAAGATTTTGGTGAAAAATAATTGCAACACTGGACAGAAATAAATCTTGTGACATTGCAGAAGCTTATTGAAACAATACCACAGCAAATGCGAGTCGTGTAATTAAAGCTAAAGGCTGTTCAACAAAATATTAGAGTGTGTGACTTTTTTTTTTTTTTGGCCAGACACTAAAGATTCTCACTTTGAATTCCTTACCGTCACGCAGACATACGTTACCAATTGCACATATCAAGTCACAAACCCACATCAAATGCAACACAGTTCTGTTTACTCTATCTTTCATAATCATGTACTACTTACATATGCATTCATTATCATGGTTAATGCAGGGGTTGTTTTAATGTTACACCCTTTAACCCCTTAAGGACACAACTTCTGGAATAAAAGGTAATCATGACGAGATAGTTCCGTCATGTGTCCTTAAGGATTTAAAAGGAGACTCCAGACCCCTATATGACTTGTGAACTGTGTGTACTTGTTTTCATTTTACAAAAAGTATAGATTTCAATATAAATTGTTTCTTTTATAAATTAATCTTGTTACACGTCCCTGGCTGTCAATCAGACAACCAGTCCTGTTACTTCCTGGTTGTTTAGCTCAATAGAGCTAAACTCAAGAGGCAGCAATCGCCACGAGCACCTGCCTTCTAAAGACTACTCATTGAGCTGCATTGGAAAGTCTGTGATTGGACAGTCACAGAAAGTCTGGGCATGGAAGAATGGGAGGGTTTACAAAGGCTGCAGGCAAGAGAACTTTTAAATATACACCTGATTAAAAATATTGGGAATTAATATTGGGAATTTTTTTTTTTAATTGATTTTTATCAATGGAATGTCCCTTTAATTTTTATTGTATTTATTTATTTGAATGCTTCTTTAATTCAGACCACGTTGTGCGGTAGCTCAAATTAATCATGAATTTTGGTTACAATATGAGGTTTCCCTGTGACGCTAGAGTGGGGAATTGGATAAAATTGCATGAATGAATTCTCTTGCCCCTAGTCATGTGATTCTATTAAATAAATGTTTGTGAGTCTACCCTGTGACCTTTAAACATAGCCTGAGGTTTTAAATCATCAGTCATGGTCCTGGAATTATTCAACTAACCTAGATATTCTTCTAGCTAGCAGGATTAAAAAAAACCCAAAAAAACAAAAAACCTTTTTTAATGTATGACTTAATGTTTCAGCACATTCATTAGCTTTTGCCACTGCACAAGGCTAAATTGGATACATAACATTTAACAGCTGCCAGTGTAATGATTTAATGAGTTTATCCATACATTTTGGGTTCTAATGTTTCTACATGTTTCTGATATTTCATTAGGCATTGGCGGTAACTTGGTAGCCATTCAGGCCAGTAGAATTTCTACCTACCTCCATTTGCACAGTACGCCCGGCGAATTGCCAGAAGAGGCCAAAGGATGTTACCATCCATGCAGCACTTTTTATGGATCAGGTAAGCTGCCATTTCCTGCACGGTGAAAGTTGTATGTGTAATTGCTGTGAATAGATTCACATTTTGCTAAAGACATAGTTTTAAGCTGAATTAACCCTTTCATGTCAGGATTGTAATACTAACTAGGGATTCACTTGCATATTATGTGTAGAACCAATCACCCTTTACATATGCGTATTTATTACATCATGGTCAAGTAGTTAGCGGAGCATTTCAACCACCATAACAACTTCTGTTTTTGCATAGGTTATGGTGCAAGTAGCTTCCTATGTCTGTTTCACTTTATCCTATTCATTACAGCTTCAGGTATAGCCTCTCCCATATCTGTGATACCACACCGCTTACAGACGACTTCTATCATAGCTTTTATTTGGTTATGAAATAACATGTATATTTATACACAGCAAGCTAAGGGAATCCTCACTGCCATTAGTTTTCAGATATGCAGCATCAGACTGCTGTGGATGTGGTTTATATCCTATAAATCTTATGCCGTGCAACAGTGTGGGTTATGGACAGCACCCAATGAGAGGGCTAGGATTGGGTGAGGAAAGGTGGATATCCAGTGGTGCTGAATTTTTTATTTTTGTGTATGTGTGGTTCTTTCAATGCATTTATATCCACA
The DNA here is from genome assembly GCA_933207985.1 of Pelobates cultripes. Classification (NCBI taxonomy): domain Eukaryota; kingdom Metazoa; phylum Chordata; class Amphibia; order Anura; family Pelobatidae; genus Pelobates; species Pelobates cultripes. The sequence continues at coordinate 298,700,211 of OW240914.1, forward strand.
ACGGAGTAAACCTAATCTTGGAGTGTCCCTTTAAGTTGTGTTTTGTTTCTTGCTACAATGCAGTAGATTTAGAGATCATTACATTCATAGGACTTGGTTCTGTCAATTGTATCACATATAATCTGTAAGTGATTCTATCATGGGCTAGAGAAGAATCCTTTTCAATTAAGAGGACCAGGCTGATGAGTACAGAGTCACCATGGGAGAGCTGAGCACCTGTGGTGTCCCTGTGTTAATAATAGGCATCATCAGCTGGATCTAGCGTGGGGTAAGTAAGCCGGCTGATGTGATTTGATCACAAGGGAGCTGTGGGCACTAAATATGCTTCCACCTTATATAGGGGAGACTGCAGGCAGCTAAGACCTTCTGAATTGGGTCACAAGAAGTAGAAGTTGAGCTTTAAATAGCATAACGTTTAGTAGCTCTAACACCTGAACTGGATATAACACTGCTTAGACAGCAATGTACCTGTAAAAATGCCTTATTAACCCAGCTGTGCTCAGATGAAACTGTGTTTCAGAATAGCTTTATCAGCATGGGCTGTAGCTTGAGAATATGTGCTGTGTATAGTAAACGGTAAAGTTATTGATTCCCTTGCTACAGATTCATTATGCAGATTTAGCGAGTACATTTCAGAAGATTAAAGCTTGCTAGCAAGGAAGGCATTTGTTTGAACGCAAATCAATCAGGCATATTTTTTTTGTTTCTTTTAATATCCCTATACATTATCCTTGTGTCATGGTATATATCTAGCAGTACAGAATACTTTCATACATGATGAAGAAAGGCATATAGAATGTAAATGAGTAGTTTAATTAAAATGATTGAGAAGCATTTCATTAACAGAATGGTTTCATAAACTAAAAGGAACTATGTCTGTGTAAAAAGGAATATTTTTTTCTCTTGTAGGAGTAAACCATAAATCGGCGCAAGTTCTCCTCTCCCTGGTGATTCCAGGACATTTAATTTTTTTATACACCATCTATTTAATGAAGAGTGGACACACATCCCTGACTCCTATCTTCATAGCCGTTTATTTATTGGCTGCCATGTTGCAGGTAAGCCTTACTAATGCAGTCAGTATACTGTGCTGTACCAGTGTGCCAGTACTGCTTTTGATATAGCTGATGTAACTATTTACTTGCATCTATTTAACATGGGCTACATACTTTTTTTAAACCAGCCAGCAAACACTTTTAAACAAATATACACATTAAAATAAATAAAGAAAAACTTTGAAAAGTATGTAATAAATGTTTATAAACTTAACCGTAGTCTTGACTATCTAATATAATCTTGATGTATTATTGCAAGCATGTCTGTTAAACTATGCACGATAAAAAAAAAATGTTTAGAAACTTAGATTGGATTGTCGAACACCTCTGAGCTAGAGGAGCGTCTTCATTCTCCACCCACCTCTTACCTACTAATGTCCACTAATGACAGAAACAGGGCATCATTTTACAAAAGCAGGAGAGAGAAACCAGACACCAGGGCTTGCTCTACATGATTACACTGATCAGACTCCCTCACTTTTTCTGTCAGGTTATTGCAAGGTGAAGATATCTTCCAGCTGCACATATGTAAACCTGTCAGGCATGCCTAATGCACTTATCAAGCATTCCTAGGGATAGGACACTGATTGGTTAGATCAGTTACCCCCTTCCTTTTAGAGTAGTCTGGAAAGCATAAGAAAGAAGAAGCAGGTAAATATGAAAAAAGCATATTAACCTACTTTATTCAGCATGCAGAGAGAGGCAACTCTCTCATTCAAAGCTAAAGCTTTTGAACGAGACACGTAGCTCAAAGTGACATCTGCCCCTTTAACTTATTTGTAGGTGGAGCAATCACAAATGTAATGAATGTCTTAAAGACTTTTTAGTGTAATAAAATGGTGATTCACTTTTTATTTATAATCATTGATTTGTGGTCACTAACTCACTAAGTAAACATAATTTGCCAACCTGGTTTATTTTGTGAAGACAAAATAAAAACATTGGTGAACCTCTGCTTGTAGTATTGCGTTAACGGTAAACCTGTACACAGTTATTCACTTAAGTTAGCTATGCTTTCAGTTATGCTATTTTTTGCATTTTATTGGAGGAGATAAAATATCAGAATGTGTCTGACTCAGCAGGCAGACAATTCACATGACAATGCATATAATCCAGACTTGTGCAGGACAAAACAAAAAGTACAAAAACAATAAAACCCAAACACTGATTGTGACATAATACTTCTCATCACCCCTGCAGTCTAACTGTTCAATTCTCTGCCATTTAGTTGTTCAATCTATTTGTTTACGCAGCCCTAGTCACACCTCCTGGCATTTGACCTTCACAGCCTCCCTAAACATGTCCTGTAAAGAGTCATCTAATGTTTAAACTTCCTTTATTACGCAGTCTGCTTAATTTAGAATTTATGTTAATAGCCTTATAGAGCCTACAGGAATGAAAGTTTAATTTACACAGTTGAAGATAAGAACTTGTAATGTAAACTGTAACAGATCCCCTATACTCCGGCAGAGTATATCCGCTGAAGAGTCTCCCTAGTCCCGCAAAATGAAAGTGTGATATAGCTCTAGTATGCCGAAGCATCATCCAAAACTTGATGAAGGGGAAATCAGTCTGTTTTATTCAGGCAAAAGGTACATATGACAGTGAGGGGTGACAGAGGGAGGGAGGGGGTGACTAGTGAGAGTAAGGGAGTGGGTGACAAGTGACAGTTAAGGGATGGGGTGACTAGGGAGGGAGGGGTGACAAGTGAGAGTAAGGGAGGGAGGGGGTGAGTAGTGACAGAGTGACTAGTGACAGAGTGAGGGAGGGGATGACTAGTGACAATGAGGGGTGACTAGTGACAGAGTGAGGGGTGATAAGTGACAGAGTGAGGGAGTAGGTGACAAGTGACAGTGATGGGTGACAAGTGACAGAGGGAGGGAATGACTAGTGAGAGTAAGGGAGGGGTGACAGAGTGAGGGGTGACAAGTGACAGTTAAGGGATGGGATGACTAGGGAGGGAGGGGTGACAAGTGAGAGTAAGTGAGGGAGGGGGTGACTAGTGACAGAGTGAGGGAGGCGGTGACTAGTGACAGTGAGGGGTGACAAGTGACAGAGTGAGGGAGTGGGTGACAAGTGACAGTTATGGGATGGGGTGACTAGGGAGGGAGGGGATGACTAGTGACAGTGAGGGGTGACTAGTGACAGAGTGGTGTGACAAGTGACAGAGTGAGGGAGTGGGTGACAAGTGACAGGTGTGACTAGTGAGAGTAAGGGAGGGGGTGACAGAGTGAGGGAGGGGATGACTAGTGACAGTGAGGGGTGACAAGTGACAGAGGGAGGGGGTGACTAGTGACGGAGGGAGGGGGTGACTAGTGACAGTTAAGGGAAGGGGTGACTAGTGACAGTTAAGGGAAGGGGTGACTAGGGAGGGAGGGGTGACAAGTGACATAGGGAGGGGTGACAAGTGAGAGTAAGGGAGGGAAGGGGTGATTGACAGAGTGAGGGAAGGGGTGACCTGTCTCTCTTCTCCTTGTGGTCTCCCAGGCTGCTGCTCCTTCCCCTCATCGGGCTCTGTGTGTGAGAGGAGAGTACAGGAAGTGAGGTCACTTCCTAGCCCCGCCTCTCCCCATCACACAGAGCACCGTGGGACAGGGAGAAGGAGACCTTGCAGAGAGGAGGTGAAGCTGCCAGGTCTAATGTGAGGTTGGGGGGAGGGGGTGGGGGCCCCAGCAACCTATTGAAGGAAAAAAATTTTTTTTTTAATTTGCTCTCCAATTGGAGCATGGCTGTGCGGCCGGCCCCCTGGCTGTCTCAGGCCCTCGGTCCATGACCGAAGTGCCCGAGTGGTCAGTCCGCCCCTGTGAGTATGTACATATGACATAATACATAGTACACTCTTCCTATTTCATGCATACAAGTGAACATTTGGCCAAGGATCGTCTGAATTAGCTCAGACAGTTCCAATATTATATTGGGGGTATGGGAAGCAGCCCCTTTGTCTGGGAAAACATGCAAAAAAAAAAAAAAAAAGAATATGCAGAGGTAAGTATCTTTATATCACTTATTTTTTTAACATATTAAAAAACTTGCAAAATTTCCACTCACCCACTAGCAATTGGCAAGCGGAAATTCTGCACGGGCATTGGATGCCAAATGACCTGTGCGGATCACAGCATGTTTTTAACAGTGCCTGCAAATCTGTTGTCTGTGGCCATCGAGAATAGCATTGAGCAACAGAGCACTGTCCATTTAAAACAAGTGAAAGTTCCTCTCTCCTCTTCATACGTCTAAGTTCTGAAGGGATACTTATAAAGAAATAAGAGTTAATCACAGCAGTGTTAATGAAGTATTGGTAACCCACTCTGCTTCCTCTCTTGCAACTCTGTCATCCAAAAACTTAACCCTTCTTTTTAAACAATTCTAGTAACTTACTTTTTCCCCGTTTATGAAATACATCCCACCCTTACCTCTTGTGCCACTTTACCCTACTCTCTCTACATGGAAGACTCGTGTGAGCAAGGCCCTCAACAGCCTCTGTTTCTGTGTGTCCAACTCGTCTTATTGCAAATAAAAAAAAATAGTCCAGAAGTATTTGGACACTGACACAATTTTCATAATTTTGGCTCTATACGCCACCACAATGAATTTGAAATGAAACAACCAACATGCAATTGAAGTGCTGACTTTCAGCTATAATTCAAGGTGTTGAACAAAAATATTGTATGAAATGTTTAGGAATTGCAACAATTTACATACACAGTCCCTTATTTCAGGGGCTCAAATGTAATTGGACAAATTAACACAGTCATACATAAAATGTTAATTTGTAATACTTTGTCGAGAATCCTTTGCAGGCAATAACTACTTTTAAGTCTGGAAAGCATGGAAATCCCATATGCTATGTTTCCTCCTTTGTGATGCTTTGCTGCCCTTACTGCAGCTGTCTTCAGTTGTTGTTTGTTTGTGGGTCTTTGTATCTTAAGTTTTGTCATTAGCAAGTGAAATGCATGCTCAATTGGGTTATGATCAGGCGATTGACTCTGCCTTTTCAGACTACCACGTCCTTGCCTTAAAAAAAAACAAAAAACCTCCTGGGTTGCTTTTACGGTATGTTTTGGGTCATTGTCCATCTGTTAAATGAAGGGTTGTCCAGTCAACTCCGCTGAATTTGGCTGAATCTGGGCAGATAATATATCCCTATGTACTGCAGAATTCATCCGACTGCTTCTATCGCATTGCCAATAAACACTAGTGACCTAGTGCCATTGGAAGCCATGAATGCCTATTGCATTGAGTGCTTCTTTGACCACATGTTGTGGGTTCACAGCAGCTTCCAAATGCGAATGCCACATCTGGATTTTACCTAATTAATTGATGAAGAAATAATGAAGGAATAGCCCACACTATTTTTTTTGAGTCAATTGTCCAATTACTTTTGGTCCTTTGAAAAAGAGGGGGCTACATATTAAAGAGCTGTAATTCCTAAACCCTTCCTCCAATTTGGATGTGAATACCCTCAAATTAAAGCCGAGAGCCTGCACTTTAAGCCCATATTCATTATTTAACTGTAACTTGAATTGATTTTAGTAAACAGCCGAAATAACAAATATTTTGGGACCTAATTGTACTTGTCTGCATAATTTGTTGGTGCTTTATAAATAAAAATAATAACTGTGATTAACTTTTAAATCTGAGTTCCTGTTACTGGAGGGACCTTCATAATGTTTGTGCCAATCTGTACCCTTGTCTTTTTTGTTTTGTGTTTAGTTGTTTTTTCTTTTCAGAGTGAATTACTGCAGTAAAGTTAATTACCATTTTAAAGGCTAAATTAACCAAACAGTGAAATAGCATAGGGATTGGAAAATTTAATTATCCGGTCGCTGCGGTTGCATTATCATTGCAATTTCTTCAGTGTCTTTGATCACAGGTATTGTAAAAATCTGCATGTGGCAGAGTACCAACTGATTATACATAATAATAATATCAAATTATTTCTTCAAGCAAAGAATTAGAAGCCCCACAAATTTCACAAAATATAGCTATAGTTAAAGACGACCAATTTTACGGGTAAATGTCCTCATGCAATGCTGATAGGATGAAGGGATCACATAAGGGACCAATGGTCTTTAATAGTCCTATTACCAAAGACAAAACATAAAAGAAGTAGTATATTGTATTCCCCGCTGTGTGGTTTTTGTTTTTTTTAATGTTTTTTTTAGGTTTGTTTTTTTATGAGACACTCTACTGTCCAAATACAATTTTAAAAAACAAAAATCATTAAGTAGTAGATATACCCCAATGAAAACATGCATGCATTTAATTATGCATTTTTCTGATTGGGATTGTAAAAGCGGTTTTAGCTAGAAGATGATTCCTATTTCTTTGGGTTATTTGTTATCTTCCATAACTGCAAGTTGATCCTATTATTTTGTATTGAATATGTGCTTGATAAAATATTATTTTTTTCGTTGTCTCTGTTAAGAAAAAAAAATAGCAAAGATTTATAAATTCACAAAAAATATTTCTCAAAGGAGGATTCATTTATATCTTTCTAGTTTAGTTTTCAGGTTTGTCCAGCGGTACAGAATTGAGTAAAGCACTCTACAATCTATAATATGTAAAACCTTCCCAGGTGGGATTAAATCAAGTTTATAGCACTGTACCACCTTGAGTTCCTTCTGCCTTCAGTAACCGTATACACCTGGAATAGTGATGCAGACTATAAGGTTCTTATTTCTGTTACAGGTTTTAAATACTTATATTGAAATAATGGAAATGTTATAATTATGGCTTCTGAAAGGAACTAGGATCAGGCGTTATATAAACTCTGCATTCAATTCATGCAGAGTAGTTTGGATTAGCCTTATTAGTCCAGTAGACAAGATGTCAAAATACCAGAGTATTGCAGTATGCAATGATACCTTCTTACTGGACTAACATAATATTTCAGACAAGCTTTCAAGAGTTTTTCTCTCTTCCTCAGGTCTGCCGCCATCAGGGGGTGACAACCATAACTGTTGTCACGGGCCCGGCGGACCTGGGGGGCCCGGCCATCCGGGCCCCACATGTAGTGGCGGAACCGTCGCCGGTGCAGTTCCACCAGGGCCCGCACGCTGATGGGGCCCATCAGGTGGCCCACGCACTTAGGGCCACCCGATGGGCCCCATATTTTCAGGGGCCCGGTCAGCACTGTGGCCGTGGTATAGCGCGACCGGGCCCCTTTAAAAAAAACACAAAAAAAACGCAGCCGCAGCAAGTGCTGCTGGGAGGAAGTGGTCACTTCCTCCCAGCTCACTCCGCGCGGGAGGAGTGTGCACCCAGCAATGAAGAGGGAGAGCCAGCCGACTCCCAGTCCCATCAGCCCCAGCCACCATCCTGCAAAGACAAGGTAAGAGACAGGAGGGTGGCTGGAAAATGAGCTGTATGTGAATGTATGTCTGTATGTATGGATGTCTGTCTGTATGAATGTATGTATGTCATTATGTGTGTATGAATGTCAGTGTATGTATGTCTGCATGTCATTATGAATGTGTGTATGTATGGATGTCAGTGTCTGTATGAATGTATGTATGTATGTCTGTATGCATGTCTGTATGCATGTCTGGATGTCTGTATGCATGTCATTATGTGTGTATGAATGTCTGTATGTCTGTATGAATGTATGTATGAATGTATGTCTGTATGTATGTATGTCTGTATGTATGCATGTCTGTATGCCTGTCTGTATGCATGTCATTATGTGTGTATGAATGTCAGTGTATGTATGTCTGCATGTCATTATGAATTTGTGTATGTATGTATGCAGGTATGAATGTCTGTCTGTATGTCATTATGAATGTGTCTGTATGTTTTTATGCATGTCTGTCTGTATGGATGTATGTTAGTATGTGTCCGTCACTATGTACGCCTGTGTGTATGTCTCAGTATGTGTGTGTCAGTATGTATGCCTATATGCGTCTCAGTATGTGTGTCTGTGTAAAATGTGGATGGAGAACGGTGATAATGTTAATGTAGAATCTTCTTAATTTCTTCTTATCTTCAGTTGATTGATATATATACGTCTTTTGTATATATAGTCTTGGGCCAAATGCTCGCCACAATAATATATGTCTATATTATTGAAAAGTAGTAATACGCAATCTGACTTACGGTTTCTTCAGGTTTATTCTTAGTTACAGATACATAATAAAACATAATAAATGATGTTACAGGATAATGGACATTCAACAGCAGATGGTAATTGCTGGACTCCTGATGGGAGAGTTACATCGTTGTACAGAGCCAAGAGCCAAGACTAAGACTGAGAGACCTCGTGTCCCTCTGTTACTATATAGAAGTGCTAATACAAACGTCAGCATATAACTCTAGCCATATAAGGACAAACCCCCCGAATCCACATTCCAGAGCTCTCGGACAAAGAAAGCCTTGTGACTTATTGATACCATCTGTTACTTATGTCAATCCACACATCCATATATATAATCAATAGAAACATAGAATATGCAATATTCTACAGTCTGTATGTATGTTAGTAAGTGTCTGTCACTATGTATGCCTGTGTGTCTGTATATGTGTGTATGTCTCAGTATGTGTGTGTCAGTATGTATGCCTATATGCGTATCAGTATGTGTGTCTGTTAGTATGTATCAGTGTGTGTGTGTGTGTATCTGTGTCCTTTTGTATCAGTGAATGTGTTTGTGTCTGTGTGTATTCCTGTGGGAGGGATTTGGAGGCGGCCTCTGTGGGTGGTTTTGGAGGCGGGCCCCCAGGGGCCCAGACCCTGAGCTGAGTTAGGGGCCCCAAAATTTCTGGTGGCGGCCCTGCAGGTCTGAAGCAATTCTCGAAAGCTTGTCTTTGAAATATTATGTTAGTCCAATAAAAAAAGTGTCATTGCATACTGCAATACTCTGGTATTTTGGCATTATATATATATACATATAATAACTGTATGGGGGTAAATATGTAGGCAATATCACAGTACAGTAAAAAAGGAGAGGAAGTGAAGTAAACATTGATAATAAACGCTTGAGTATCCTGCCTTCATTGAATGTGGTATGCAAATAAGCAAACCATTTAGTTTAAAGGGACACTATAGTCACCAGAACAACTACAGCTTATTGTATTTGTCCTAGTGAGTATAAATGTTCCCTTCAGGTTTTTTGTGCAATAAAACACTGTTTTTACAGAGAAGAAGCAGTGTTTACATTACAGCTTAGGGACACCTCTACTGGCCACTCCTGATATGGTTGCTAGAGGTGCTTCCTGGGGCAGTGCTGCTCAGTGTGACTGCCATTCAGTGTCTCCACCCTCTGCATGCAGACACTGAACTTTCCTTGTAGAGATGCATTGATTCAATTCATGTCTATGATGAGATGCTGATTGGCCCGGTCTGTGTTTGTTTGTGCTGGCTCTGTCCCTAATCTGCATCAGTCTCAGCCAATCCTACAGGGAAGCATTGTGATTGGCTAAGAACACCACTGGGGGCAGTGGGGAGGAGGTGAGAGGTGGGGCTAGATGGTGGTTTTAACTCTATAGGGTCAGGAATATATGTTTGTCTTTAAATGTCTAGACAGTGAACATTGCATTAAAGAAGCTTCAACGAACAGATTGAACTATACTAGAAAAAGGTCAGGAAGCATTTAGATTAGAGTTTATTAGATCTATATGAGACCATGACCCGGCTTTCAGTGTGTTTCTGCAGATCACCTATATTGGCCGATTGTAGGCAAAGTGTTTAAAAAGGACTTCAGAACAGTGAATAATCAGACTATGGGCAATATATATATATATATATATATATATATATATATATATATATATATATATATATATATGTGACATGTTTTATTGTGCCACTGCTTGCTGCAACATTATAAAAAAAATAAAAAGAAATAAAATTGGATCAATACCTTGCAACCAAACAATAATCAATCTCCTTATACACTTCACCTCTTGTTAGAAATATCACTGCATTCTTTATGAATTTTGAAAGCAAGCAGATTTAAGCCTGCTGATGAAAGAATTATTAAAGTCTGTTACAATATTCCTGTCAACAGAAAGACACATTAAGTTCTCCAATAGTTTCCATTTCTGGAGAGAAAAGCATTAGAAGAGGGGGAGATAAGTATTCATGACAACTAATAGCCCTGTGATTTTTCACATGGGTACACTAAGTACTGTACAAGTCATACTGGGCCGGAGAGATTTATTGTTTTCCTCGCTCCTCATCCAGCGTATTTGGCTGGCTAGACACTTTATCGTCTTCAGTAATCACAGTTTTATATTTTTTTGGGTGAAAACCGCAATGTAATGCAAAATGTACTGAATAGTTTAAGGTACTTCTAATAAGGTTGGTGTTACAATTGCACAAATCGTTGTGACCTAGGAATTGTTTGCATGTGCCAGCAATATATGTCCTTGTTAGGTTTGAAAAGGCTAAATATATCCTTGATTTGCACATCTTGTGACAGTTCATCTAGCACAGGGTTAGTCAACCTTTTAATACCTACCGCCCACTTTTGTATCTTTGTTGATGGTAAAATTTCCTAACCACCCACCAGTGCTGCAGGAACCAATTTTATAGCGCAAGTGCAAATATTTTTTTTTTTTAACATTTTTTTTAGTGTTTATTTTTTTAACCTCTTAATAGTACACGTTCTGATCAAAACAAAATGTAAACAAAAACTGGAATTTGCGCTATATGTCTGTTCAACCGTAATTCACCTCTTTCGTATTAAGTGCACCCACACTTATTATATATCATTTTGTTCAGGAGAAACAGGGCTTTCATTTCATATCAAATATTTATATATGAAACATAATTTATTATGAATAAAATCTGTGAGAAATGTAAATTTTTACCAAAATTTGTAGTTCCGCCTCACATTTTAGCTGTAAATGTCGTAATACTGTTAGCTTTCACTGTAAAAAGAGCACATATTTGGATTCAGCAAAGTCTCACGAGTACAACAGTAGCCCCCATTAACAGTTTTTACGGTGTTTTGGAAAGTTAAAGGGTCAAATATAGCACATTCCATTTTTCAGTTTTTTAAAATTTGCTAGATTAGTAATGTTACCTTTGAGACCGTGTGGTAGCCCTTAAATGAGATTTACCCCCATGATGGCATTCCATTTGCAAAAGTAGACTAGCCAGGGTATTTCAAGTGGGGTATGTCCAGCCTTTTGTAGTAGCCACTTAGTCACAAACACAGGCCAAAGTTAGCATTCATATTTGTTTTTGAGTGAAAAAAGCAAAAAACTAATATTTGGCCAGTGTTTATGACTAAATGGCTTCTAGAAATGACTAGACATACCCCATTTGCAATACCTTGGGTTGTCTACTTTTGCAAATGGTATGCCATCATGGGAGTAATTCTTATTCCTGGGCTCAAAGGCAACATAACCAGTCTGGCAAATTTCAATGTGAAAAAAATGAAATGCAAGCCTTATATTTGACTCTCTTTCCAAAACAACATAAAAACTGTACATGGGGGATACTGTTATACTTGGGAGACTTCACTGAACACAAAAATAAGTGTTTCAAAACAGTAAAACATATTACAACAATAATATCATCAGTAAAAGTGCAGTTCGTGTGTGAAAAATGCAAAAATCTTCCCTTTTACTAAAAATATCATTGTTGTAATACAAGTTACCATTTTGAAACACTAATATTTGTGTGCAGCGAAGTCTCCTGAGTAAAACAGTTCCCCCCATGTACAGGTTTTATGGTGTCTTGGAAAGTTACAGGGTTAAATATAGTGCTTGCAATTCAAATTCTCTGCACTTTCTGCCTGGGTTGTCAGGCATGTCAATCAAATTTTAATTAATTAAATCACATAATTATGTTAAAATATTACTTAAATGTACAGATATAATTTTAATAAATATACATATATATGTATTTAAAGTCTACGCGTACACTTATGTAGTTATTTATGTAATTATATATATTTATCTATATATATATATATATATATTTGCTGTTATTTGTATTTTATATATAGATAGATATAGAATGTCATTATAAGTGTATTTTGTTACCTATATATATATATATATATATATATATATATATATATATATATATATATATATTAACAAAATACAATTAGAATGAAATTACATATGTATATATAATTTATTTTATTTTTATTTTTAAATATTTTATTTATTATTGTAATTATAAGTGTATATATAAATATAAAATATATAGATGTATTATATATATAATATATCTTATATATATGTAACGTAATTATAAGTGTATTTTAATACTAATATATGTACTTATATTAATATTAAAATACACTATGTATGACGTTACATATATATGATGTGTATATATATATTATATATATATATATATAAAAGAAAAAATACCTTGCACTCCTACTCACATAATAAATTACCCAGTGCTCGATTGCACTGATAAATAAAAGCCAAAAATAATCAGCACTCTCAGAATTTGTTGAAAAAAAACTTCTCTTTTACTCCAATCGTCAACATTTCAGTTCCGCTTGGGAACTTTCATCAGGACAGCAAACAAATACATTTTTTATATATATAAAAATACATTTAATTTATTTTAACATGTTTATTTATTTTTTACTACTTCCCACCAGCAGGGGGACTGTCTGACATTTCAGACAAGTCCCCCTGTGGACAGATCCACAGCCAGTTATAGGGGGCCATGTGATCGCTCTTTGAGAGCAATCACATGGCCCCCAGGGGCTTGATTTGCGGTGGGAGGACTGCCTGGGCTGTCAGGCAGTCCTCCCGAAGAGGATCGCGGTGGAGGTAAGTACCTCCAAGCTCCTGGGGCTGAAAGCCACTACGGCGTTCTATGCTGCCGCAACAGCTTTAAAGCCCATTTAATGCGGGACGGCATAGAACGCCGTAGCGGCGTTAAGGGGTTAAATAAGGTTTTTGTTTTTCAAAATATGTACTTAAATTTATCTTTTCCCCCCTCTTTTTCTATTTTCAAATCTACTTTGTGTCTGTGAGGTGCTGTGTGTGTGTAAAAGGTGTAGTGTGTGTGTGAAGGGAGGATTGTGAGGGGGGCATTGCGTGTGTATGGGTGCATAGGGTCTATGCTGTATGTAGGTGGGTGAGATGTGAAAATCTTAATGTCTCACCCCTCCCTTCTTCTTACCTTTTACCAGGGAGAGGGTACATAGTGCTGCTACCCTGGTGGTTCAGTGATGGTATGTTCACTTTAGCCTGCAGCTCCTCCGGCTGCAGGGTGATTCTCCTGTTCTCCTGCAAGCACAGCACTGTATCGGAGCGTTGCCATGCTAACACGCGACAACGCTCCAACCAGCCTGCTCGCCGGAAGGAATGAAGTGCCAGCGGGCCGGTGAGGGAGATCTTTGATCTCCTCACCAGCCCTGGAAGGCTTACAGCAAGGCTGGAAAAAGAAAAAAGAACAATATCTGTCCCAATGATAATATTAAGATCCAAAGAAAATTACTAAAGTGTTGCTAAAAATCTCGAAGATACTTTATTATGGATGTCAAAAGACAAGAAAACAAACTACAAGCGAACAAGAACCCTTGCTACGACTACCTGGCTGAAAAAGTCAATAATAGTAGTCTATGCAAGGAGCACACATAAACGGGAGTAAGGGAGTGAGGGATGACACATAAAAATAACAAAGTGAAGAGGCTGAGTTGGCGGGATATGTCCAGAGCCCATAAAAAAATAATAAATAATTAGCAAAATAGTGATATCTATTAGTGGATAACTTTGTATAACAGTGTGTCAGTAAACACGTATGTAACACTGCAAAGTATCCAAATTTATGGCAAAAAATGGGCGGTCAACTCGGACCCGATACACAATTACCACATAGACTGATTCAAGCTTGTCAAGTCTATGAGTGAGGCAATCGAAGTCAGAGAGAATCTAGCAGACAGGAAAAATGCCTTGGTGGGCCTTGTAGCTAAAGAAAAGAACTTGCTCAGCTGCCTACTGGTAATAAGGTCCCTATATAAATAAGGTATACCATGGATGGAAGGTAACTTCTCAGTAATGCCTTAGTACTAACTTAGATACAAAGTTATAGTACAAACAGACAAAAATCATCCGAGAACGAGGTGCACTGGATTGCAAGATCCTTCAATTGTCTAGTGAAGGTAAGTAAAGAGACCCATGTCTAAATATGATAGTTAGAGAGCAAAAGTAAAGCAGATAGAATGATGCCTCTTGCAAAGAAAGAAGAGTGTGGAAATAGGAGACCTTAGCAAGTTCAGCGAGAGCTAAATAGTTCTTAATAATAAAGTACTGCGGATTCTAACTAACTACAATTGAAAACACCCTGGTCAGTGTATTACTTCCGTGCTAGCCGAGACGGCTGTCAGCCATCTGAGTCCCCAGATACCTGGATAACTGCTGAATATGGCAGGCGATGTGAGAGGTATCTCGGGAAACAGGAAGCAATATTGAGTGTCAAGGCTCTGTATTAGCTGAGACGGCTGTCAGCCATCTGGGTCCCCCAATACCTGAATAACTGCTAGATATGGCAGGCAATATGAGAGGTATCTCAAGGGACAGGAGACAGTGTGGAGTGTCAAGCCTGGCTCTGCTTGGGCCGGCAGGGAAGATGAAAGGATTTCCCCGGCCAGCCTTGGTCCATGGCCATCGAGGCCCACTTTGGGTTTTCTGTAGAACCTACCACCGCATACCTGAAATCCCAGGTTGAGCTCCCCTGGGCTAGTACGTGGTTTATGTTTTCCTTTCATTCAATATCTGTTCCAGGATGCCTAATTTCAATTCCGTGCATAATTTAAGACGGTCGTCAGCACGCACTGTCGCTGTCAACCGGCGTATTGTCTCCCTCCTTCCTTAAGTAGAGCCCTCCCTATACCAGTGCTCGTTTTTTCTTTAATTCCCACTAAATCTCTCTCTCTGCAGTTTTACTTCCAAATATAGGGGCGGCCTAGGGAATAGTGCCCAATGGGGAATTTTACATAGGAAGTTGAGGGGGTTTTTTTTTGTTTTTTTGTTTTTTAAAGGTTTGGAGTAATCCTTTAATGGAAATTTTGGCACTCCAGAATAACAGATAATGTCTTATATTCTAAATGATGAGATCTCTCTATGGTGAACAAAAATAGTTTATGCAGATAAAGTATCAACAATTCAAGGCAGAACCTTAAAGGAAAACTTTAGTCTAAAACTAAAGGGTCCCTGTGCCCGACACAGGTGGCAAGTAAAGGGTTAAAAAAAACTCTTTAAAAACTTACCTGATTCCAGTGCTGAAATCCCTCTGCGCTGGGTCGGGCTTCTCCCAGACCTAGTGAGAAGAAGTGGTCTAGGTTAAAGTGCTTGTTAGTACGAAAAGTATAGTAAGAGTCGTTGGTCTGTTTTGCTGTGAACCACCTATGCTGTATTTCAGAGTGATGATTTTAAGCCCATATGTGGAGTATGAAACTATTAATTTTATTAAACATTCTATTACTGAAATGTAATGATATTCAGGATTACTTTCTTCACAGTATCTATTTATAAGCATCATTATGCTTATAATTTTGAAAATGTTTATTATTTATTTTTTGGAAGATTTGTTAATTTGTACCTTGATATTTCCCCTGTATCCCTGTTTCATTTATTTAAACACTCACCACTTTGTAAGAACATACATGCTTCACAAGAACATACGGTACATACACAGTCTTCAGCAGAACAGCCCAGTGCATTATGGTAAAATCACTAAATGGCCATCCTAATATATGCATAATGTTGAGATGACAAGATCATCTATGTATTATTCAAATATACTGAAGATCACACATTAAAAGTATGTTAACATCTTATCTTACTTGATTTGACTACACCAAAGCAGGCCACATCCTAATTAGACCAATCAAAGAGAATATCAAACGATTACTCAGTATTTTATCATGTACGCCTTCTAAGTACATTTTTAATTTGTACTGCTCCTGTCATTGTCCCAGTCACCCAGATCCATAAAGAAACTATCTTTGTGACCTCTCTGTAGATACTTAGCACGGATATATGTCTAGATTGAAGGCACACCTCACCTTGCTAACCGTGTCTAATAGTCAAAGCTTGTGCAAGCAGGCCAACACTGAGATACTATGCAAACTCTACTCCCTCATAAATATGTATTACAACAAATGTATTTCCAAAATCTGATGTGGAAAATTACTGTTCAAATGAATTGTGACATTGAAAGCTTGCCACCAGCCATTAATCATGATTATAGGTGTTATGCAGCGGGTTACTATATTAATAAGGTATGAGAGTTTTTATTTTTAACCAAGTATTAGCTTACTGCTTTATTGCGCTACATTTAACTGTGTATAGTCATTGCCCTGCATGCGCGTTATATAGATGTTTTCGGAATATAACTGCATTCATCAAGTGCAACTGGGTGACATGAGGTAGGTTAACGGCCATTGCTGTTTGGTGGTCTGGATCAATGAAGAAGATCCATATCTGCCTTTCTTGCACTATGTCTTCTCCAAACTCCATGTCTATCTCTTGAGTATAAGCTACACAATATTGGAGAAATAAATATATTCATATTACTAAAATCGATAAAATGAGTGAGAACTATTCCACAGAAGGGGATTTAACACGTTAAAGGACCACTATAGGCACCCAGACTTAATGAAGTGGTCTTGGTGCCAAGTCCACCTAGGATTAACCCTTTCTGCTGTAAACATAGCAGTTTCAGAGAAAGTTTACTTTAGGGTTAATCCAGCCTCTAGTGGCTGTCTCATTGATTTTCACAGTGAGAAGGCGCCAGCGTCCATAGGAAAGCATTGAGAAAGCTTTCCAATGGACTGGCTGAATGTGCGGGCGGGTCTTGCCGCGCATGCGCATTCAGCCGATGACGACCGAGGGAGCCCGGCGCTGGAGAAAGGTACGTTTTTAACCCCTTCCTCTCCATCCAGCCCGGCGGGAGTGGGACCCTGAGTTTGTTTTCCTGGCACTATAGTGGTCCTTTAAGTGTTCTTAAATTATGATGGGCCTATTCAACAACTCTACAGCTAGTTCAAACAAAGAGTTGTGCAGTGCTTATATATTCTATAACTAGCTCTAGAGTCATTTCGAGGATTAAATGGGTCTAAGGTTTTAAAGAAGCTCAGAATATGGTTAGTCCCCATGAGACAATTCATTTATTCTTGGTCGTCAAATTGCACATATTGAAATTAAATGAATTCAAAAGCAACAATTTCAGTTTGTGCATAAAAAAATAAATCCAAAATTCAATAAATAATTGTGAAATAAATATTTGGTAGCAATAAATAACTTTTGTTTTTCACCAAAGCAACATAGTTTTACTGCATACATGAACTCTTTTTATTGTTAGGCTTACTGTACGCATTGCTTTATTGTGTCACGCGCAGTAATTATGGTACTTAGAATGTCCCTTTAATATTTCCTTGGTCAGTACATCTGATGACTGTTCTGTTAGTACACATTTTAGGTTTTCATTTTATTTATTAAAAATACTCTCCTAGATCAATGTCTTGCCTAATCAATTTTTTTTATCGATCTAGATGGTTACATTTCCAGTAGGCATAATTCCTTCTTGACTCCATAAGAAAAATTCCGGGTTTGTTTATTTATACATTGGCATCTTCCCATATAACATATTAACTATGGAAGTTATGGGGGTACTTACAGTGCACATTTTGTGACTTTTTATTTCTTTTATTATTAAAGCATGTTGTTTGTTTAGACATGGCACCATATATTGTGTTATTATGGTTTGATTTGCTTGTTACTTCATTTTCATGTGATGAACTGTTATAGCATGTTTTCTAGCTATGAAGATTCCCATCCCATTCATTATTCAGTATTATTAAAGTCCATCTGGTGACCACAGATGTTGCCTAGGGGAGACAATAAGTGTGGCCCCCTTCAGCCCATTTATTATTACAGCCCCCAACCCGCTCACCGTGGGTGTTTATTATTATTGGAGCTCTGTCCACTTATGTCTCCACCCAGTGCAGTAGCTGGAAAGTCACTAGTCTTTTATTAGACATTGTTACACTAGCCTTTATTTAATAATAATTATTGTTAATAATTAATATAGTAATTATTTGTTTAGCGGATATTCCCTCACTTGCCACATGTCGGAGGGGCCGGGTTTCCCTTATTCTAATATGGTGGTCATGGTGACCATAGGCTTTTATTGGATTTCCTTTTAATTTTTAACATTCTTTATTTTTTCAGTGCGATGTGCGATGAAAAAGTCAGCAGTGATAAACATGGTAGTAAATGCTACAGGGAACTGCTTGAAATGTCAAATATACCGCACTTATTTGTTGTAAAATAACAAAAAGAAAATAGGCTAAATATACACGTCTTGACCACGATTCAAACAAAAGCTTACAAATAGAGAAACTACCCAGACTAAAATAATAGATTAAACATGTTTGGCTCATTAGAAATATTACACCTGGAACCACTATTACACCAGCGCTCCAAATAAATTTAAACAAAGGGACGTAGAAGCTAGAACTTGTCAGCATAGATAAAATGGCTACTGCAGATATTGTCATGGCACAAAATCCATGCAGCGGGACAGTACAGGATGTAATCAGCTAACTCCTCTAATAGGAAATCCCAGGGTGTACTCAGTAGTTTCGTTGGGGAAGGCCAGAGCAGTACCAGGACGAGACGTCCCTGCAGCCCCAAGCATGAACGAGGGCCGACTCCTCCAAACACCGGGAGCTCCCATTGACAGAGGCTGTTCCCATCAGGAGACTGCAGATACACCTTCTAGCCTGGAACCGTCTCCGGCTAGGCATTCTCCCACTTGTGTGTGTGTCCAGGGGAGGTAAAACTTTGTACGAGCTTCAGCCTAGGCAGGCCTGGTTTCCAAAGGACAGGCGCATTAGTGGTGTGACCAGAGGAGGACCCTCCACTCCCTATGACATATTGCTCCAGGTTCCTGCTCGTACTGCCGAAAGGATACTGTGCACTCCAGTAGCTTTGCCCAGAAGTGAGTGAAACTGTCTTCCAGGCACAGTAGGCAGCTCTCTGTCAGCCATCTTAAGCAATAGGATTGCGTGTAGGTGAGAGGTAGGAGCAGGTATCTTTGTGTTTTGTGTGATTCAGCCTAATGGGGACCCTGGGTAAAAACCCACCAGTCCGGGAGGTAGGAGAGCAGCAATTACAGGATACATACTGGAGCTCAGGAGGTCGGCCGCCTCTCCCCAGTAAGTTTGGTGCCTCGGGTTTCTGGCAGAGTGTTGCTTCGCTTTAAAGTGTTGATTCGTCTGCGTCAGCAGCCAAAACCAAGCTTGAAGTGTGCTTGACAGTATGTTTAGCTGCACAACAGCACAGTGCCCCAAAAGCAGCCCAGAATTCAGGAGCTCAGGCACCACACGTCTGTGTTGCCTGGTACCCTCCCCCCCCTCCCCCTATTTCTTTTTAAATTACTAACACGTTTATGATTAACTGTTATAGAAACATTTAATACTAACTTCTTTAGATAAATCCTTTGGAAAGTTTTTCTAACAGTATTGAATGATTTGGAAAGCTTATAAATTCAAGGCCATGTTTGAGATGAGAATGTGATGATGAAATGTGGTGTTGTAAGAGACAGGCATTCTGCTCATTATCTAATGTCTGGAGTTAGAGCTACAATGGTTAATTGACATGTAGAATGTCATTGATGGTTCATTAAAACATTACTCTAAATAAAATTTCATTATGGTGACTAGTGATCTCCATCAGTGTGGGGAATTTGTGTTGAGTGAGGTGTCATACATTAGTGGTGTAGCTAATTGGTTTGCCACTTGTGTATGGAGCTTACAGATTTGGGATGATACTTCAATTTGCTGAACACTGCTCCCTGTGTGCTGTTGCAATTTCTCTTAGATATATGTATTTATCAGAGCAATAATCTTTGCTCATAACAGTGTTTCCTCGACTTCCAAAAAACATTATTTTTGCCAGTTTAAAACAGTGATTTTGAATGGGTCCAAAATGATTTCAGTGGGTCACAATTGGTTCTAATAGGCACATCTTATTCATTAGGCCCTAGGCAGCTGCACACAATAAAGTCAAGCCATGTTTATAATCTGGATCCTTGTCACGTGTGTAAAGAATTGTGAGAACAAGTGTCAATCATCTTTTCCATCATAGAATGTCCATTTTAAATTATCAGCTTTCATTTTGTGGTTACGGTTCAGAATATGCCTGTTTCTAAGTAACATTAACTAAAATCAACCAAAATTAGGCAAATTGTATTATCTGAGAATCATTCGCAAGCAACATTTTCTAACAAAATATTTTGGAATAATTTTTGAATTGGAAAAATTCTCTAGCTCACATAAAATTTGCAATTTTCTCCAAAATTCCTAGCTTTCCCCCCAAAATGTTCTGCCAAGTAGCCAATCTTTTATGATGTATTTAGTGGCCATGCCCTCACTTGTGACATGGCAAGTAAGGGCATGGGGAAGGTTTAAAACCTCCCTTGTACTAATAGCTTGGTCATAGTGACCCCCATAGGCTTTAATTAAATTTGTTTTTTAATGACTAACAGGGTTAGTAATTTTTTAAAAAGTCAGATAAATGTGCTTATGAAGCACCTTTGTCAGGGGGTCCTTCTCAAGCAGCCCACCTGTTTGGTGCCTGGTAACAGATCAGATGTATATTACAGGAAAAGTTGCACTGCAGTTGGGATGAGTGAAATAAAAAACTTTCACCAGTGCAACACTTAAACGTTACCTTGTTGACAGATTTATTTCCTGCACACTTCTGTAGGTGGTAGGGTGGCACACAGGTAAGGGGTACAAGCCGTGATCTGCACATCAAGGTGGTAAGTCTTTTTGGTTTCTCTATATCTATATGCATATTTTACTGCTGATAAAAGCTTTAGTAGGAAACTGAAACGTTGATTTTTATTTGACAATATCTAAATAATGATTTATAAACGAAGACCGGCACAACTTTTCATGTAATATCTCTACCTATGGTCATATTGTGGTCAACCCAACCAATAATGGCGGAGAGCTTGAGAGTTATTTTAGATTTGTCCCACCTCTGTTACAATTAATCTCCCAGTTTGTTTTCAGGGTTTTTTGGTAAACCCTTAAATAATTCCTCTATAAAAGTTCTGCACCATAATGATATTTACAACTTTGGGTGCTGTGTTGTTCGTCAGTGCTACTTCTATCAAATGAGGTGGGAGTTCACTGCTTGGTTTAATGATCGACTACATCAAACTGTTCTGTAAATCCATTGTGATTGTTCAAAAATCAAAAGACACTTGGGAGTAAAGTCTCTTAAAACCATATTCTTGTCCTAGTAGATTTGCTGTATGCAAAGCACTGCTTAATTTGCATTTCTTGTGCTTTCTAAAAATAGCAAATTTGGATTAGCCTTTTTTTTTTTTTTTCTATATCAAACCTGCCTTTACCATATGGATCAATAGTGCATTCCAAATGTTTATTGCACCATATCAGCAAAGTATAGAGGGATGGATGAAAATGCATTCCTATCATCACAAATTATCAAAGTTGTACAGTGCATGACATTGATTTTATTGATTTCCATTTGTACATCCAAAGGTTGTTTGTATTTAAAAGATGAGTGATTTAAACATGGTACTTCCAGAACAGAACGCATTTGATGCATAACAATTCCTCTTCCTGTTCATTCTGTTTCAGAATTTTCCTATAGTACATGAAGTTATAATTCACAAATCACTTGGATTAGCTCTCTAAATATTTACTAGCGTTTAGTAAAGACTATAGAGTATTAGTACTAAATTAAAATCCAAATTGCACAATTGATAATAAAATAGACAAGCCGTGAGTTGAAGGATGTGTCCGAACTTTTTGGGGGTTTTCATTTCTACATTTTGAATTTCATTGAAGCCCTTTGAATTTGGGAGTAAACCATGGAGTGTGATTTGTGAACACAACTCTCTCTCTCTCTCTTATCCAACAATATTAACTTTTAATATCCTGTTTAATAAAAAAAAAAAAAAGATCTACAACAATAATTCAGCAAGTAAAATAAGTCTCTCTGTTTTAAAATACATAAAAAAGATTTTTTTCGGTATGTTCATGACATGTAATTATTTTCATAACCTTTATTTGTATCTCTAATTCAGATAGATACAACTAACAAGTTCTGATTTTTCTGTAGTATGATATACAGTAGGTTGCAGAAATTAATTGTTTATATTCGTCTAAACCAAGCAGTGCGTTAATTTGAGAGGGGGTTGGCACATAAATTTAAACCTTTTTTTTTTGTCGTGTTAGTCTTTGAGTTTGACATGCTTGGTCTCTAAACAATCCAATGCCTTTATTAAATACTACATATAAGCACTTTTTTGTAACATTTTTATAAAAACAAAAAAAACTAAATTGTCTGCAACTGCAAGACACAATACTGTAAGTGACTTAATGCCCGTGTTCTTCATTTCACAACATTTTAACTACTTGCTATTTTACCCACATTTAGTCCATTTTTATCTTATTCATCTATAAGAGTAGCCAGGAAGAAAAGTGGCTGATGTGCAACACAAGAGTGTCATACATAATTGAGTACATTAATTCTAAATTACTATAGATTTTCCTTATATCCACAATGACCTAAGAGAATCATTTACTTCATTTAAAGGTCAGCGTTCACAGAATTGTACGTTGGCAGTTAACTTACACAAAGTTGTCTAATGGCTGTGCAAGAATCTAATGCACTGTATAGACCTAATCCTCGAGGTGCCATGGCATTTTAGGCATTTAATACAGTGCATTACCGTGCATTTATTTTTGCTGATGTTGCTTAATGAGGTTTTATTATCACTTGTTGAATATGTCTCAATGTTGCTTTAGAAAACCTCAGTAAGAGTGTTTGCCTTAGATCAGGGCTTCTCCTTAAAGGGACATACCAGACTTGGCTTGACACCCTCCTTGTGTAATATTTGAATTGTGGGTATGTAGCATTTAAACATACAAAAACCGTTACGTTAAATTTTTTTTGTTGGGGGTGCAGGAAGACGTTTTTTAAATTGTGCAATTTTAGCGAATGTTACAGCAAACGTATAGCTTTAGTACCCTGTGAAACAAAATGGATTGTACTTAGTTTTACAGACTGCTAGCAGAGAACCAATTGTCTGTACATGTTATAGCTTGTAGCAAAAATAGTCACTAACACCTGAGGGATGAACCATACCAAGTCCATGATATAATAATATAGAATTTCTCAGACCTTCAGGCAGGATAAAAGCGATAAAAAAAACTAATTTAAGCCACATTCAGCTCACAAGCCTCGCTTAATTCAGTTGCACCAACATTACACTGTTGCCCTAATATATGACTGTGCTGTATATTGCACACCACTATATGGCCTTTAATTTGTTCAAATTAAAAGAAAGACGTGAGCCAGCTTCATCGCAAAGATCTTCCAAAGAAAATAAGGCATTTTAAATAAGTATTTGGAAATAAGTCAGCACACCTAACTTGTGCATAATTAACTGGGCTACACTGTTGCCTTATGAAGAGTGCCTATTTGTCCACACAGTGCGTGCGTGTTTTCTGAGTAAACATATAAACTGTTTGTTTGTCAGTTTAAAAACAGATTGGAACCTTAGGTAAAACTGTTACTTGTAAACAGAAGAATCAATAATTTATTCCAACATGTCGTATCTCTTCAATTAACTACATAAGAGTCTGTATCTGTGTTAGAATTCTGAATCAGGGAACTGTGGGGCGTCGGTGAGGGACAGAAAAATACGAAGTATTAACAGTCTGTCAGGCGCTCTTCTTAGCAGATTATTTATTTAAAAACAAAACACACATACACACCCATTGTCCCATTCCTAACTTATAAATAGACAGCTGAAATGTTCTACTACTAACAGTTGGGTTACTTGCCACTGCAAATATGGCCACGTAGTTAAAGGACCACTATAGTGCCAGGAAAACATACTCGTTTTCCTGGCACTATAGTGCCCTGAGGGTGCCCCCACCCTCAGGGTCCCCCTCCCGCCCGGCTCTGGAAGGGGGAAAGGGGTTTAAACTTACCTTTTTTCAGCGCTGGGCGGAGAGCTCTCCTCCTCCTCTCCGCCTCCGTTACGCCCCGCCGGCTGAATGCGCACGCGCGGCAAGAGCTGCGCGCGCATTCAGCCGGTCTCATAGGAAAGCATTTACAATGCTTTCCTATGGACGCTGGCGTGCTCTCACTGTGATTTTCACAGTGAGAAGCACGCAAGCGCCTCTAGTAGCTGTCAATGAGACAGCCACTAGAGGATTAGGGGGAAGGCTTAACCCATTCATAATTATAGCAGTTTCTCTGAAACTGCTATAATTATGAAAAAATGGGTTAACCCTAGAAGGACCTGGCACCCAGACCACTTCATTAAGCTGAAGTGGTCTGGGTGCCTAGAGTGGTCCTTTAACACAAATTAACACCTGCTTTTTACACAAACACAAACCCTTCACACAATACATCTTGGAATTAACACACATTAACAAGAACAATTGCACAACGACTTCTAACAACACTACATACATGTAGAGCTAGAATTTACAGACCCAATGAACACTCCCAATTCACAGGCCCAATGAACACTCACCAGTCACATGCACGATGAACATTCACCATTCACAGACACAATGAACACTCACCAGTAACAGATACATTAAACACAGAGCATTCACAGATGCAGTGAAGATCAACACTTAAAGGACCACTCTAGGCACCCAGACCACTTCAGCTTAATGAAGTGGTCTGGGTGCCAGGTCCTTCTAGGGTTAACCCATTTTTTCATAATTATAGCAGTTTCAGAGAAACTGCTATAATTATGAATGGGTTAAGCCTTCCCCCTAATCCTCTAGTGGTTGTCTCATTGACAGCCACTAGAGGCGCTTGCGTGCTTCTCACTGTGATTTTCACAGTGAGAGCACGCCAGCGTCCATAGGAAAGCATTCTAAATGCTTTCCTATGAGACCGGCTGAATGCGCGCGCAGCTCTTGCCGCGCGTGCGCATTCAGCCGGCGGGGCGTAACGGAGGCGGAGAGGAGGAGGAGAGCTCTCCGCCCAGCGCTGGAAAAAGGTAAGTTTTTACCCCTTTCCCCTTCCAGAGCCGGGCGGGAGGGGGACCCTGAGGGTGGGGGCACCCTCAGGGCACTATAGTGCCAGGAAAACGAGTATGTTTTCCTGGCACTATAGTGGTCCTTTAAGTGTTATGCAGAGATGTATTGTTTAAATACAGTTAGGGAGTAGAGGACAGTGGTAGTATAGTGGGCAATGCAGTCTGGAGTGAAACTATAGGAATTATGTAACGTAGCATTATTTTTCCATCACTGAGCAGCAGGGAGTGGAAGCATAATCAAAGGAGTTGTGTTTTTGAAAAACAGGACAATATTACAGTGGTAGAAATTACACTTTAGGAGTTGTGGGGATGCTCCCTTCACCTACCACCTCTCTTGACCCACACCCAACCTAAGCCGTGTACTCAGAAAGATATGGGCACAGCAGTCTGATGTCTCCACCAGACTCTCTTAATGCCATTTTGTTTTGCACACATAATAAGTTATATTTGAATACATGGTTAAGTGACACAGTTCTCTTACCAATTACTAGGCTTTTGCATTGCATATAATACTGGGAATTCTGTAATTTCTTGTGACTCCATAAATAAAGTAATGCAGACAGAAAGATAGTGTTTTGCTAGGTAGTTAGGAACACTCTGAGCACCCTATCCACTACAGCACTTTATGATGCCAGGAGGGACCTAATGCAACTCCATTGTAACAGTGTTATTCACTAATTACCGAATGACTGAAAATGACCAAAGTCTGACCGCAATTCACAGATTTACTAAAGCCAGATGAGCTCAGGATTTGGTTGGTCCGATCACATCTTTATCGTTCATTCGAAAGCATTTGTAAATTCATTAATATCCGCATGAGGACCAACATAAAGCACATGAATCTGACATTTGTCAACAACCACATAGCAACCGAATATAAACCGAACGCATCCGGCAGGATGTACATTCATATATTATAATTTGCTGGCTTTTCATAAGTATATTGATCATTTGAAGTACTGTTTGCCCACCAACCGTGTTAAGACCCAGCAGGCTAATATTTTTTTTAAAATCCTGTGCAGCATGAGGGTTAATTGTGTGGCAGCTGACCAACACTTGCTAACCAGACGCCACATTAAAAAAGTTAAAATAGAAATCAATCTATAAAAGTTCTATTACTATTCCATAGTATTGTAATAGCGGTATTGTGCCTCCACATGCCCTTACTTGCCACATGTCTCCTAAATGTTTAAAACTAACAACTGGGCAGCCATTGCTGCCCAGTCATTAGAAAAGGCCCCAATCCATAGTGACGGGGCCTGTGAAATATCTCAATGGGTGCAAAGCCCCTCACCTATTGGCGATGTGTGTGGGCCCTACTATTAATTGGTAAGGGGGAGGACCTAGAAAAAAATAGAAATATATGTAACAAGGCGCTTTACATTCTAACTTAGCCTGTACATAGGAATTTTGATTACATTAGCTGCTTTCCACTCCACTAATCAACAATTTTGTTATTGGTGTGTTGGCCCTTACCAATAAAAAGGAGAGGACTTAGTGTCCCACTCAGGCCCCCAGCCATGGGCAACAGGTGGGGGCCCTAACTCTTGCCTTATTATTCATTGGACTGTAATCATTTCCATGGGTGGTAATTGGGGGACCCTAATTAATTATAAAACAAGGGGGTTAGATATACCATTGTCCACCCTCCCCCCCCCACCCCCCCCCACACACACAAATAATAGCATGCTCTCTGCTACGCCCCCACCTAGCCAATGGTCCCACTGCTACTTCCCAACAAAAATCAACTAATAGGGCCAATTAAACTAATAACTGTTGAAAACACATATGTACTTGCTATCAGAAGTCTGCTTTCTTCTAATTCTTATATTCAGCCCCAGAAAATGCCAAATAAAAATGCAGAAATAACTATGTCACAAAATTAAAAAAATTGAAAAAAAATCTCAATAGAAAAAAAATATTTTTCAAAAACTGAAAAATTCTAAACTTTACCACAAATGAAAAAATATTCCATTCTCACCCATCAAAGGATCACCGCAGAACTAGTGCTGATAGTGGTTAAAACCCTTATTCAGGCTTTCCAGTGCTGTCTCAGTTATCGCAGGCATGGGAAGATTTCCAGAGCTTTGCAATATGATCAAGAGCTCGCTGATTAGTTGGCTAGTAAGCACTCTGTCAGCTATGTCTATTAGAGTGAGGGGGGATCAGTGTGGAGATTTATTTTTATTGGGGGATCACTAGGGGATTGGGGACCACTAATCACATGGGGGATGTCATGCTATTATTTGGGCATTGGCCAGCAGTGACATAATTTACGCTTGCAATACAGAGGGTTTTTTTTTGGGGGGGGGGTGGTTAAACTATCCGGACCAAATTAAGGTCTGTTCAGTGCCTGATTTGCAAAATCCGACCATTGTTGAATTCCAAAAACAATGTCCGGATTTTGCCGTCTGAGTGGCAACATACAGCAGCGGATGGTTTTGCCCAATTCAGTACAGGGCCGTTCGGAATAACCCTGTAAGTATTCAAACTGTTTTTTGAACGGTTTCACTTCTTACTTGGGGTCCACTGAGTTCTGCTCCTTGTCTTCACTACTTCTGACAGATATCTGGAAGCAATCTGTCTAAAGCTAAGCAGTGCAGGGCTTAGCACATTGGCTGAAAGCAACTAGCTGATGATCTCAGCCAATTAGCTGGCTATGGTCAGGACAGCTAGTAGAAGCTCCTGCTTATGATCTTATGCTCCATTAGATTAGGTGAAGTAGTGGAGGCATGGATCATTGTTCTAAAACAGTTTGACAGAGTACTTCTGACACATAACCACTCCAGTAGGCTGTAGTGGTTATGGTACTTGGATTGTTCCTGATTGATATTGTGGCCAATCGTGTGTGTTGCTTAATAACCCTATGTATGTAAGATGTGCGTTTGACACACCTCTGGCACTCAAACTACTAGTGAATTTATTTTTCTTGGCACACAACATTTAGTTCTGGCTCCCAAAATCTAGGAAATTTTGTCAAGCCCTACCCTTTATACAGATTTCATCCAACGTCTAGGCTTTCCCACTTTTGAAGCCTTTACTGAAATGATTACAGTCCAATGAACTATAAGGCAAGAGTTAGTGTCAAACAGAAGGTATGCGTAAAGAATGCCACTTCTACGCTACGTAGACAACCTAGCTAGAACAAACAGATTCCACTGTAACGCTTTTCCTCTTAAAGTTTTTAAACATCTCATTGATCTCCAGTTGCATAGTAAAACAAAATTTTAATGGAACGACTAAAGCAAAGAAAGCATACATTACTGTTAAATAGAATTCATGAAATTCATTTTTATTTTGGATAAGGTCTTCTTGACAGAAAGTAAACCAGTCAACCGTCTTAATAAAACATGTTTGGTATGTCAGCCTTAGCTTTTCACCCATTGCAAATAAAGCAGTGTTTGTCCCTACAAAATCCAGGATGTTTCCAGAGGGGTAAGCTTGTGGAACGCATTTCCAGTTACTGAACATCCTGCTTGTTCTGTTTGCGGCATAGTCAAGCCATTGATGACTTACAGAGTATTTGTGTTCTGTTTCTCGTACTGCAGGTATTTGCTCTTCTGTGGATTGCAGACTGGATGGTGCATCATATTTGGAGGAAGGGAAAAGATCCAGACAGTTTTTCCATTCCTTATCTCACTGCCTTGGGAGATCTTTTAGGAACTGCCTTACTTGCCTTAGGTTTTCACATACTCTGGCTTATTGGAGACAGAGATGGAGATGTTGGCGACTGATGAAATTTCTGCCAGGCTAAGCAGATTTGTGACCAAGCTCTTCTAAAGTGAATCATCTGTATTTCATATCCTGCCACGGATGAAGATCCAATCGGTGTCATTTCAAATTCCTTAACTAATAGAAAATAAACTTCATTGGAAGTCAGCTGAAACACAATGGTTTCAACGAACAGTTTAATCTCAAAATGCGCCATGCATATTTTTCAATTCTTTTTTTTCCCTTCTTCATTGTTAATTTAACAGATCCGTGTTTAAAGAATATTTATGCATTATTCCTATGGATTGCTGATGTTTGGCAAACATGGAATTTAATGCAGATTTTTTTTTTTTAATAATTCTTAATTTTAATATATTTTTGAGATTACATTTATTATTAATGCTAATACCATTTTCTCCCCTCTCCTTCCCCCACCAAATTCAGTGTTTGTCTTAGAGCTTTTAGTCTAATGTATCACTCAGATTTCCATACTTTTAATTTATGCAACATTTTCCAATTTTTACTCAGAAAAAAACAGATAAAACATTTCAGAACTTGTTTATAGTACAGGGTGGAATTATAGCTTCATGCAAAACGTTCAAAATTATATGATCGTTTAAAATTGTAAAATTTATGTAGAATCAACCTTATCTTTGTTTTGACTTTAATATGAGAAATTTAACCACTAAACCCACTTCAAAACAGTATGCAAACTGGATATATTTTATGTGGAAAATCTATTAATCTATATACAGTATATATTCTTCATCTACATTCGTAGCATTGCAAGTGTTCTAAGGGTCTGGATGAGTCACAGATCTACATTTAACAGAAGTGCCTCCAAGGCTCTTTTGTGACAAGTGTAACATACATTAATATTGTATTTGAAAGAAATACACAGGTACTATTTTGTGTGTTAGGCACTGTGGCCATGTGAAATATTTTTGCATTGATATGATGCCAATACTATGTCATGATGATGTTGAACCATTTTCAAAAAGCAATTTAGACACAGCGAGGGGTATGTATAAAAGTGTTGCAATTTCAACATAATTATGTACTGTGCATTCCCACCTCCCCTCCAAAAAATGTGTGCTTACATTAAATAGTAGTTTAAAAGTTGCGAATGTTGTCACATACACTTTGAACATATGAGCCCAAGGGTGTGCATGTCTTAGATCACTTTATTAAATCACATCCTGTGTCTAGCTCTATCTGCCCTGTGTAAAGAGTTACACTGTCATACCGCTCAGAAATTTTAGAAGTGATGGGCCAGCCCCAATTTGGGTCTCCAGTACGGACATGCCGGGTTTGTTCTCTGGCGTTTTGCATCTGGGGACACCAGAAAGATGTTCTCAGAACACAGAACATCAGAACACACTGTGATCTGCCCACCCCCTGTTTGCATACTTACCTCCCAGTGCTGAGAGAGGTATGCAATATAAGAATAAATTGTTTCAAGATGACAATAAAAAAAGTGATACAAGGGTCACATATTTGCACCATTAAAGGGTGAAAAAGTAAAACTATGCCACTATGTAGATAATACTTGGTGTTAGAGACAGTGCCATTATATATACGTAACCCCTTTGTGTATACATGTTTTCATGTTTACTTTCGCACAAGTGCTTTGTTCAAAGCGCACAGGGTTTACATGTTGTCTGTTATTTTTTATTGTTTTGTTTTTTGTTTTCATTTAGTAGTGTACATGCATATTGACAGAAGAGAAAAAAGTAATGGTAACATCATTCAACCGTTGTGCATACACATTGCTTTACTAAAGGGTGGAAAAATGAATAACATTTAATACCTATTCGTACAAAAGAATAAAATGAGATGTTTACTGTCTTATTTTTAGCTCCTTTAGTGATACATTGTTAAACCAGATACTGAAAATTTTAATTGTATTCAAATTTTAGTTATATGTTCATAGGCAACATGTCTTTTATTCATTCCTAGCTTTTCATTTTCAGACCCATTATTGTTTGAATCTAAATTTAAAGTCCATTGCTTTTAACATTGTTCTTAAAAACAAACAAAAAAATCATCGTTAAAAATGAGCCAAGGCATGATTACTCGATGATGCCTATTGTTAACTGCCAATAAAGATATGTAAGGACTCATACTTTTGCTGACTATGCTGTTTCACTTCTTAAATGGAACCACGCTGGATTTATTTGAAAACCACATGGCAGCTTTGCTAACATAGATAAAGTTTTGTTTGGAGAAACCTAGATCTTAACAGTGAACTGCAAATGTCTGTCTGTCTGCTGAACCAGCGTGCCATTGGGTGACAAACCTGCCCTCTTAGTAGCTAATCAACCCACAGTAGGAATAAGTAGATCGGAAAACTTGGCCAACAACCGATTGAATGATCCCTTTTTTTTTAAGGTAAAAATGTTTCTGGTTACACAGTACCTCCCCGCAGCCAGGATTAAGCTGCACAGTATGCATTGGGGACCATTGTACTGACATTTTAAGGTTTTCCTCCTGTTAATGGAACATTAAGAAAAGTAGATGTCCATCACTTTGTGGCTGTCTGATTAGGGTTGTGTCACAATAACTCAGATGTAATAAACATACTTATGAGCAGGGACGTTTAAGCCGCGAGGCAACCAAGGCATTTGCCTTGGGCTGCAATTTCCAGGGGGCGGCAAAAAAAGACGCCCCAAATGCCCAGGGCAAATGTCTTGTTAGCCTTGCGGCTAACTGGCAAGCCAGTGGGGCTGCCGGGTGGCGCTGGCGAGGGAGCACTGATTAGTGAGCTCTTTGTTCAGCTCCCTCGCGCGCCGCCCGCAGAGTGATGCCGGGAGCCGGAATATGACATATTCTGGCTCCCGGCATCACTCTGCGGCGTGCGAGGGAGCTGAACAGACAGCTCAGTGGAAAGTGCTGCCTCACCAGCGCCGCCCAGCAGCCACACTGGACCCCCAGGGAAAGGGAGAACCGCCCCCAAGCATTCCCAAGGGTAAGGAGGCTGGGGGGGGGTTGAAAAAAAAAGTGAGTGTGTTAATGTGCGTGAGTGTGTGTGTCAGTGTATGTCTGACTGTGTGTGTGTCTGTCTGTTAGTGTGTGTGTCTGACTGTGTGTGTGTCTGACTGTGTGAGTCTGTGTGTGTCTGTTAGTGTGTGTGTGTTTCTGCACAAAACCAGGATACACCATTGCTTATGAGGTATGTCTTCTCTATTTAATACACATTGTTTCACTTGCATACCCCACTCTAGTGCCTCCCTTTTCAGTCCTAATATCATAAGAACCCGTGTTGGGATATAGTGGTCAGATAGAAATAAGTTAAAGTTCAAAGCAGCCTTGTGAAATATAGTTTGTAGATGCTCTTTGATCATGATTCCAGAGCATATGTGTTGGAGAGAGCAGTGGTATTAAAGGGGCGCTCGAAGCCTTATAAATTCTACTGTTTATTATAGTGGTAGTGCAAGGAGTCTTTAAATGATGGCCCACTGTATTTTGTCAAACTGTTTGCAGTTAATAAATTTGACAAAAACCTTGGTTTTAATTGGTGACATTGAATTTAGGGCTCTGTAATGATTATCAAAACATGGTGGTGTAATTTTAATTGAAAAGTCTGCAATTAATGATCATGACAGGTCAATCAACCATATATTTATAGAGTTACACAAAAAATTGATGGAACTCAATAGGGTAATTTACTCTAAAAACATAAAGTGAATTGTGGGCATACGTGGAACATGCACCTCTTAGTAATGGTGCTGCCATAGAGACTAAAATGTATCCAAAATACAGATTTACATTACACGCCTGGTTTATTGTGCTTCATCTATATATGCTAATATTAGTTGTTGTAATGTTACTTTGTTAAATTTGGTATAATTATAAGTCTCACGCTCTGCATAATCTGGTGCTGTATAACTCCAGACAATCGAATCCAGTGGTCTTCACCCCCGTTGAACCATCTCGTGTCTAAGGAAAATCTGTCAACTGTTTAATCTATTTCTTGTTTAAGCATTAGACAAATTCACTATTTTGAGTATCTATACCTACACAAAAATGTGCTTATCTCTCACATGCCATGCCTTTGTCTTCCTTTGTTTGATTCCATTAGGCTTGCTTACACTATTTTGGCATAGTTTTCCTCTGTATTTCATGCACAGAAAAATAAAGAATTAGAAACAAATTACAGATTTAGGAACAACACACACCTACAATTTGAAATTTTACAGGGCTGCTTAAAATCATCTATCTCCATAAATAATTATGGGGAGATTCCTTTTGGGCTGCACATTCACCCATATTGATGGCAATAGGCACAGTAAGGGTCAGAATAAACGCAGAAAGTTTCCGTGCCAGAACTCCAAGACATTCACCACTACTCACCCAAAATCATAAGTAAAGTCTGCTCCAATATGCTCAAAATCATATAAATAAGTCACAGAAGTTTTTGGATCTTGCACTGTAAACCTGCTGCATGTGGAAGGCAAGATGGATTCACTAAAGTATCAGGAAATTCTAGGACAACACGTCATGCTGTCTGTGAGGAAGCTGAAGCTTGGGCATTATTGGACCTTCCAACAAGACAATGATCCCAAGCATACCTCAAATTCCATCAAGGCTTGGTTGCAGAAGAACAGTCACAGTCACCTGACTTGAACCCCATAGAAAATCTCTGGTGGAATTTAAAGAAGGTGGTTGTATATCACTGAACTGGAGACCAATGCTCATGAGAAATTGACTAATATTACTCAGGAACGCTGCCAGAAGCTGGTGACTGGCTATGCATCTCGTTTGCAGCAGGCCATAACAGCATAATGGTGCTCTACTAAGTACTATAGCCATTAAGGGGTTGAATAATTTTGAGACTGGAGAAGTTGCATTTTCAGGTGAATTTAGGGAAACCACTTGAAGCATTGTGTTGAGCTTTTTCAATGACTTTTGTTTGATTTGTTCATTGCAAACAGCTGAAAGTCTGCAAATTTTGGCAATAAACGGATTTAAATGGGAGTTAAATAATGTTGATTACAACTGTACATCCAAGCACTTTCACTTTATTTGTTTAATGTTGACATTGACTTTTTAACAGTGTTTTTTATCACATAAATTTTTCATTGTATATATTCACAATGCTCTTACAGCAGTTTAATTAAATACACTTTAGTTCATTTAGCACTATTTAATTGTCTCCCACGTTGGAATTAGTTTAGGACCCACCGCTTCTAGTTTTGTGTGTGTCAGGAACACGTATTCCCTAGGGAGCAATTTAAACACTGCCTTTTCTCTAAAAAGACAGTGTTTACAACACAAAGCCTGCAGGGGCGGACTATACTCACCAGAACAACTGCATTAAGTTGTAATTCTGGTGACTATAGTGTCCCTTTAATCTGTATTTTGTATTAAAGGACCACTATAGTGCCCTGAGGGTGCCCCCACCCTCAGGGACCCCCTCCCGCCCGGCTCTGGAAAAGGAAAAGGGGTTAAAACGTACCTTTTTCCAGCGCTGGGCGGGGAGCTCTCTGCCTCCGATCCTTCTCCTCTCCTCCCCGTCGGCTGAATGCGCACGCGCGGCAGGAGCTGCGCGCACATTCTTTCGCCAGCGCTGGGCGGGGAGCTCTCTGCCTCCGATCCTTCTCCTCTCCTCCCCGTCGGCTGAATGCGCACGCGCGGCAGGAGCTGCGCGCACATTCAGCCGGTCGCATAGGAAAGCATTATCAATGCTTTCCTATGGACGCTTGCGTGCTCTCACTGTGATTTTCACAGTGAGAATCACGCAAGCGCCTCTAGCGGCTGTCAATGAGACAGCTGCTAGAGGCTTTGGGGGAAGGTTTAACCCATTCATAAACATAGCAGTTTCTCTGAAACTGCTATGTTTATAAAAGAATGGGTTAAGCCTAGCTGAACCTGGCACCCAGACCGCTTTATTAAGCCGAAGTGGTCTGGGTGCCTAGAGTGGTCCTTTAACTATAAAAGCAACAGATCACTGAATATTAAACATGATTACACAATACTAAAACTGTGCTGCATAACCATGTTACCATTCTCTTGAAAAAATAAAAATGGTCAAATATAAAAAAAAAAATTTACACAATACTACATTTAGTATATGGTTGTATATAGTATTCAATACATGATTAGGTTATGTCAAGTTATTTTCTACTTTCTCGTAAACGTGCATTTGACTATCTGTCCACATGATTTGAAGCACGGCATGTTTCTTTTTATTTTTTGTATATGTGTGTGTGTGTGATATATAATGACATACCTGTAATCTGTTCTGTACACACTCCAGTTTACCTATTTGAGGGTGAGTGATGAGTCATCTAGTAAATTACTTGTTAGCATTGAGGAAATCAAAAATTGCTGGGGAGGCCCCACTGAAATCCATCATCGTGTTGGCTACAGGTTTACAAGAGATATTTAACAAGCACCATTAGATGATATCATCAAACTCCCATTTAGTTTCATGCGTGGGATCACAACTTGACAATTCAGAGAGGGCAGCAGCTAAGACTTTTAGCAATTCACCATTGTGTTCAGTGATGCCTAATCATATCTCTTAAACATTAATTATGTTAATTGCCATCTTATCTGCACATATTAAATATAATCGCAGGAGGATAATAATTATTAAGAGTAATGTCAATTCGTTTGTAGATCTGCATTAATCTGGAAAATTGGCTTTGGAATTTGTAGGTATTTAATAAAAAAATTAGCTTCTCCTTAACCTATAATTTTGGATTATAAAAAATAAATAAATCTGAAATCGTAAATTGTTAGATATTGTTGGAATAAAACTTCTATTTATTCTTTAGATATAATAGGGTTGCAGCAGAAAATTATTGGAGTTTTACTTGAATAATATCATTAGGTAGGTTAACAGATCATTGTGACGGTAGTAATCTGTATCACCGTCCAGTATTCCCTTTTTCCCAATAAGCAGAGTATCGCCTAGAATCCACAGGACCAAATATCGCTGGTATCACCAAATAATCCACACATGAGCCAAAGCTTAATGCTGGAACAAGGCTGATTTACTGGCAGCAACAGGCATTCAATTTATACAGTACAAGCTCCTCCTCTGGGCCAGGCTAGATAATTGAGTTTCAGCAACATACTAAACTCAATTATCTGCTGTCCAGAAACATTAACAATTTTCAACATTTTTAGAAATATACTTTCTACAGGGAGTGCAGAATTATTAGGCAAATTAGTATTTTGACCACATCATCCTCTTTATGCATGTTGTCTTACTCCAAGCTGTATAGGCTCGAAAGCCTACTACCAATTAAGCATATTAGGTGATGTGCATCTCTGTAATGAGAAGGGGTGTGGTCTAATGACATCAACACCCTATATCAGGTGTGCATAATTATTAGGCAACTTCCTTTCCTTTGGCAAAATGGGTCAAAAGAAGGACTTGACAGGCTCAGAAAAGTCAAAAATAGTGAGATATCTTGCAGAGGGATGCAGCACTCTTAAAATTGCAAAGCTTCTGAAGCGTGATCATCGAACAATCAAGCGTTTCATTCAAAATAGTCAACAGGGTCGCAAGAAGCGTGTGGAAAAACCAAGGCGCAAAATAACTGCCCATGAACTGAGAAAAGTCAAGCGTGCAGCTGCCACGATGCCACTTGCCACCAGTTTGGCCATATTTCAGAGCTGCAACATCACTGGAGTGCCCAAAAGCACAAGGTGTGCAATACTCAGAGACATGGCCAAGGTAAGAAAGGCTGAAAGACGACCACCACTGAACAAGACACACAAACTGAAACGTCAAGACTGGGCCAAGAAATATCTCAAGACTGATTTTTCTAAGGTTTTATGGACTGATGAAATGAGAGTGAGTCTTGATGGGCCAGATGGATGGGCCCGTGGCTGGATTGGTAAAGGGCAGAGAGCTCCAGTCCGACTCAGACGCCAGCAAGGTGGAGGTGGAGTACTGGTTTGGGCTGGTATCATCAAAGATGAGCTTGTGGGGCCTTTTCGGGTTGAGGATGGAGTCAAGCTCAACTCCCAGTCCTACTGCCAGTTCCTGGAAGACACCTTCTTCAAGCAGTGGTACAGGAAGAAGTCTGCATCCTTCAAGAAAAACATGATTTTCATGCAGGACAATGCTCCATCACACGCGTCCAAGTACTCCACAGCGTGGCTGGCAAGAAAGGGTATAAAAGAAGAAAATCTAATGACATGGCCTCCTTGTTCACCTGATCTGAACCCCATTGAGAACCTGTGGTCCATCATCAAATGTGAGATTTACAAGGAGGGAAAACAGTACACCTCTCTGAACAGTGTCTGGGAGGCTGTGGTTGCTGCTGCACGCAATGTTGATGGTGAACAGATCAAAACACTGACAGAATCCATGGATGGCAGGCTTTTGAGTGTCCTTGCAAAGAAAGGTGGCTATATTGGTCACTGATTTGTTTTTGTTTTGTTTTTGAATGTCAGAAATGTATATTTGTGAATGTTGAGATGTTATATTGGTTTCACTGGTAATAATAAATAATTGAAATGGGTATATATTTGTTTTTTGTTAAGTTGCCTAATAATTATGCACAGTAATAGTCACCTGCACACACAGATATCCCCCTAACATAGCTATAACTAAAAACAAACTAAAAACTACTTCCAAAAATATTCAGCTTTGATATTAATGAGTTTTTTGGGTTCATTGAGAACATGGTTGTTGTTCAATAATAAAATTAATCCTCAAAAATACAACTTGCCTAATAATTCTGCACTCCCTGTATATGATATAACAATATAAAAACCACATCCCTGGGTAGCTGAGGATACTGGGTAGCTGAGGAAACATATCCAAATTGCACGAAAATCCGTTTGTGTGGAAGTTTGACCGGCTCCCAGTGCGGTTGTATACGATTTAGAGTTCCATGAAATTGGTCTCCGTTCGTGCAGAATTACACGAAAACCACTATAGGTAGAATGCAGCTGGTTACATGATAATGCTCCCCTCGTTCGGTTGATTGAAACCACCAAAAGGAATGCTCCAACTCCCGAACTGCATACAAGGGAATGCTTCAAACTCCCGAACTGCATACAAAGGAATGCTTCAAACTCCCGAACTGCATACAAAGTAGCACTCCAAACTCCCGAACTGGAACCTCACGAATAGCTGCTAGCAGACGAACAGGAAAAGCACCCAAGCGGCTTACACTCCTGGCAATCAGTCTCTAACAGCATACAGTAAATCCCCCCAAAGACGAGACAGAACTCCGTGTTGAGGGTTAAGCAGTGGTCTGGTTTATAGAGGGCTACCTGCCCAGTATTTATGCAGGTCTCCCAGCTGGTGGACACTCCCCTAGGGGACCAAATGGGAGACTGTGACAAAGGACAGACATGAACCAATGACAGACACACAGAGGTAAAACATCCCCACAATGCATCCTAATTTCCCTCCGTCTGTCCTGGAGATAATTGGGATGTAATCCAATTATCTCCCAGGACAGAGGCAAAACTCCATTAACCACATGGCAGTAAAAGACAGTAAAAGACATAAAAATGTATAAAGTTACAACTGTTGCACAAAACATATACATTCTATGTATCCCCAGATAGCTTAGATCTGAGCGCACATTACCGGATGGCGCTCAGATCACATACATACAGTTCAATTGCCATGGAGTCAAAGTCTAAAGGCAGCAGGCGGGCAACCAGGCTCCTCCAATCCACAGTGGCGAGATTGGTCTCGTCACAACGATAGTCCGGTACAAAGCATCTGTAGTAGCCAGCTGTTTCCAGGAAGGCTATGACTTGTGTCTTTGTACGGGGAGTGGGCCAATTAGCAATGGCCTCGATCTTAGCCGGCTCTGGTCGTTGCTTACCACACCCGACTCAGTGGCCCAAACATTGCACCTCCGCCATACCAAGGTGACATTTGTCCGGCTTCAAGGTTAAGCCGCCCCCCCTAATCCTATCTAATACTGACCCTACATGCTCTAGGTGTGCCTTGGGGACCGCATCCTCCGCGAGGGGGATCTGCCAGTATCCCTTACAGAGGTCTATCATGGTCAGATACTTCCCTGTGGTGATGCGGTCAAGCAGCTCATCTATCCGGGGCATCGGATAGGCGTCCGTGACTGTCTTGTCATTGAGCCGCCTGTAATCTACACAGAAGCGGGTTGTACCATCCTGCTTCGGTACTAAGACTACAGGTGAAGCCCAAGGACTGTCCGAATGCTCTATTACTCCCAGCCGGAGCATTTAATCTATCTCTTTCCGCATCCCGTCTCTGACAGCTTCGGGAATGCTGTAGAGAGGTTGCCTTAGGGGCGCCTGCCCTGGGGTATCTACCTTGTGGGTGGCCAGCTGGGCGTACCCGGGCTCCTGGGAGAATGTGGCCTGTTTGGCTTCCAGTAAGCGGATAGCTTGAGCCCTCTCTTGGGGCTCCAGCTGTTCCCCTAACTGGACCCAACTCTACTGTCCTTGTCTCTCGGTTGCCCCCTAATAGGTCGGGTAAGGGCAAAGCCTCTGTGTCTTCGTCGGCGGGAGCACAGATAGCTGTCACCTCTTCGGCCCTTTTGTTATAGGCTTTGAGCATGTTGATGTGAAACATCCGTTTCACATCCTCATTCTCGCAGCTGGCTATAGTGTAGGTGGTATCGCACACCTGCCAGGCCGCCTGGAGCTTGTCAGTTCGGACTGGTCGTAGCACCATAACCTTTTGCCCGACTTGAAAGCTCCGGTACCTAGCCCTCTGGTCGTACCATACTTTCTGGTGCTGCTGGGCCGCCTGGAGGTTTTCCTGCATGGCCTGA
Organism: Pelobates cultripes; assembly: GCA_933207985.1. NCBI lineage: Eukaryota > Metazoa > Chordata > Amphibia > Anura > Pelobatidae > Pelobates > Pelobates cultripes. The sequence continues at coordinate 298,739,750 of OW240914.1, forward strand.
GCCAATTCCTCTATGTGTTCCCACAGCTCCAGCACAGAGGGTACAATCAGGGTCCCCTCTATCTCTGTCTGGCCCTCCCAGTGGTCCTTAATAAGGTCTAGGGGTCCCCTCACTCGCCTCCCGTATAGCAATTCGAAGGAGGAGAACCCGGTGGATTCCTGGGGCACCTCCCAGTATGCAAAGAGGAGATGCGGCAGGAATCGCTCCCAGTCTCTGTAGGCTCCTGTGAACATCTTCAGCATCTGCTTCAGAGTCCCGTTGAAGCGCTCACAGAGACCATTGGTCTGGGGATGGTACGGAGAGCTGATCAGGGGTTTAACCCCGCAGACATTCCATAGATGCTGGGTCACATCGACAGTGAACTGCGTACCCTGGTCGGATAGGATCTCCTACTCGAGAAAATATCTTGACCAGAGCATCAGCCACGGTCTCAGCCTGAATATTAGAAAGGGCTACGGCCTCCGGGTAGAGGGTGGCATAATCTACTACGGTAAAGATGTATCTCTTACCGGAGCGGCTTGGCTACTGCTACTCTTGTGAAGGGTGCCTCTATTATTGGTAGGGGGACCAGCTTAGCTTTCGGGTGGTCCCCCTTTTTCCCCACCCTTTGGCATACCTCGCACGTTTGGCAATACGCCCGGACGTCGTCGGATACCCCAGGCCAGAAGAAGTTCTGGGTTATCCGATGTAACGTCCGGCGTATCCCTAGGTGCCCGACTAAAGGAACGTCATGCCCAACTCTCAATAACTCCCGCCGGTATTTTCTCGGGATTACCAGGTGGCGTTTTTGCCGGGGCCCGGGTGCGTTGACCCGCGTCTCTGTGAGTCAGTATAAGCGACCATTCTCCCAGACCAGCTGCTCCTTCTCCAACCCCCTGTGCCCTCCCTTAGCCTTTTCCCTGTACTGGCTGAGTGTGGGGTCCCCCGCTACTTCCATCCCAAAATCCTCCGGGTTACCCAGTGGAGCGGCTCTACATTCAGGGGTAGGGTAGGTTGGCTTACCTGGGTCTCAGTCAGAGGTGGATGGCTCTCAGCAGCACAACTTTGGGTGGTCACCGCTTGTGCCTCGTGAGGAGATGCTGGCACGAAAGCAGAAGTCAAAGGGCCAATGTCATTGCCCAACACGACCTCTGCGGGCATCTCCTTCATAACTCCCACGTGTACATTGCCAGCTCCGGCACCCCAGATGCACCTGGGCCGTAGGAATCCGATACACAGCCCCCCTGCCACTCGCACAGCAATAGATTTCCCCGGTCTCTCAGCGTTATCAATGAGGTGCCGTTGCACCAGGGTTATGATAGCGCCACTGCCTCTGAGCCCCTGTGCGGTCTTCCCATTGACCATCATTAGCTGACAATGATGTTTCCTGTTGTCAGTGATGGTGGATTGGACCAGAAGGGCTTCGTACAGGGTGCCCAGGGGTTCCTCCCAACTCAACTCCTTATCATCCCAGGCAGAAGGAACTGGGTAATCCACACAGTGGGCTGCGGCCCTGGGTTGAGGGAACCCGGGGCGGGTCCAACTGGACCTGGGGGCTTCCAAGGGGCAATTGTTGCGCGAATGTCCCAGTTGGTTGCACTGGAAACAGCGGGGCTCGTTGCCAGCTGGACGAGAGTAGCGAGGCTGGGATGTCACCGGTCTACTGGGGGTTGGTACCTGGGCATGGCCGGTGGTGATGGTACTACGGGTCGGAGGGGTTGAACCTGTGGTGTGGTCGGTGCGGTTTTGCATACTCATCTGCAAGCTCGGCTTCCTCCAGTAAGGAAAGGGGCCTGCGGTCCCTTACCCAGTCTCTGACATCTGACTGGATGTGGTCATAGAATTGCTCCAGAAGCACTAGCTGCAGAATGTTACCTACAGTTGTAGCTTGAGAGCTGGTGACCCAATTGGAAGCGGATAGCTGTAGGAGGCAGGCCCATTCGGTATAGGAATCTTTATCCGTCTTTCGTGAGTCTCTGAACGTTTGGCGGTACGTCTCTGGGGTTACCGCGTATCAGGCCAGGAGTGCTCTGGGAAATTATTTGAACGTCTATTAAGGGATAATATTCAGGAATTCATTGGGAAGAACTGTGTTCTTAGCAATAATCAGCATGGTTTTATGAAACATAGGTCATGTCAAACTAACCTAATTGCATTCTACGAAGAAGTAAGTAGAAGTATAGATCAGGGTGTTGCAGTGGATGTGATCTACTTGGATTTTGGCATTTGATACGGTTCCTCACAATAGGTTAGTCTTCAAACTTAAAGAAATTGGTCTAGATGAATATTCTTGTTCTTGGGTAGAACATTGGCTTAAGGATAGAGTACAACGAGTTGTCATTAATGGTAAATTTTCAAGCTGGACAAAAGTGGTAAGTGGTGTCTCTCAGGGTTCTGTTTTGGGACCGCTTCTATTTAACATATTTATAAATGATCTTGAAATGGGCATTAAAAGCCATGTATCAGTGCTTGCAGATGACACAAAACTTTGTAAAGTAATAAAATGTGAGCATGATATTGCCTTGCTGCTTGGCTTTGTTGCTGACACTCTTTCCACGAACCTCCAACAGTTCCTTCAACGTGCTGCGTTTAAGCTGTGTGTACCAGCCTTCCATTCACTGTACACCAGTGTCTTGCTTGGATTCTCGTTTAAGGAAAAAGGAAGATCTCGCCGCTGCCAATCAGTTGTGACGGTAGTAATTTGTATCACCGTCCAGTATTCCCTTTTTCCCAATAAGCAGAGTATCGCCTAGAATCCACTGGACCAAATATTGCTGGTATCGCCAAATAATCCACACATGAGCCAAAGCTTAATGCTGGAACAAAACTGATTTACTGGAAGCAACAGGCATTAAATTTATACAGTACAAGCTCCTCCTCTGGGCCAGGCTAGATAATTGAGTTTCAGCAACATACTAAACTTAATTATCTGCTGGACAGAAACATTAACAATTTTCAAAATTTTTAGAAATATACTTTCTATATGATATAACAATATAAAAATCCCTGGGTAGCTGAGGATACTGGTAATTAACATATCCAAATTGCACGAAAATCCGTTCGGTAGTTTCTGTGTCACATCGTGTGGAAGTTTGACCGGCTCACCACGCGGTTGTATCTGATTTAGAGTTCCATGAAATTGGTAATAAGAGCCGGTCTCTGTTCGTGCAGAATTAAACGAAAACCACTATAGGTAGAATGCAGCTGGTTACATGATAATGCTCTCCTCGTTCGGTTGATTGAAACCCCCGATCGCCGGTCTTGTACTGCAAGGAGAAATAGGTCAGACGGGGCTTCCATAAAGACATAAAGACCGGGTGTTCGTGTGAGTGCCATGCCGAAAACAGTTCCAGGCACTCGACGACCAAGTCCCACTGGCCTTGTCGGGAGTTTAAGATGGCCACCATCCTTTGTTCTCGCCACGTGTTTGTATGCCGAATGGCGGCCACCTAGAAGCACTCAATTACCTTGTGATTTTGTGTTGCAACATGGTGTTCTACGTTCTAATTGCTACCTACCCAGGGTGGTCTCTGATGGGTAGAACGAATACTCTACCGAACACACACAGAAAAACGAATGCGAAAAGTCATTTAGGTAGCATGGAGAGGAAATAGTTGAATGAAGCCAGGGAATACAGGGAAAACCTTCACAATCATCATTACTAGTGTTTAAATGTTTACTAGTAAAGAATAAAATTCATTCTATCTTGTAGGAGGATAATGCGAATGTTCACACAAGCATTAAAGAGCGAGCTAAAGTCGCAGCACAAAGATAACCAGATAAATCAGTGCAAAACCCAATAAATTAGTGTTATTTACAAGTTCTAAGTTTACAGAAAGTTGAACAGTGCATTATGGGAAAATGGGTGCATTATCATGCTGAACGAGGCAACTGGCCTCAGGAAACAACATTGCAATAAAGGGGTGTACCACCAACTACAGACAATTTCTAGGTTGGTGGTATGTGTCAAAGTAACTTCAAAATGAATGCCAGGACACAGGTTTCCAGCAGAACATTGGTATATCACAGCAATCAGCTATAACTGCATAAACTTGGTATATCATAGCAATCAGTTATAAACATGGGCATCCACTGGTGGGGGGGATTTGTTCCCCCCCCCCCGTAATCTTATCATGCTGACTGACTGTTGCCTTCTAGGAGAGAGACAGCTTATCCGGCTGCAATTTCTCCCAGTCTCACTCCCTTTCCCTTTTCAAATTCTGCTTGGGAACAAAAATAAAGATTACCAGAGTGAGGATGGCAGCTTGTCACCCCCGTTTTTTGCTGCCCCCTTGGAATGTCCCGCCCAAGGCGAGTGCCTTGTTTGCCTCGCTGAAGATCCACCACTGTCCTGCTGCCATCTCTTCTCCAGGTAAACAACCACACACACCGGCCATGCACCTGATCTAAAAGAAAATGTGACTCATCAGACCAGGCAACCTTCTTTCATTGCTCCATGGTCCAGTTCTGATGCTCATGTTCCCTTTGAAGGTGCTTTCAATGGTGAACAGGGTCATCATGGGCCAGGGCCGGACTGGGGATGCAAAGCAGCCCTGGAAAAAAATCTATGCCAGCCCTATAAGTCATTGTGCTATGTAGTGTGTGTGTGTTTTAATATATATATTATATATGTATGTATATGTATATATGTGTGTTTGTATATATATTTATTTACTTTTTTTTATTGGTATATTTCCTTTTCTAATTCAAAATATTAGTCTTTTCAGGATAATTAAATGATACAGTAAGGCATACTCACATGCAGATACAGACAATCTTACTGACACAAGCTCATTGATACACAGGCTCATAGACAATCTCATTGATATACATAAGCTCATTGACATAAAAACACAAGCTCACTGATGCACACAAATAGGCTCAATGACAGACAATCTCAATGACACACAGACAAGCTTACTGGTACAAACACAGACACATTTAGTACAGACAACCTCTGATACACACACAAGCTTACTACAGACAAGTTTACTGTCACACACACGCTCACTACAGACAAGCTCACTGGCGCGCACACTCTCCCTACAGACAAGCACATTGAGACACATGCTCCTTACTGAAGAGCTCACTAACACACAGATTCACTACAGACAAGCTCACTGACACACATGCTAACTAGAGACAAGCTCACTGACACACACATGCTCACTACAGACAAGCTCACTGACACACACATGGTCACTACAGACAAGCTCACGGTGACACACATGCTTACTAGAGACATGCACACTGCACACACATGCTCTCTACAGACAAGCTCAGACATACTCATGCTCCCTACAGACAAGCTCACTAACACACACACATGATCCCTACAGACAAGTTCACTGACACACATACAAGCTCACTCACTAGCAGACACACAAGCTCACTTACTAGCAGGCATACACACAAGCTCACTCACTATTAGGCACACACACACACAAACTCACGAGCAGGTGCACACACACAGAAGCTCCCTCACTAGAACACACACACAGAAGCTCCCTCACTAGCACACACACCCACACACACAGAAACTCACTCACTAGCAGACGCACACACACAGAAGCTCACCCACTAGCAGGCACACACAGAAACTCCCTCACTAGCAGACGCACACACACACAGAAGCTCCCTCACTAAGACACACACACAAGCTCACTCACTAGCAGACGCATACACACAGAAGCTCCCTCACTAGGACACACACACACACACGCAAGCTCACTCACTAGCAGTCACATACACACAAGCTCATTCACTAGCAGGCACACACAAGCTCACTCACTATCAGGCACACACGCTCACTCCCTAGCAGGCACATACACACAAGCTCACTCACTAGCAGGCACACACACACACACACACACACACTCACTCCCTAGCAGGCACATCCACACAAGCTCACTCACTAGCAGGCACACAAACACACAAGCTCACTCACTAGCAGGCACACACACACAGAAGCTCACTCACTAACAGGTACACACATACAGAAGCTCACTCACTAGCAGGTACACACACAACAAAAAAAGTTGCCTAACTGAGACTGGAAGTCCTTGTGCTCATAGGGTTTCAAAATAAACAAAATAGCAAATTTATTTTAAGAAATGCATTTGCATATAAACAACGTTTCAGTCCAACTACCTTGACATATTAAGAAATGTTTGGTAATGGGACTGAAATGGTGAATGTATGCTATTGCACAGCTGTAAAAAACAAATTATGTTATTATGTTTATTTTGAAGTTCTATGAATGTGTTCTTCACTTTGGCTGAGATCATCAAACTTGATGATCTCAGCCAATCCAATGCTTTCCAAAAGGAAAGCACTGGGAGGATATTGTGCATGTGAGGTCTTTCAGACAAATTTACTAATACCATGCAAAAATTACTAAGTATTAGTAAATTCTGCCCCTACTCGCTATGCCTGTGGAAAGTGGGGGCTTTTAAACTGAAGGGGGGACCTATTGCCCCCCCCCCGGCCCTCACCCCTGAGCGGCGGGTGGGAGCCCTAAAGTAAAATAAGGGGGGACACCTATTGCCCTCAAAGCCCCCACCAATGAGCAGCAGGTGGGGGCCCTAAATTACTTCAAAGGGGGGGACCTATTGTCCTCTCTACCGGCCCCCACCCCTAAAAAGCGGGTGGGGGCCCTAAAGTAAAATAAGGGGGGGACCTATTGTCCTCCCCCTGGCCCCCACTCCTCAGTTGTGGGTGGGGGCCCTAAATTACTTCAAGGGGGAGCACCTATTGTCCTCCCCCCAGCCCCCACCCCTGAGCGGCGGGTGGGGGCCCTAAAGAAGAATAAGGGGGAAACCTATTGTCCTCCCCCCGGCCCTTACCCTTGAGTGGTGGGTGGGGGCCCTAAAGTAAAATAAGGGGGGGGGAACTATTGTCCTCCCCCCGGCCCCCACCCCTGAGCAGTGGGTGGGAGCCCTAAATTTCTTCAAAGGGGGGGACCTATCGTCCTCCCCCCGGCTCCACCCCTGAGAGGCGGGTGGGAGCCTTAAATAAAAATGTTACACTCCCACCTCGGTGACTAGGGGTCCCTAAAATCCTAGTCACCGCCCTCCCAAAAATGTTTTATAAATCCCTACCTACCCCCTCAATGAACAATGACTAAGTACCTGTAAAAAAAGAAATAAAACTTACCATTTGATGTCTTCTTTTTTCTAAAATCTTCTTTTTTCAGCCCTAAAAAAGGCAAAATAAAAATATCTGTTGCACTTAAAAAAAAAAAAAAGCCTTGCCCCACCCTGATTGGTTGGTTTAAGCCATTAGATCAGAGTGCAGTGACAGGTAAATGAAGAGACTGACAGGTAAGTCTCTACATTTACCTGTCACAGCACTCTGATTGGTTAGCTTGAAATCCATCCAATCAGAGTGCTCTGTGTCATTTTACACAGCGTGGGAAAGTTCTTTGGATTTGATTTGGCTGTGTAAGTCAACTGCATGGATCTCTGAGTCGGCTACGCAAGCCCGTGAACCCTGTTGAAACTTTTACCGTTCGGAAGTCGAGATTGCCTAACATTCAATGTACAAAATTCTATCAAAACTAGCACTGACCCATGGATAAGTCGACTCAGCATTTTAAAATAAAGTTTACAACTAAAATTTCTCGACTTATACACGAGTATATACAGTTTATAAATATATTACACACACACACATATATATATATATATATATATATATATATATATATATATCTTGTATATATGTGTGATTTCATACTTAGTGTATTTTAATGTTAGTATATGTCAGGAAACTGACAGGGATCCAATACGCAGAGTGCGCACAGAAGGAGGTACGTATACCGGACCTTAGAATGGCCGGACTAACGTAAGGACAAAGCAAGAATAGTCAAAAGGTAAGCCGAGGTCAAGGGAGCCGGAGGACAGGTAAGCGAGATACAAGCCGAGTCAAAGGAGAGGAGAGGACAACAGGACAAAAGACAAGCAAGGGTCAAAACCGGAAACACAAGATAAAGAACGCGCTGAGTGACTAGCAAGCTAGAACCACGACAGGGCAATGAGCAGTAGTAAAGGTTTCCTTTAAATACCCTGTAACCTAAATAGAGACCACGCCCCCAAAAGGTCCGGAATAGCGGTTCCCGGCACTTTATGCAAATGCCGACGTCATGACGTCGACGCTAGCCGTCGCGTCATAAAAGGGGGAGGAGCTAGCGCGGCCGGCGCGAAAACGGCCGGAATATGCCGAAATGCTAGGGGAAGGGAGCCCCTAAGCAGAGAGGATGTCCTCCCTGGATACATCACCAACAGGTACCCTGACAGTACCCCCCCTTCTAGAAACGCCCACCGGGCGGATGGGACCTGGTTTAGAAGGAAAACGAACGTGGAAGGCCCGAAGAAGACGAGGAGCATGCACGTCTATACCAGGAACCCAAGACCTCTCTTCTGGACCATAACCTTTCCAGTCTATGAGGTATTGCAGCTTCCCCCTAGAAATACGAGAATCAAGGATGGACTTGATGATATATTCCTCCTGACCATCCACACGGACCGAGGATGGAGGAGCAGAGCGGGAGGAAAATCTGTTACAAACAAGAGGTTTCAATAACGACACATGAAAAGAGTTAGGGATGCGTAGAGTAGGAGGTAGATCCAGCAAATAAGAAACCGGGTTGATCCTCCTCAGTACCCTGTAAGGACCAATGTAACGAGGAGCAAACTTCAAGGAAGGAACTTTCAGGCGAATGTGTCTGGTACACAACCAAACCCTATCCCCCGGAGAAAAAATAGGAGCAGGACGTCTACGCCTATCAGCATGTGACTTAAACACCGCGGAACTACGTTCAAGAATTTGTCGAGTCTGATCCCACAACTTTCTCAGGTTGGCTATATGAATATCAACCGACGGTATACCCTGGGAAGGAGACACCGACGGAAGAACAGTAGGGTTAAAGCCATAGTTCAAGAAAAAGGGGCTATTACGAGTGGAACCACAAACAAGGTTGTTGTGAGCAAACTCCGCCCAAGGAATCAGACCGACCCAGTCATCCTGGTGTTCAGAAACAAAACAACGTAGATATTGCTCAATTTTTTGGTTAGTGCGTTCGGCTGCTCCGTTAGATTGAGGATGATAGGCCGAAGAAAAATTCAGTTTGATGCCCAACTGTGAACAGAAGGATCTCCAAAAACGGGAAATAAATTGGGAGCCCCTGTCTGACACAATCTCATTGGGAATACCATGTAAACGGAAAATTTCTCTAGCAAATATCACGGCCAGTTCGGGGGAGGACGGAAGTTTAGGCAAGGGAACGAAATGAGCCATTTTAGTAAACCTGTCAAGGACCGTGAGGATAACTGTATGCCTATTGGAAGCTGGTAGATCAACAATAAAATCCATAGCCAAACAAGCCCAAGGTTTGTTGGGAACGACTAAGGGCTGCAATAAACCACAAGGGAGATCCCGCGGAAGTTTATTCCTGACACAAACATTGCAAGCCTTGACAAAGTCTTCCACATCCCTACGTAAACCGGGCCACCAGAAGTCTTTGGAGATCAGACAGTAAGTTTTGTGGATGCCGGGGTGACCAGCGATCTTGCTATCGTGGAAACAGCGAATAATGTCCACTTGGAATTTGGGAGACACGAACAAGCGGCCCACAGGAGTACGTTCGGGAGCAAGAGATTGTTCGTTCTGAATATCAGCGAGCAGTGGAGAGTGTATTTTGACATTGGTGTTGGCGATAATATTGACTTCAGGAATAATAGGGAACAAAGTATCCTCTGTAGAGGTGGTAGGTTCGTGCTGACGTGACAAAGCGTCTGCCTTAGTGTTCTTAGAACCAGGCCTGTAAGTAAGCACATAATTAAAGTGTGTAAGGAACATAGACCAACGTGCCTGCCTGGCAGATAATCTTTTGGCCTCCCCCATATACGATAAATTTTTGTGGTCAGTCAAGATAGTAACTGGAAGGACGGTGCCCTCTAACAAAAGTCTCCATTCCTTTAATGCCATAATGATAGCTAAAAGTTCCCTATCACCAATGTCATATCTCCTTTCAGTGTGTGATAGTTTCTTGGAAAAAAAACCGCATGGGTGCAGCGGCTTATCTAAACTTTGTCGTTGGGATAACACTGCGCCTATCCCTGTTTCAGACGCATCAACTTCAAGTAAAAAGGGTAGAGAGGTATCAGGATGAACTAATACAGGTGCTGAGGCAAAAGACTGTTTGAGCGTTTCGAAAGCAGATAAAGCCTCAGTAGACCAGGTTTTGGTATCGGCTCCTTGTTTGGTCATATTAGTGATAGGAGCGATAACAGAGGAGTACCCTTTAATAAAACGTCTGTAATAATTAGAAAATCCAAGAAATCTTTGTATGGCTTTGAGTCCCTTAGGTAAAGGCCAATCTAAAATCGATTTTAGTTTGGTCGGGTCCATCATAAACCCGTCTTTGGAAATTACGTAACCTAAGAAAGTTACCTGAGACTGGTCAAAGCTACATTTTTCCAATTTACAATACAATCCATGTTGTAAAAGTTTCTGTAATACCTTTCTGACTTGTCTATGATGTGAATTAATATCTCTAGAATGGATTAGTATATCATCCAAATATACAATTACACATTCATGTTGGAATTCTCTAAGAACTTCATTGATCAAGTCTTGGAAGACGGCCGGGGCGTTACAGAGCCCAAATGGCATTACGGTATACTCATAATGCCCGTAACGGGTATTAAATGATGTCATCCATTCATCTCCTTGTTTAATTCGCACTAAGTTATATGCTCCTCTTAAGTCAAGTTTAGTAAAAATACTCGAGCCCTTTAGTCTGTCAAAGAGTTCAGTAATCAAAGGAATAGGGTAAGCATTTCTGATAGTAATTTTGTTCAATCCCCGATAGTCTATACAAGGACGTAAGGTACCGTCTTTCTTTTCTACAAAAAAGAAACCCGCCCCCGCCGGAGAAGAAGACTTTCTAATAAATCCCTTGTCTAAATTCTCCTTGATATATTCCTCTAAAACTAAGTTTTCCTTGGTGGATAGAGGGTATACCGTACCCCTGGGAGGCATAGTACCAGGGAAAAGTTTAATAGAACAGTCATAAGACCGGTGGGGAGGTAAAGTATCCGCCTTACCCTTGTCAAATACAGATTTGAGGTCTAGATATTGTAATGGTATCTGAACGTCTGTGGATTGAGAAGTGTTAGCATAAGAGTTTACGGGGCAAACAGACGTAACTCTCTGCAGACATTCTTTCCTACAACCCATACCCCAAGAAACGATTTCTCCACCCTCCCAGTCAATCTGAGGGTTGTGTCTCTTGAGCCAAGAATATCCTAGAACCACTGGGACTGCCGGGGAGGAAATTAACAGAAGGGAAATCAACTCTTCGTGGAAAATACCAACAGTAAGCTTAACGGGTTCGGTCTCATGGAATATTACTGGTTCAGATAAAGGTCTACCATCTATGGCCTCAACGGCCAAGGGTGTATCTCTCAATTGGAATGGGATACAATGCTTATTAGCAAAAGTTTGGTCTATAAAGCTTTCTGCTGCTCCAGAATCTAATAATGCCATCGTAGCAATAAACCCCTTTTCCCAAGCTAGAGAGACAGGAATCAGAAGCCTATGGTCTTTTTTATTATGTATAGAGGACAGTAATGAAACACCCAAGGCCCGTCCTCTAAGGGAACTTAGGTGCAAGCGTTTCCCGGACGATTAGGGCAACTAAGACGTAGGTGACCTCTCAGCCCGCAGTATAAACAGAGACCCTCCCTTCTCCTGTACTGTCTCTCAGCCTCAGATAAGCGAGTATTACCTATTTGCATAGGTTCTGGTGGAGTAGGATTATAGGAGTCAGGGTTCTGAAATGAGGGAGCGAGTCTTACAGGAAGTCTAGTAACTCTTTCCCGAGTGTTCTGCCTCTGTCTCATGCGTTCATCTATTCTGGAAATGAAGGATACTAAATCCTCTAAATTTTCCGGAAGTTCTCTTGTGGCAATTTCATCTAGAATTTCATCAGACAACCCATTCAAGAAAACATCCATAAAAGCTTGTTCGTTCCATTTCACTTCTGCTGCCAATGATCTAAACTCTAGAGCATATTCTACAAGGGTCCTATCTTGTTGTTTAAGGCGTAACAGGGATCTGGCCGCATTAATCTTCCTCCCTGGGGGGTCAAAGGTTCTTCTAAAAGCCGTGACAAACGCAGTGTAGTTGTAGACTAAAGGATTGTCATTCTCCCAAAGGGGATTGGCCCATCTAAGTGCTTTATCTATTAGCAGGGTTATGATAAAGCCTACCTTAGCCCTGTCAGTGGGGTAAGCCCGGGGTTGTAGTTCGAAATGTATACTTATCTGGTTTAAAAAACCACGACAAGCATCAGGCGAACCCCCATATCGTAATGGTGACGTGACATGGGAAGATGCGCCTACAGTGGCTACTTCCAAACCAGTACTTAGCGAGTGGCTAGCAGTGGAACGTATTTCTTCAGACTGGGTACTGGAGCGTGTCAACAAAGTTTGTAATGCTAAAGCCATTTGGTCCATTCTATGGTCCATGGCCTCAAATCTGGGGTCAGGAGGACTAGCACCTGCAGGATCCATCATGGCCCTGTCGTAATGTCAGGAAACTGACAGGGATCCAATACGCAGAGTGCGCACAGAAGGAGGTACGTATACCGGACCTTAGAATGGCCGGACTAACGTAAGGACAAAGCAAGAATAGTCAAAAGGTAAGCCGAGGTCAAGGGAGCCGGAGGACAGGTAAGCGAGATACAAGCCGAGTCAAAGGAGAGGAGAGGACAACAGGACAAAAGACAAGCAAGGGTCAAAACCGGAAACACAAGATAAAGAACGCGCTGAGTGACTAGCAAGCTAGAACCACGACAGGGCAATGAGCAGTAGTAAAGGTTTCCTTTAAATACCCTGTTACCTAAATAGAGACCACGCCCCCAAAAGGTCCGGAATAGCGGTTCCCGGCACTTTATGCAAATGCCGACGTCATGACGTCGACGCTAGCCGTCGCGTCATAAAAGGGGGAGGAGCTAGCGCGGCCGGCGCGAAAACGGCCGGAATATGCCGAAATGCTAGGGGAAGGGAGCCCCTAAGCAGAGAGGATGTCCTCCCTGGATACATCACCAACAGGTACCCTGACAGTATAATTACATATATTAATATTAAAATGCTTAGAATGAAGTTATGTATATATACATATAATTACAATAGTAAATAAGTAAAATAATTTAAAAAAATAAATTAATTATATATACATATGTAATTTCATTCTACCTGTATTTTGATATTAATATTGGTAACAAAATACACTTAGAAGGAAATTCTATATATATCCATATAAATTAATACAAATAATTGCAAATATATATATATACTGACATAAATGATTACATAAGTATACACATGGAATTTAAATACATATATATGTATATATATATTAAAATTCTACATGTATATTTATGTAATCTTTTAACATAATTATGTGATTTTATTAATTGAAATTTAGGGACGTGCCTGACAACCCAGGCAGAGCGCTCAGAGAATTTGATTTGCAAGCCTTATTTATATCCCTGTAACTTTCCAAAAGACCATAAAACCTGTACATGGAGGGTACTGTTGCACTCGGGAGACTTCACTGAACACAAATATGAGTATTTCAAAACAATAAAATGTATCACAATGATGATAACATCAGTGAAAATGCAGTTTTTGTGTGGAAAATGCTAAAAACTAATATCAACGCTAACTTTGGCCAGCGCTTGTTACTAAGTGGCTACAAAGAAAGACTGGACATACCCCATTTTGAATTCTCTGGGTTGTCTACTTTTTCAAATGGTATGCCATGATGGGGGTAATTGTCATTGCTGGGCTGCTATAAGCATGGGCGTAGGAACCGGGGGGGATGGGGGTAACAAACTCATTGGTGGAACATGAAGGTGGACCCTGGGACCCAGACCTTGAGCTGTGTAAAGGGCCCCCAAAAAATGGAGCTGCTTCCCGTTCTCCCAGAACATTGATTTTGTGACCACAGTTACAAACAGCCTCCAGAGATCCTGTTCTACACCAGACCAGTGGAGCCAGACTGCAGCTAGAGCCCATCATCATCCTCATCTGGTTGTAAGTAGGCAATCTAGCATATTATTCGTGGCACTAATCTCTAATTTACATGGAAAGGGGTTCTAATATAAATGGAAGGGGTAGAGACGGGTAGTAAAATGTATGGAATGCATTTCTGAAAGTGTCACTGAATGGCAGTTAGGAAATGTGGTCACCCTAAGTCAGGGGCAGTATTACACAATCTGTATATGTATAAAAAAATATAAAAAGTAATCTGCAAAGTACAAAATGTTTGTGTCATATGTCGTGCTAAAAATTAAGCTAGGAATGTGCATATTTTTTTATTTTTTAAATAATTTTTAGAATAATGATACAGACATTTTATTTCTTACATTTGTGATTATTCTTTTTTCCTCTCTATATTCAAGGGACACTATAGTCACCAGAACCACAACAGCTAAACGTAGTAGTTCTGGTGTCTATAGCATGTCTTTTTAATGTAAGCACAGCCATGTCGTAAAAAGGCAGTATTTACATTACTGATGAGGAATACCTCCAGTGGACACTCAGATGGCCACTAGAGGTGCTTCCTAGTCGAGACATGAATGCCGCCCTATGAAGTATCTGCGCATGTGCGGCAAAGCTGCGCATGCGCACCAGAGAGCAATGACGCTTCTGAATAGAAGCGTTTTATTGCTCCCTGCTCGCACCCTCCTATTTTGTTATTTTGACGAAATAGGGGGCGCAGCATCAGGAGGATCCCGACGCTGTATCCAGGTAAGTAAAATCCCTTCCCTGTAGTAACCCTTTAAAGTTATTATTTAATCATTTATATAGCAACTGCAAATTCCGTAGCGCTGTGCAATGGGATAAACAACTTATAGTTTACGGAATAAGAATATACCCGGCGAGTAAAAATGCTATCCCCCCCAGATTTTTGGGGGTTCCTACGCCCATGGCTATAAGCAAGCCCGGGAACCCTGCTGAAACTTGTACCCCTGCCCGTTCGACTTCCCGACCATCTAGGAGAACAGCGTTCGGGAGTCGACATTGCCTCACATTCAATGTACAAAATTCTATCAAAACTAGCACTGACCCGTGGATAAGTCGACTTTTTAAAATAAAGTTTACGACTAAAATTTCTCAACTTATACATGATTATATACAGTATATAAATATATTACATATATAATATATATAATATATAAAGGCAACAAAACCAATCTGGCAAATTTTAATGTGTATAAATTGAAAAATGTAACATGCTATATTTGCTATTAAATTCCTTAATTATCGTTTTTTTCAAATTATTATGAGCAATATATAGGGTACAGAAGAGAAGCAGGGGGATTGGGATTGCAAAATATGTGCATTGTATATCTTTACTTTGTTACTTTGCTATGTCTGTTTTGCATTTTTCCATATTTTGTACAATCCTTATTTGTATTTTACACATAGATAGCTATTAATTCTTGTGGACGAGCTGTGAGCTGCATATCCTGGTGGTCTATAATGTCCAGTCTCGTCATAAGGTGTCATGTGTGTCTGTAGGTCTTGGTCTGGGGGTCAGGGGGAGCGTGTGGATCTTGGTCCGATTCCGGAGCCGAGTTTCGAATGGTTAGTGCTCTCAGGGAGCTTAAGATAGGGTGTTTGCGTTGGTTATCGCTTTACGAGTGTGTGTGCGGTGGGAGTTTTTCTTTCGGTATGTGCGTCTTTTCAGTATTCTCAGTAATATTAATTTTGGCTTCTGGTGTGTGAGTCTGTGTGAGGTGTGAGTGGTGTCTGTGGTGTAGTTGGGGGTTGACAGGTTGCTGTAGGGGAGAAGGTTGTGGTTTGTGATGCAATTTTCGGTTTTGTGTTTTGGCTGTGGGTGGGGGAGCAAGTGTTGTTTGGGAGAGGGGGGGGGGGAAGAGAGGCAGGTGGTGGGTAGCCAGTTATGTGTGGGCGATATTAGGTGTCAGGTTGTGGATGGCTCCCAGATTTTGTTATGGTTGTGGGTTGTATCGTGAAGTAGGGCTGAGAGTTTATCCATCTCTCTGGTTTCCTCCGCTTTACGGAGTACTGCCCCAATGGTTGGTATGTTTTGATTGCCCCATTGTTCAGCTATTGTGCGCCTAGTAGCTAGTGCGATTTTGGCAAGCAGTTTGTTCTGTGATCTGATTAGAGCGGCATGAGGTTTAGAGAGCAGCCAGACCCACGGGTCCTTGGGGATATCCGTGTGGAGGAGTCGGGACATTAGGTCAGATACAGCCTTCCATAGTTGGGCTATGTGGGGACATTCCCACAATGTGTGGATGTAGGTCCCCCCGGGATCCACATCCCTTCCAGCACCTGTCTGTGGTTGAGCATCTCATTTGACATAGTATTAAGGGTGTCAGGTACCATCAGAGGAGCGTTTTGTAGGCTTGCTCCTTGTGATTAACACATATTATAAGGGACGCCGTAGAATTTCGGCAACTTCGGCACGTCAGAATTTCGGAACTTCTCTTGCAGCCGCTTGGAAGATAACTCCCTAATTCCCACGGTATTTCAGCCAAATTTATTAATACTAAGTAAAGATTACTTAGTATTAGTAAATTATGCCCCTACTCGCTATACCGCGAGTAGGGGCATGTCTAGTAAACAGTGAACAACCTGTGTCTGCTCACTGTTAACCTGTGTCTGCTCACTCTGTAGGAGTTATATCAGTGTAGTGGCTGCAGTCTAAGGGGACAGTGTTTAGCAAGTTTACCAACGATAGAACACCCATGAAGGTGTTAAGGGGGGAGACTAGGAGTTTAGAATAGTGCTTATTATTCAGGAGATTCTCTCTCTATTCTATTATTCTTACCACTATATTCTATCTCTATTACTCCCATGAATCTAACAAAGCAATTTTCAAGCTACTGAATAACGGACTTTTTGTGCCCTACTTCTATACTATGCTATACTGTCTCCATTGCCCTACCTGCTTAACTACCATACGATTTTAAGGTATTACATCTATTTGTTATTTCCTCTGTGGATTACTCCATACAATATATCTAATATCTTAGTATTACTACGCTCTAATTGTGATTTAGATATTGAGGTGTATCCACACAGGATTTCAGGGTCATAAGCCTTAGTAAGACTCTGATACATTGTATCCTCTCCACAGTGTGTTTAATAAAATTGCAGTTTTTGTTAGGATACATGTATATTCAGTGTCTTCAATATTCATATAGACTTTCCCTGCAGTAACCTTTTTGTGGACATATTTATAGGTATATTTTTATATCAATTGGTGTTCCTTTTTAATTACCAGGTAGATTGGAAGCCCCCCCCCCTCTTTTTTCTTAAAAGGGGGAGCTACCCAATCAACATTTTTTCTTTGCAAGTCTCTACATTTACTTGTCACAGCACTCTGATTGGTTGGTTTGAAATCCACCAATCGGAGTGCTCTGTGTCATTTTACACAGCGTGGGAAAGTTCTTTGGAATTTTCCCACGCAGTGTAATTTGACTCATAACTCTCTGATTGCCACTAGAGATGGAGTTAACCCTGGATAGTAATTATTGACATAAGCATGCGCACGGGGTGTGCCTGGGCACACCCTAATCCCCGCGGCCCGCGCATGGATCAAGCCCGGCAGGGGAGATCACAGGATCTCTCCTGTCGGTCCATGCAGAGCCAGCGCTATCTGAGCGTCGGCCCTGCTGTGTGCCTCCATGGGCCGGTGGGGAGATCAAAGATCTCCCTCACCGGCCCAGAGGCAGGAGAGGACCTGGGGAGCTCTAGCCAGCAGCTCCACCGGGTTCCTCTCGCGAGGTCAGAGTGTTGCCACGGCAACGTACTAAGACCACCAGGGATGGCAGCAAAGATCCCCCTCCCAGGCAAAAGGTAAGAAGGGATGGGGGATCCTTCTTACCTTTTCTGATCTGTCCCCGCCCCACCCCCACCCCCACACACAATCACAATCACTCCAAACAAATTCACACACATAACACCCTCACACACACACAAACACAGCACCCTCAGACACACAGCACACTAACAGCACCCTCACAGCACTCTCTCACACAAACACACAGCACACTAACAGCACCCTCACAGCACCCTCATACACACAAGTGTGTGTGTATATAAATATATACACCCTGTTCCAAATTTTTATGCAAATTCTATTTAAGTGTCACAAAGTGTGAGGAACTGACTCTGCTGGGTTTCGAACCCTGGTTTACATGGTGCTAAACCTTTTCCTTACCAGTGCAAATTTACCTGAGATCTTATACCATTGCTTGTAGAGTCAAGGTTATCAGTGACAACTCTCTTCAGCTGTGTCTGGTCAGGTGTCTGGTTCTTGGCCTATAAAAGCCACTTCCTGTCTCTGTACCTTTGCCAGATTATTGTGGTTCCTGTACTCTCTAATCAAGCGTGTTCCTGTTTCTCCTTCCTGTTGCTGAATTTGGACTGTTTTGACTTTGCTGCTTCTCCTTCCCACTGACCTCGGCTTGCCTCACTACGATTATCATCTTTCTGTTCCAGTCTCCCATCTCTGCTTAAGACCAGAAGGCCACTCAAAGCTCAGGGGCTCAACCACCTGGGTAACGAGTGGCTACCTCTGGCAGAAAACATTGCTGATCTGGCTACTGGACTCCAAAACTTTGTAACATCAATATCATTACAGAATAATCTGGCCCATTCATGGAGACCGTCGGATCAGATTCTGCATTGGCCCAGCAGGTTGCTTTTAATGCAAGAACTATGCAGACCCAGGCACAGACCATTCAAGTGCTGCAGGATCAGGTAGCTGAACTGCAAAATGAAGTTCGATCAATGCATAGTGAGCTTACCAGCTACAGGGCACATGATGTTGCGGCTGCTGCTACTACTACTGTTACACCTGCACAAGATGCCCGCTTGCCTCTACCAGAAAAATTTGGAGGAGACCGCAAAAAATTCAGGGGTTTCCTAAATCAATGCCGTTTGCATTTCATGATGTTACCTAACCGTTTTCCATCTGAAAGAGAGAAGGTGGGATTTATTTTTTCCCTCTTCAAAGATGAAGCCCTGGCCTGGGGCTCCCCTTTTCTGGAACAGGACAGTCCAATCTTGGGAAATTTAAAAGACTTTCTTGAGGCCATGTGCCTAGTTTTTGATGATCCCAATCGCTGTGCTACAGCAGAAGCCACTCTCCTTCATTTACATCAAGGGAGGCGCTCTGTGGCTGAATATGCTGCTGAATTCAGACAGTGGGTTACTGATACTACTTGGAACCAATCAGCCCAGAGGTTCCACTTCAGAAGGGGTCTCTCAGAAGCTATAAAAGATGAGCTAGCTCGTGTTGATCTTCCTGTTGAGTTTGATGCATTTGTGCGGTTGGCTATCCGTATTGATCGGAGACTTTCAGAAAGAAGATTGGAAAGACAGGGCTCTTTTAAACCAAGTGCTACTCCTACTTTCTATTCAAGAATTTCTACTCCGACCCCACAAACACCTACAGACTCTGAACCTGAGGCTATGCAGGTAGATCTAATAAGAGGGCCATTATCCAATGAAGAAAAACAGTGGCGACGCACTCACAACTTATGCCTGTATTGTGGTAGTGCAGGGCATTATGCCATCAATTGCCCTAACAAGTCTAAAAGAACAATAGCTATGACTGCTGAGGGTGCACAGATTCAACACCAATCCCAGATTTCAGACCAACTGGATTCTGTCACACAACCCTTGTTTTCTCTGGCTCAGGGTGAAGAAGGTATGATGACTCAACATCCCCATTTGGTGGTGCCTATCACTTTGCAATATGGTGATAATAAAATTTCAACTACAGCTATGATAGATTCCGGAGCAGGCGGAAACTTTATGGACATTAAATTTGCAGCAGGAAATAAAATTCAGTCTATCCCTAAATCTTCACCTGTGTTAATGGAAACAGTAGACGGTTCTCCACTTACGTCAGGCCCGGTTACACACGAGACTGTGCCCTTAAAATTGATTCTGGAAGTGAATCACCATGAGTCTATATCTTTCCACCTAATTTCCTCAACACAGTTTCCAGTGATTTTGGGTATACCCTGGCTTGCTCTGCATAACCCACAGATTGATTGGAAGACTAGAACTTTGTCCTTTCCTTCAGAACACTGCTTAATGAATTGTCAACCCTCTAAGGCGACACCTGTTACCACAACAATTAATGAAATGGTTGCTACAAACTTAACTAAGCTTCCGCTACAATATCAGGATTTTGCAGATGTCTGTGATAAGAAGAATGCTGATCAGCTTCCACCTCACAGGCCTTATGATTGCCCCATAGAGCTGCTACCTGGAGCTGCTATCCCATTTGGCCGTATATACTCCCTTTCTGAGCCTGAATTGAAAGCACTTCGTGAATACATACAAGAAAATCTTGCCAAAGGCTTTATTCGACCATCCACTTCTCCAGCAGGAGCTCCTATATTCTTTGTAGAAAAGAAAGATGGCAGTCTACGACCATGTGTTGATTACAGGGACATTAATAAAATCACTGTTAAAAACCGTTATCCCTTGCCTCTCATTCCTGAACTTCTGGAGAGACTTCGTTCAGCTAAAATATTTACGAAGCTTGATCTACGGGGGGCATATAATCTGGTTCGCATAAGACCAAATGATGAATGGAAAACAGCTTTCAGAACCAGGTACGGACATTACGAATATCTAGTAATGCCATTTGGGCTTTGTAATGCCCCTGCAACTTTTCAGCATCTAATCAATGATGTACTACGGGATCTCCTGGATCAGTTTGTTGTGGCATATTTGGATGATATCCTGATATTTTCTGATAATCTTGAAAATCACAGAAAACAGGTCTGCATTGTTCTTGAGCGCCTTCGTACCCACCACCTATACATTAAACTGGAAAAATGTGAGTTTGAACAAACAGAAATTCAGTTCCTGGGGTATGTAATAACTCCTAAAGGTTTAAGTATGGACGCAAGTAAAATTAAAGCTGTGCTGGACTGGCCCATCCCCAAGAATGAAAAAGATATACAGAGATTTGTGGGGTTTGCCAATTTTTACAGGCGTTTCATTAAGAATTTCTCTGCCGTTATTACACCGATCACTGAACTTACACGTAAAGGGACTCCTTTTCAGTGGTCCAATAAGGCTGACACTGCATTTTCCAGATTAAAGACTCTGTTTACATCTGCCCCTATCTTGGTACATCCTCAGCCAGAATTGCCATTTACTGTAGAGGTAGATGCTTCTGATTCAGCTGTTGGGGCTATACAGTCTCAAAGGACTGGACCTAAGATGTTGTTACATCCATGTGCCTTCTATTCCCGCCAGATGTTACCAGCAGAAAGAAATTATGACATAGGGAATAAAGAACTTTTGGCTATAAAAGCTGCCTTCACCGAATGGAGACATCTCTTGGAGGGAGCCACCCATCCAATTACTGTCCTCACAGATCACAAAAATCTGGAATGTATCCAATCCGCTAAGAGACTGTCAGCCAGACAAGCATGCTGGTCCCTATTTTTCTCAAGGTTTAATTTTTTTATTTCATACCGCCCTGGTTCCAGAAATGGCAAGGCGGATGCCTTGTCTAGGATAGCTGACCCCCTCCATACTACAGTAACCAAGGCCACCATCTTGCCGGAGAGCAGATTTTTAGGAGTTACTTTTCCTTCTGATCTAATGTCTCGCATTAAAAAGGGCTACTCTAAAGATCCAGTTTTTCGTGATCCTCCTCGTGATCTTCATATGACCATGCTTAATGGGTTTTGGATTTTTCAACAACGTCTGTTTGTTCCAGAATCAGTGAGACTGGACGTTTTACGCCTCTACCATGACTCTAAACCAGCAGGTCATCCAGGAATCCGAAAGACACAAGAACTACTTACCCGATCCTTTTGGTGGCCTAAATATTATGAGGATGTTAAGAAGTATGTGTCCTCTTGTGATGTATGTGCCAGACATAAGACTCCTCGCTCATCCCCTGTTGGCTTGCTTCAGCCTCTTCCGATTCCTGATCGTCCCTGGGGATCTATATCCATGGACTTTATTGTGGAACTACCTCCCTCTAAGGAACACACTTGTCAGGTATAGCATGGCATGTAATTTATCGCCGGAACCCACTTCCGGGTTCACGGCGCTCAGCCCCGCCCCTTTCTCTGACGCGGTCCCTCCACGATACTTAGGAGGACCGCGCCAGATTCAAAGGGCTGGATTATTCGCACAGGTGCTGCATGAAGATCAGCTGCTCTACTTCTGATCCTACCTGCTCCACTTCTATACCTCGGCTAGTAAACGGATTTCTACCTTCTCCACTTCTCGACCTCGGCTTGTAAACGGATTTCTACCTTCTCCACTTCTCGACCTCGGCTTGTAAACGGATTTCTACCTTCTCCACTCCTAGACCTCGGCTTGTAACTCTGAATTCTACCTTCTCCACTCCCAGACCTCGGCTTGTTAAAACGGACTTCCCCACTCTCCACTCCTAGTTCTCAGCTTGTTGAAACGGACTTCTAATTTCTCCTTCATTGGGTGAATTAACCCTTCCAGTGCCAGAACTGCCTTTAAGTTAAGTAATACTTTTACCAAACAAGTCAATTACTATTATTTATATTACACAGTATCTAAAACTCACTAAAGTGTCACTTTGTCTAATTATTCCTCTTACTCATAAGGGATTGCTACAAAGCCTAATTTTACCTACATGGATATTTAAAGGTACAGTGACCATAGTTTCATACCAATATAAAAGGAGGTGAACCTTATTGTTGTTGCAACCAAGAAATGCTGCAGTTGAGTTCCAATTAAAGAAATACTACAAAATAAGTATTACAGAATAATCCAGCCATTAAATGGAACCAGCAGATATTAACTCTCAAGTTTCTGCCCTAACCAATAGAGTGGATACGATTGCTCAAGGGTTACAGGAACTGCAAATTACAAATGAGAGAATATTAACCTATGTTAGAGACATTCAAGGTCATCTTCCTCATGCCGCTCTTCAATCGGCTGGTGATCCTGCTGTCTGTAATCCAGAAAAATTTCATGGAGATAGAACAAAGTACAGAGAGTTTTTGAATTCTTGCAAACTACTAATTGCTTTAAAACCTAGATCTTATCCCACCGAAAGATCCAAAGTCTGTTCAGTGATCTCTTTTTTAAGAGGTGAACCTATGGCATGGGCCCATTCCTTTTTGGAAAATGATGATCCCATATTGGATTCATTGGATGAGTTCTTTGAAGCTATGTCTTTATTATATGAAGATCCTTTTAAACAAACTACTGCTGATTTAACCATCAGAACATTACACCAAAAGAATAGACCTGTTGAAGATTATATTGCAGAATTCAAAAGATGGGCTACAGAAACCCAATGGAATGACATTACTTTACGCAATCAATTCCGTCTCGGATTATCTGAAGCTGTGAAAGATGAACTCTCTCGTACAGAACTTCCTCCTACCTTAAATGCATTGATTCAACTGTCTATCAGTATTGATAGACGTCTAAGAGAAAGAAAAGCTGAAAGGGTTCTTACTAATTCTACCTGGAGAAAACCTTTCACTACTCTAAAACTACCTGAAAAAATTCCTCCACAAACTGAACCTATGGAAGTAGGTATAATAAAAAGTCCTCTTACTTCTGAAGAAAGAATAAGAAGGAGACAACTAAACTTATGTATGTATTGTGCTTCGAATGAACATCTAATTTCCGAATGTCCTCTACTGAAACATTCAAAAGGTGGTAAGCTTCATTCATCTACCTCTATATTGAACGTTTTTCAAAAAAGAAAAGCATCTACTTATTTTTCTATATCTCTCATATTACAGTGGGATACAAAAAGAATCGTGACTGAGGCCATCATTGATTCTGGTGCTAATGGAACTTTTCTTGATTTTTCTTTTGTTTCAAAAAATAAAATTCTTGTGTTCAAAAAACTAACTTTATTCCAATCAGAGTTATTGGCGGTTCATTTATATCCTCAGGACCCATCAAAGATGAGACAATCCCTCTAAGAATGATTACCAACAACGTACATTTCGAATTCATTACATTTGATATTATTAAATCTCCACTTTATCCCGTCATTCTAGGAATTAATTGGTTAAAAAACCATGATCCTTTAATTAAGTTGTCTCCCTTCTCCATCTCCTTTGCTTCTGATTTCTGTAAAAAAACGTGCTTACAACACATTCCTATTCTCCAAACTACTGTAGAACCAGTTATACCTCCATTCTACTCCGATTTTGCAGATGTCTTTTGTAAAAAAGAAGCGGAAACACTTCCTCCTCATCGGCTATATGATTGCCCAATAGATCTCATACCCGGAGCTCCTATTCCTTATGGTCATATTTATCCACTCTCGGAAAAGGAGTTAGAAATTTTAAAAGAATATCTTAATGAAAATTTACGCAAAGGGTTCATCAGACCCTCGACCTCTCCTGCTGCTTCTAGTATTTTCTTTGTGAAGAATAAAGACCAAACCATCCGTCCTATTATAGATTATAGAGCCTTAAATAAAATAACTATTAAAAATCGTTATCCTCTTCCACTAATAAATGAATTAATTGAAAGGTTAAGAACTGCAACTATATTCACTAAACTCGACCTTCGAGGCGCATATAACCTCATTAGAATAAAACAGGATGATGAATGGAAACCCGCCTTCCGGACAAGATATGGTCTCTACGAATATCTAGTGATGCCTTTCGGGCTCTGTAATGCCCCTGCAACATTTCAACATTTTATAAATGATATCTTTAGAGATCTTCTGGATGTATGTGTTATTATCTATTTAGATGATATCTTAATATATTCTAACAATTTGGATGAACATAGGAAGCATGTAAGATGGGTTCTATCTAGACTGAGAACTCACAAATTATGCGCTAAACCAGAGAAATGTCTTTTTGAAGTTACTGAATTCTCCTTTCTTGGATACATTATTTCACCTCATTCTCTGAAAATAGATAACTCCAAAATCGAATGTATTATTAACTGGCCCGTTCCTACTACTACAAAAGAATTGCAACGATTTCTTGGATTTGCAAATTTCCATAGAAAATTTATTAGAAACTATTCAGAGGTTTCACATCCACTTAACCTCCTTAACAGTAATAAACGTCCTTTCAAGTGGAATAAAGATGCACAAGCTGCCTTCGACAGATTAAAAAAAAGATTTACAACTGCACCTATTCTACAACTACCTAATCCAACGTTCTTATATGTCCTTGAAGTCGATGCATCAGATACAGCTATCGGAGCAGTTCTTTCTCAACACAAGACTCCTCAAGATCCACTTCATCCAGTTGCCTTCTTTTCAAGATCCTTGAGCACTGCTGAAAAAAATTATCCTATTGGTGAAAAAGAACTATTAAGTGTTAAAGCTGCCTTCGAAAATTGGCGTCATCTTCTAGAAGATACAAAACAACCTATAATAGTTTATACTGACCATAAAAATCTTGAATATCTCTATACTAACAAAACCCTTACAGCTAGACAAGTTAGATGGAACCTATTCTTTAACCGATTTAACTTCCAATTAATATACAGATCTGGAAATAGAAATAAAAAGGCTGACGCTCTTTCTCGAATTCCTTCTAAAACTACTACTGATGATTATCCTTCTACCAAAATAATAGGAATCCTCTCTTCTCTTCATGATGACATAAAGAATTTGAATCAGAAGGATCTTGAACTTCCCAAAACACCTATACTAACAAAAAAGGATGGTCTATTTTATTTTAAAAAATAGAATTTATATTCCTCCCATTCTTAGGAATAAATTACTTAAGATGGTTCATGATTCCCCCCTAGCTGGACATCCTGGAATAAAGAAAACACTTGAACTAACTTCACGATATTATTGGTGGCCTCGCCAGGATAGAACCATTGCATTATATGTCAAAACATGTCCTATCTGTCAAAGGTCTAAACCAGAACATAATCAACCTTTTGGATTACTACTTAACTTACCTATTCCAGAAAAACCTTGGCAATCCATTTCTATGGATTTTATCGTTGATCTTCCACCTTCTCAACATTTCACCACTATTCTTGTCGTTGTGGATCGCTTCACAAAAATGTCCCATTTCATTTCTTTAAAAAATTACCCTCCTCTGTAGAATTGTCTAAGGTCTTTATTGACAATATTGTGAAACTTCATGGTCTTCCTGAAGAAATTATTTCTGATAGGGGGACACAATTTACCTCCAAATTCTGGAAAGAGATGTGTCTCTCCCTTCAAATTCAACGCAAACTCTCTTCCGCTTATCATCCCCAAACTAATGGGCAAACAGAAAGGGTTAATCAATGTTTGGAACAATATCTTCGATGTTATTGTTCATACCTCCAAGATGACTGGACCACATGGTTACCTATGGCCGAATTTTCTTACAATAATACCATTCATTCTAGTACGAAAATGACTCCTTTTTTCTCCAACTATGGTTTTCATCCGTCTTCATTCCCCATCCAAACCATTACTTCATCCAATCCTACTGTTACATCAAAAAATGAATTTATGTCTTCTCTATTTTTCAAATTACGGGAGAATCTTCAACTCGCCCAAAATAACCAGAAAAAGTTTTTTGACAATAATAGAAGAATTCCCCCTCCTTACAAGGTAGGGGATCTTGTCTGGCTCTCTTCAAGGAATATTACCACAAGCCGTCCTTCAAAGAAATTGAGCTCTCTTTTTCTTGGTCCCTTTCAAGTAATTACTATCATTAATGATAACGTTGTTAAACTAAAACTTCCTCCAAGTTTTAAACTTCATCCAGTATTCCATGTCTCCTTACTTAAACCACACATCCCTGATCCTTTTTATAGGGAAATAGTAACAACTCCTGAACCTATCATTGTCCAAGGTGAAGAAGAATATGAAATTCACAAAATTTTGGATTCTCGTGTCCACCGTGGCTCCTTACAATACCTTATCAGATGGAAAGGTTATGGAGTTGATGAAGACACTTGGGAAGATTCATCTAATGTACATGCTAGGAGGTTAGTTACTGCCTTTCACAAACGCTATCCCTCCAAACCGAAATAGTGCACCCAGAGGATGCCCCATGGGAAGGGGGTACTGTCAGGTATAGCATGGCATGTAATTTATCGCCGGAACCCACTTCCGGGTTCACGGCGCTCAGCCCCGCCCCTTTCTCTGACGCGGTCCCTCCACGATACTTAGGAGGACCGCGCCAGATTCAAAGGGCTGGATTATTCGCACAGGTGCTGCATGAAGATCAGCTGCTCTACTTCTGATCCTACCTGCTCCACTTCTATACCTCGGCTAGTAAACGGATTTCTACCTTCTCCACTTCTCGACCTCGGTAAACTTTCTACCTTCTCCACTTCTCGACCTCGGCTTGTAAACGGATTTCTACCTTCTCCACTTCTCGACCTCGGCTTGTAAACGGATTTCTACCTTCTCCACTCCTAGACCTCGGCTTGTTAAAACGGACTTCCCCACTCTCCACTCCTAGTTCTCAGCTTGTTGAAACGGACTTCTAATTTCTCCTTCATTGGGTGAATTAACCCTTCCAGTGCCAGAACTGCCTTTAAGTTAAGTAATACTTTTACCAAACAAGTCAATTACTATTATTTATATTACACAGTATCTAAAACTCACTAAAGTGTCACTTTGTCTAATTATTCCTCTTACTCATAAGGGATTGCTACAAAGCCTAATTTTACCTACATGGATATTTAAAGGTACAGTGACCATAGTTTCATACCAATATAAAAGGAGGTGAACCTTATTGTTGTTGCAACCAAGAAATGCTGCAGTTGAGTTCCAATTAAAGAAATACTACAAAATAAGTATTACAACACTACTATTCTTGTTGTTGTGGACCGGTTAACCAAGATGAGTCATTTCATACCAGCTCGTGGTCTCCCTTCAGCTAAACAGACTGCTGACCTTGTTATTCGGAAATATTTCGCTTGCATGGAGTGCCTGATGAAGTAATTTCTGACAGGGGAGTGCAGTTTACATCTCATTTTTGGAAATATTTTTGTTCTATTCTAGGTATTAATGTAAATCTGTCTTCAGCTTTTCATCCACAAAGTAATGGACAGACTGAGCGAACCAACCAGACTTTAGAACAATATTTGCGGTGCTATATTAGTTACCTGCAGGATGACTGGCTGGATTTTCTACCCACGGCGGAGTTTGCCTATAACAATGCCCAACACTGCTCCACTTCTCTGAGCCCATTTTTTGCCAATTATGGTTACCATCCAACCTTTCTAGTGAGTCTCCCAATTACTACTCCCATTCCTGCAGTCACTGACCGGCTAACCGCCTTACGAGATTCCCAAGAACTGTTGAAGGAGACTCTTTCGGAGGCTCAGGAATGTTACAAAAGAGCTGCTGATAGGCACAGAAAGGAGGCCCCAGTTTATCATGTTGGTGACAAGGTTTGGCTGTCAACAAAGAATCTTAAGCTTAGGATTCCTTCTCATAAATTGGGTCAAAAGTTCATGGGACCTTTTGAGATCATCGCTCAGATCAATGCAGTCACCTTCCGCCTGCAACTTCCGGATTCCATGAAAATACATCCGGTGTTTCACGTGGCACTGCTTAAACCTTTTCATGATAATACTTTCCCTGGTCGAGCCCTGCCTGCCCCACCACCAGTCCTCGTGGATGGTGAAGATGAATACGAGGTGGAAAAAATTCTTGACTCCAGGATCTTCCGCAACAAGCTTCAATACTTGGTTCATTGGAAAGGCTATGGTGAGGAGGATAGATCGTGGGAACCAGTGGACAATATTCATGCTCCTGATCTTCTTCAGTCTTTCCATGCACAGTACCCTGCTAAACCAGGAAATAGGGCATCCAGAGGCTGCACCTGTAGAGGTGGAGGTAATGTGAGGAACTGACTCTGCTGGGTTTCGAACCCTGGTTTACATGGTGCTAAACCTCTTCCTTACCAGTACACCAGCCTGCCTTTTGCAAATTTACCTGAGATCTGATACCATTGCTTGTAGAGTCAAGGTTATCAGTGACAACTCTCTTCAGCTGTGTCTGGTCAGGTGTCTGGTTCTTGGCCTATAAAAACCACTTCCTGTCTCTGTACCTTTGCCAGATTATTGTGGTTCCTGTACTCTCTAATCAAGCGTGTTCCTGTTTCTCCTTCCTGTTGCTGAATTTGGACTGTTTTGACTTTGCTGCTTCTCTTTCCCACTGACCTCGGCTTGCCTCACTACGATTATCATCTTTCTGTTCCAGTCTCCCATCTCTGCTTAAGACCAGAAGGCCACTCAAGGCTCAGGGGCTCAACCACCTGGGTAACGAGTGGCTACCTCTGGCAGAAAATATTGCTGATCTGGCTACTGGACTCCAAAACTTTGTAACATCAATATCATTACACAAAGATTAAATATTTTGTTTTTCAGTTTAACTCATGGATGGCATTGTGTCTCAGGGCTCTTTTCATCACTGAAAACAATCTCGGACACCTGTGATAATTAGATTGCCAGGTGAGCCCGATTTAAGGAAAAACTACTAAAGGAGGGTGTTCCACATTATTAAGCAGAGCACCATTTTCATGCAA
Organism: Pelobates cultripes; assembly: GCA_933207985.1. Lineage (NCBI taxonomy): Eukaryota > Metazoa > Chordata > Amphibia > Anura > Pelobatidae > Pelobates > Pelobates cultripes. The sequence continues at coordinate 298,769,292 of OW240914.1, forward strand.
TATGGGGAAGAAGAAAGATCTCTTTGCTGCCGAAAAAGTGAAATAGTTCAATGCCTTGGACGAGGTATGAAAACATTAGATATTTCACGAAAACTTAAGCGTGATCATCGCACTATTAAGAGATTTGTGGCTGATTCTGAGCACGGGTTTGTGCAGATAAAGGCACATTGAGGAAGATTTCTGCCAGATCCATGCATCGGATCAAGAGAGGAGCTGCTAAAATACCATTACATAACAGCAAACAGATATTTGAAGCTGCTGGTGCCTCTGGAGTCCCACGGACATCGAGGTGTAGAGTCCTCCAGAGTCTTGCAACTGTGCATAAACCTTCTATTTGGCCACCACTAACCAATGCTCACAAGCAGAAACGGCTGCATTGGGCAGAAAAATACATTAAGGATTATTTTCAAACAGTCCTGTTCACTGATGAGGTCCAGATGGATGGAGTAGTGGATGGTTGGTGGACGGCCACTCTGTTCCAACAAGGCTGCGACGTCAGCAAGGCGGTGGTGGAGTCATGTTTTTGGCCGGAATCATGGGAAGAGAGCTGGTCGGCCCCATTAGGGTCCCCGAAGGTGTAAAGATGACCTCTGCAAAGTATGTGGAGTTTCTGACTGACCACTTTCTTCCCTGGTACAGAAGGAAGAACTATGCTTTCCGTAATAAAATCATCTTCATGCATGACAATGCACCATCTCATGCTGCAAAGAATACCTCTGCATCAGTGGCTGCTATGGGGATAAAAAGAGAGAAAGTCATGGTTAGGCCTCCATCCTCCCCTGACCTCAACCCTATTGAGAACCTTTGGAGCATCCTCAAGCAAAAGATCTATGAGGGTGGGAGGCAGTTTACATCCAAACAGCCGCTCTGGGAGGCTATTCTGACATGTTGCAAACAAATTCAAGCAGAAACTGTCCAAAAACTCACAAGTTCAATGGATGCAAGACTTGTGAAGCTCCTATCAAATAAGGGGTCCTATGTTAAAATGTAACGTGACCTGTTAAAATGTTTAAAAAGTTAAAATGTTGTTATAAGTTTGATTGAAATAGCTTTTGTTTTCAGTAAATATGCTGCAAACACAACAAATGACAATTTTCAGTTCTTTACAACCTATAAAGTGTTTTGAAACTTACAGTGCGTAATAATTTGGAACAGTGCATTGTAAGTTTTTTTATGTTTAAAAAAAATACTGTTATTATTAGGAGGTTTGTTCAATAAAATTTGAATTGTACTCTTAATAGTTGATAACATGAGAATTATGCTGACTGTTACTTACATCAATTATTTAGGTAAATGAGAAAAAACATAATTTGCATAATAATTTGGAACAGGGTGTGTGTATATATATATTTATATACACATACATATACGCGTGGCATGTGTGTTTGTGCTTAAGGGAGCACACCCTAATGCAATAGGCTACGCACGCCTATGATTATTGCAGTTTCTCAATAACTGCAATAATTACTATTGCAGGGTTGAGGGACATGGGACATTGCACCCAGACCACTTCAATGAGCTGAAGTGGTCTGGGTGCCTAGAGTGTCCCTTTATGGCAAGGATGTCAAACTTGTCAATGACGTTTATTGTGACCCAGCCAATCAGGAGTGAGTAAAAATTACTTTTTAGACTGACAAGTGATTTTTGCGCCCGCCTCGGCCTGCGTTTTCTCCACCCACAGTCAGCTTGCGGTTCCATAAGGGAACCGTGTGCACAGTACACTGGGAGGAAGAGTGCCACCCCCTCCTGTTCTGCATAGGAGCGCCCGGTGTCACGTGACTACCCGGCGTTCAGTCTGGCACCGCGTGCCGCTAGAGACGGAGAGGCCCCCCTCTGTGAGAGAAATAGCTGCCTGCCAGGTATGAATGGAAGGGCTAGGAGGGAGACATGGGTGGGAGAGATAGGAATGGAAGGGGGTAAGGAGATTTAAATTAGAAGTGAAAGGTTTGGGAGGGAGATTTGGATGGAATGGGTAGGGGGAGAGATATGGAACAGATGGAGACATGGGGGAGAGAGATGGAAGGGGAGGATAGATGTGAGGGAGAGATATGGAAGGGAGGGAGAGATGTGGGGGAGAGATATGGAAGAGAGGGAGAGATATGGAAGGGGGAGAGAGATTTGGAAGGGAGGAAAAGATGTGGGGGGAAAGATGTGGAAGAGGGAGAGAGATATGGAAGGGGGAGAGAGATTTGGAAGGGAGGGAGAGATGTAGGGGGGGAGATATGGAAGAGAGGCCAGTAAGGTATTGTCATGCATGAAAAAGGGCATTCATTCTCGGGACAAGAATATAATTTTGCCTCTTTATAAATCACTGGTAAGACCCCATATTGAATATGCTGTGCAATTTTGGGCACCTGTTCTAAAGAAGGATATTATGGCACTAGAAAAAGTGCAGAGGCGGGCTACAAAATTAATAAAAAGGAATGGAACATATCAGCTATGAAGAAAGGTTAACAAATTTAAACCTATTTAGTTTAGAAAAACGTTGCCTGAGAGGGGATATGATAACATTATACAAATATATTCGTGGCCAATACAAACCATTGTGTGGAAATCTATTCACAAACCGGACTTTACATAGAACACGAGGCCATGAGTTTAGACTGGAAGAAAGAAGATTTCGTCTAAGGCAAAGGAAAGGTTTTTTTACTGTAAGAACAATCAGAATGTGGAATTCTCTGCCTGAGGAAGTGGTTTTATCAGAGTCCATACAGATGTTCAAACGGCTACTAGATGCGTACTTGCAAGAACAGAATATTCAAGGATATAATCTTTCAATGTAGGGTAATAACTGCTTGATCAAAGGATAAATCTGACTGCCATTCTGGGGTCAAGAAGGAATTTTTTTCCTAGTTTGTTGCAAAATTGTGCTTCAAACTGGGTTTTTTTGCCTTCTTTTGGATCAACAGCAAAAAACAAATGTGAGGTAGGCTGAACTTGATGGACGCAAGTCTCTTTTCAGCTATGTAACTATGTAACTATGTAACTATGTGGGGGGAGACATATTGAAGAGGGAGAGAGATATGGAAAGGGGAGAGAGATTTGGAAGGGAGGGAGAGATGTGGGGGAGAGATATGGAAGGGAGGGAGACATGGGGGAGATACTTGGAGGGAAAAAGACATGGATGGAAGGGGGGAAGAAGAGACATGGAAGGGAGGGGGTAGAAGCGAGCGGAGTGGAGTGTGTAGCCACACATTACTGTGCCTGGAGATTTCAGAGGGACTAGGGAATGAGCAGAGCGGGCAGTGCGGCTACCTACATGGCTGAGACTGCAGTTTGCAGAGGGACTGAGGGAGCGAGTGGAGCGGACACTTCAGACAGTGGCATTACTACTGAGATAGTAAGTAACTTGAGGTGAAGCTTTTGAGTGAATTATATATATGTACCCAGGATTACATATTGTTTGCATGAGAATGATACAAGTAATTTATGTTTGTGTTGGACTACGTCAAACTCTTTTTTTTTTTTTAACATAAACTTAAGCCTTGTATATCTGGCCCGAGTTAGCCTTTGAGTTTGACATGCTTGCTTTACGAGGTTAATGCAGAGGACCATGTCACTTTGATTATTATATGCTTGTGTTTTATAAATGAGTTACACTTATCGCTACTAATGCATCACATTTTACTATAAATGCCGTAATTGGAATCACAATGCAGTTATTATAAATGTAGAAATTGCAACAAAAAAGTTCTCCCTTACTGTGGAATGCAGCAAATCTAGACTAGATTCCTGTTGGTCTGAGCACCCCACCCATTCACTGGAGGTGACCAAAGGAAAGCATAAATTGAGGAGTCTATGGAAGCAGTTTAACCCGCAAGTAAGTATTGCAAGTTAGCATGTAAATCTCCAATGTTACAATTAGTGCAGGACCCACCGATTTTGGGGTACTGTGATGTAGTTGTGGGCTTAACATAATATGGCCTTATGGTGGAACTGAATCCCCATATTTGTTTACTAAACTAGGTGATTTTACAAGTTGTAAAATGTTAAACTTTTTGTTGTGTGGGCGCATTTCCTTTAACCCCTTAGGGACAGAGGCAATTGTGCATGTTTTGATCAAAACAAAATGTAAACAAAACCTAGAATTTGACTATATGTCAGTTTGTTCAGGAGAAACAGGGCTTTCATTTTACAGCAAATATTCATATATGAAACATAATTTATTATGAATAAAAAAATAAAAAGTGAGACTTTTTTTATTTCTGCTTGGCATTTTAACTGTGAATGTCATGAAACAGTTAACTTTTACTGCAATAAAATACACATATTTGTATTCAGCGATTTCTTAGGAGTACAACAGTACCACCCATGTATAGGTTTTATGGGGTTTTGGAAAGTTACAGGGTCAAAAATAGCACGTTCCTATTTTGTGTGCAAAAAACAAATATGAACGCTGGCTTTGGCCAGTGTTTGTGCCTACGTGGCTACTAAAAAAGACTGGACATACCCCATTTGCAATGCCTTGGGTTGTCTACTTTTGCAAATGGTATGCAGCACATTTATCAACATTCTGTGTTATTAAATATAACATGTATACATTTTTCCTTGGGTACAGACTGTTATAAAATGCATAAATGTTTGGTTCACGTTGGCCAAAATCCGACTTGTGATCAGAAAAACTAGTCCAACAGCAATTTTGCAATGCAATTATATCCTAATCAGAAAGGGCACTTACTTACCCGAGGCTATACGCTAAATATTAATACTCTGGCATGTTTGATATCTATACATAGGAAAATACTTCTACTTTCATAATACGTTCAGTGCATTGAGTCACTTGTAAGGAATACCATTGTTCCAGACATTCTTAATAACATATAATTCAAACATCTAGAAAACTTGGACTGAAACCACTTTTACTACATATCAATAATATTGGCCATAACAGTTATAAATGTAATACACTATGGTTTTATTTAGACACAAGTCATTATGAAATTAGGTACATAATCTGTCTGTACAGCACAGAAACAAAAAGTAACTGTATACAAAGCGATACTCTGTTACAGCAACACTATACTGTTCTCCACGCTGCACCACGCTCCACGCTGCACCACCCTATGCTAACTACAAAAAATGGACTAGGGCAGCAATGTGAACACTGATTTTTGTGAACACACTCCTCCTCCTGTGTATTATTTTCTGTTTCACATCTGTACATATAGGCGCATCATCCGTATTATCAAAAATCAGGAAGATGGTTTGATGATAATTTTACTAAAATATCAAACAGAATACATATTTCTATAACTATTACACCCTCCCTTTTATTTTGATTATACAGTGGCAAACTTTGTAAGTCTACAGGTTCTTCTCTAACTGGTGTGGACTGACCAGGGCATTGCTGTTTTTGTCAAAATAGCACAACAGGCGAGAAAAATAAATCTTTAACTTTTTCACGAATCTGTTTTGGCTTAAAGTTTACAATCCCCTGATTAATTCCTGGTTTAGTAAATAACCCCAAATGACTAATAATGACACAGTGACCCATTTGACCTCCTTGCTCCTCAACTCTACCCATGACTCACACCTCTGGAGTGCATATTTGCCGTTAAAGCTGATCATTTACAGACGGTGATACCCATCAGGTAGACTTTCAGATGATGTGGTTACTCAGCTGTCCCAGGATGATGTCAGCCCTTCGGTCCACAGGGTCTACAGTGAGTCATTACTCTGAAATGTGGATAAAAACTCCTTGGACCTCTCACTGGGTTGTTTTATCGCAATGGAGAGCAACCACTCCATATAGTTAATAAAAGCCTTAACTATATCTTTATACAAAAAGTTCTTATCTATTATTTTATTCACAAATTATAAAGGTACTGATGAGCTTCACCTTACTAATTTAAAGGGACACTCCACTGCCCAAATACAAAATAAATAAAAATCACTATGTAGATATAACCCAAATGAAAACATGCATGCATTTAATTATGTATTTTTTAATTGGGGATATATCTAAAATAAGCTTGCAAAACCTGCAGTTCTCTTGTCTGCTGCCTTCGCAAGCTCTCCTCTTTTAACCCCGCCCAGACTTTCTATGACTGTCCAATCACAGACTTCCCAATACAGCTCAATGAGATGTCTTTGTAAGTCAGGTGCTATGGGCAATTGCTGTCTCTTGAGGACAGCTGCATTGAGCTAATGAAACCAGGAAGTAATATTACCTGTTATCTGCTTGAAAGCTAAGGGTGTTAACAGGCTAATTTTTAAAAGTGTCAATTTCTTTTCTTTTTTTTAATTCCTTATTTATTCCGAGACAGGGTAACAAAAATAATGCATACAAAACAAGATAACAGTGGGTACCATCATAACTTTGTACAATCATGATTTCCATATTGCCAGCAAAATTACAGCCAGTAACATTGTAACAACAGAGATCTTGAAAAGTGTTAGCGTCAGCGTCCGTGTATCGTGAAGTAGAGCACGGATTCGTATAGTAGCATATATCCCATCTCGGGTTTTTGTTTAAATAGAGAGGAAAGAAGTTCCTATACCACCATACACACAATTGTCAGAGGACATCGAGATTTTATATGGTCCGTGAGTACGTCCCGGTTAGAAATACCCTACGGTAGTATTGTATCTGCAAGCGTTCACACGTGGTCTCTACAGTTCGTTAGCGACCATAAGTCGTAGATTTGTAAGTGATAAAAGGGAGAGAAAAGATGAGAGTAAGAAGAGAGATAGAACAGGACGTCCCTCAAATAACAAAGAGGGCATAGAGTGGGGTAACAGGGGGAGGTTATAGGAGGGCACTGGGGAGGTGGGGCATCCATAAATATCGTTTGTGAGAGGTGAAAACAGTGTGGTATTATATTTATTCACACTTTGGGGCATTTCAGATCTCTATCATCTCCCGGGGGATCCCCCAGGTCTCTAGGCAGAAGATGACATGCATGCGGCTGTGGGTCGTTAACGAAAGTGAGATGGTCGGTGCGCTCGGGGGACCGAGCCCAGCTCACCTCTCATTTAGTCGCTCGCTGCGCTAGCCAGCCAGCCAGGGGCCCCAAATCTTTTCTAACTTTCTGCTTGTCCCGTGGACCTGTGCTGTTAATTTGTCCATTAGGAATGTGTCTTTAATTTTTTGTATCGACAATATCAAAGAATGCACACCAAAAATAATCAAATCCCAATCTCTATTTATTATATACAATTCATATACAAATTTGATTTGTATATGAATTGTATATAATAAATAGAGATTGGGATTTGATTATTTTTGGTGTGCATTCTTTGATATTGTCTATTATGTATATTGGTGCTTGAGGGAGTACCTTTAAAGAGTAGCACCCTATCTATTTGGGCTATTGTTGTAATATTGTTCTCTCCACGCTATAATTGTTGTTTAATTTTTTGTATCACCATAGAGATATTTGGAGTCTCTCTCTGTAGCCAAACCTGTGCTAGTGCTCTTCTAGCAGCTAGGTTCACCCTGTGTAGAAGGCTTGGTTCCGCTTTTGTCCAATCTTCTACAGATCGTGCCAATAGGAACACCCATGGGTCCATTTTGACCTCTCTATCGAAAATATTGCGGAGTAACACCGCAACCCGTTTCCAAAAGGCTTGCGCCCCTGGGCATTCCCACCACATGTAGATAAAGGTACCCTTTTGACCACATCCTCTCCAGCATAAATCAGTCGAGTTTTTATTCATGTGTTGCAATTTTACCGGGATGGTGTACCATCTAAATAGGGTCTTATAAGATTGTTCCTGCAAGGAGACACACACCGAGGAAGTCGCAGCGGCCTCCCATATCTCCTGCCACTCCACTCCCTCCAGCACTTCACCCAGGTATGCCTCCCATTTATCTATGTAAGTAATCTCTCCCCATTCTAGTGTGTGAGTGCTCAAGTGGGAGTAAAGACACGAAATGAGGCCGCTCGGAAATCGTTCCCTCATGCACATTTTTTCAAAGAATGTTAGCTGCGTTAAGGCGGCCTTTTTAACTTGAGGGTCTTGAGCATAATCCCGAAGCTGCATGTAGCGAAAAAAGTCATAGGTGCGTAATGGTGCCCTGGTTTTTAATTTGTCGAATGTCACCAGAGAGCCACAGTCGAATAGATGGCACAATCTCTGTAAGCCTGTGTGCTCTATACCCCTGAAATCTTGTGCCTGTATTCCGGGGAAAAACGCTCTATTCCTCAGGAGAGGGGTCAACGGGGAGGGGGATGATGCTAGGCCATATTTAAGTGCAGAGGCATCCCATAGTTTTATAGAGTTCAGTATGCCTGGGCCCGGTATTTGAACGTTCGCTCTGTGTTCCTTAGGGGTCCACATGAGAAACTGAGGCATATCGAGCCCCAAGAGGGAGGACTCCAGGGAGGACTCCAGATCCACCCATCTTCTCTCCTCTGGGGGAGAATGCCATAGCGCTACTTGGGCCAGTTGAGCCGCCAAATAATAAAAGTAAAGGTTCGGAAGGCCCAAGCCCCCTCTATCTTTCGCCCTATAGAGCACATTGTGGGAGACTCTATGCCTCTTATTCTGCCAAACGAATTTACCTATGGCCTGTTGAAGCAACCCCAAGTTAGATTTAGTTATTCGTATGGGGAGGGCCTGAAAGAGAAACAGTATTCTGGGGAGCACATTCATTTTTATTGTGTGTATCCATCCAATCCAGAAGATTGGTTTATCCACCCATTTCTCCATGTCACTCATTAAGGTCCGTATCAACGGGGCATAGTTGTGTTGGTATAGTTGAGAGGGGTCTGCCGTCAGCCATATGCCTAGGTATTTGATATGTTCCTTCGATATGTTTAGATGGTATGTCGTCCCTATACTTGCCACGTCTGCCTCAGTCATACCTATGGGGAGTGCGCTAGATTTGTTTAAGTTTACTTTGTAACCGGCCAAGTCGCTATAGTTCGTTAAGATGTCTGTCAGTGCCATCATAGAATCTTTTGGGTCCGTTAGTGTCAACAGAACATCGTCCGCAAAGCCTGAATCAACATATTTCTGTCCTCCTACTGTGATCCCTTTAATATCCGGGGCGGCCCTTATTTTTTGCAGCAGTGGTTCCAGCGAAAGAGCGAATAGCAAAGGCGAGAGAGGGCAACCCTGCCTAGTGCCATTACTCAGTTGGAATGGGGTAACCTTTGCTCCTGTGATTCGTATTTGTGCTCTGACATTGGTATACATGGCCCGGACAGCAGGAATAAACCTGGCCGGTATGCCAATGTGCTCCAAGACCCCAAATAGATAAGGCCACTTGACTCTATCGAAAGCCTTTTTGGCATCCAGTGACAGCAGCAAAGTCGGAGCACCCGTTGTGGCTTGTCTCGAAATCAGGTCGATATTACGCCTTGTGTTTTCAAACAGCTGTCTGCCCGGCATGAACCCCACCTGATCAGGGTATACCAGTCGGGAAAGAACTGGATTTAATCTGTTTGCTAAGACTTTCACTAATATCTTAACATCATGGTTAATTAGTAAGATCGGGCGAAAGTTTTCGGGGGTTGAGTCGTCCCTACCGGGCTTGGGCAGGAAGACTATGTCTGCTAGTGGCATGTCTCTGTCCGGTGCTTTCCCCTCCATAAGGTCGTTGCACCAACGCTCCAAATGGGGGACGAGTTCTTTGCGGAAGACCTTATAGTAGCTTCCATCGAAGCCATCTGGGCCCGGTGCCTTATTGCCTTTTAACGCAGAAATGGCCGCGTCTATCTCCTAGGCCGAGATCTGATTTTGAAGGATATCTAAATCCTCTCCAGCTCGATAGAAACATCCTGTTCGTGTTGCGGGCTTAGGGCATCCCCGCGTGAGTGGTTATAAAGATTAGTGTAATACTCCGTAAATACTTTGGCTATATCTGTGGGGTTCGTTTGGTACTCACCGAGACCGTTCTTGATTTTAGTGATGTGTGTGCCTCATTGTCCCGGTCTAAGGGTTCTTGCCAATAGTGTATCCATTTTATTTGCCTTTTCGTTGACGTTTCTTCTAGACCACACGATAGCTCTTGCCGTATCATTCAGTAATGTTTCGCGAATAGAATTCTGCAGGCTCTGAACTGCCGCTAGATTGACAGGCGTATGGTCATTCTTATATCTCTGCTCTGCTTTCCTCAAGTACTCTAGGAGAGAAGACAACAATTGAGATTTGCGCTTTTTCTTCTGTGTCGCTTCCCGAATCAGAGTGCCCCTAATAACTGCTTTGTGGGCAGCCCAAACCGTGGTCATCGGCAAGTCTGCCTCCGTTTCCCTAGCGAAGTACTCCACCAATTCGATTCTAACCCCCTACTATCTCTGGGTCCTGAATCAAAGATGTATTTAATCTACAGGTCCAAGGGGACGGTACGCTTAGTTTATCTAGCATCAGGGATATATCTGCGTGGTCTGACCATGTTATGGAGCCCACTTTAGAGTCCAAAACCTTAGAGACTGTCAGCGGGTTCACCAAGAATAGATCTATCCGTGAATAGGTGTCATGGGGGGACAAATAAAATGTATAATCGCGTTCGGCAGGGTGATGAGCTCTCCAGATATCTAGGAGGCCCGTATGTTGTATAAAAGTGTGTAAGAGTTTATCCTGTCCGCCCCGTCTGTGAGACCGGTGAGACCCCCTATCTGTTGCTGGACACGGTGCCGTGTTAAAATCTCCCCCCACTATCACCATACCATGTGGTAAAGTATTAACCATACGGGTCAACTCTGCCCAGAATTCCTTGACAGGATCGTTTGGGGCATAAAGATTAATAATGTGTATAGTGTGTAAGTACAGGGTCCCAGACAATTGAATAAAGCGCCCTCCCGGGTCTGCATGAACTTTACTGATTTTGATTGGGCACCTGTGATGTATAAGAATAGCCACCCCGTTCCTTTTATTCAGGGCCCTAGATTCATATGCATTGCTGAAGGTGTAATTTTCGCTGATGTCAGGATGTGTGTCTCCTGCAGGAATGCGATGTAGGGGTTCAAACGTTTAAGTTCCTTAAACACGTCGTTTTTTTAGGTGCATTTAACCCCTTCACATTTAAAGACATAATGTTTACAGGCATGGTGTATCGTAAGTGTCTATGTGGTACTTACTCAGTCTATGGCATCTGCATGTGGGCCTGACTTTTGGTCCCGTATGGTCCTGGAACACCTGTGCCTCCAGGCCTATATGCCTTCTGAACAACACCTCGCATTTCTGGATCCCCCCCGATGTCTCCCCAAAGGGTAGGATGAATAAGGTAGGGAAAAGATAAGGAGAAGAGAAAAAAAAACAAGAAAGAGAGAAATAGAGCAGTATATACAAAAATTGCCTGGTCTTACCCGTTGCCAGGCTATCTCGGGGTTCGCGTTCCAGCTCCTCCAGGCCGCAAAACGGGCACCAGAGCAGCGGGGACGCTGACCAACTCGCAAGGGCAAGCCAGTGTGCCAGCATGAAAATAACATAAAACACGGAAGTGAGGACAATAGAATTTTCACGCTTTGTTAGTGAAGGCAGGATTACTGTAATGAACAGTCCTTGATGTCTCATGGGTCCTCTCCCCGCCCGTCCCCACAAGTACCCTCAAGACCCGCTGAACACATGGGAATTCATATACTAAGACCCCGTCCCTATCCGCAACCCGGAAGAAAACCATGCACCCGCCCCAATCCGTCAGGGAGGGAGGGAGGTGAGTGCCTTTACCAATGAGAGGGAGCAATTGGTAATTAGTAAACCAGGGGCTCCCTCCAGGATCGTGCCTATTTCTAGGCCCAGCTACAACATCCAAAGGCTGCAGGGAGTCAGATCCCCTCCCCCCTCCCATACCAAGCATGCCGGGAAGCCCCCACCCGCGGCCCACCGAGGGGTAGTGCGCTCCAAGGCGTCATGCGGGCTCAGAGAAGTCATGAGCAGGCTAAGAATCCTGGGAGAAGGGCAGCTCCGACATAAATCCGGACGACGGGGAGCCGGAGACCCACAACTCCCAACAAAATCTGCCCCCGGCACACCCCTTCCCAGCTGCGGCTCATCCGTGAAGCGTAATACACTATATATATTATAACAGATCGCTATGATATACGCAATACATCAATTAAACATTGAATCCCTGAACCACTGCCCCCTCCGTATTCCCAAGACCGCCACCCGCATACAACATGTCCCTTCAGTCTAACCTAAAGGTGATGGTAGGGGCTGGGGAGACCTCAATAGGAATCCCAGGAGCTCCACTTCGTGAACGAAAAGACGAAGTTAAACAAAAACGTAGCACCCCACGCCAAAGGTACTCCTTAGGAAGAGTAAAATAAAAAGGCTGTGGGTAGCAAAGTTAGTAGCATAGGAATCCCTAGCCCTCCCAATATTGAATTGGGCTCCCGTGGAAACCGGGAGCCCCTTGACTGCCAAAGCCCTCCCATGCATTCTGGGCCTCAGGGCCCCCAAACCCAGCAAGCCGGGGATCATCCCGGGGGGCCCGAGCACATATAGCAATCCTTCCAGAGACCCCCGCCCACAAAACAAAGACCGCTCTTGATCAAGTCACCCCCTCGCTGTTCGCTACTGAGCCCAGAGGATCCATCCCCCGAGGGGTCACTCACCAACTGAAAACCAATCACGAGGCAGGGGAAGAAGCTCCTCCGTCGTCAAGGCCAGTATCTCCAATTCCACCAGTTCCAGGACTCCCAGACTCTGCAAAAACGCCGCCGGATCACCATCAGCGTGGAGGACTCTAGTACGGCCATCTGTAAAAGCCAACAGCCGAAAGGGATGTCCCCATGCATATTTAATGTGGTGTTTCTGTAGCTGTTCTGTGATTGGGCGCCACATTCTTCGCTTCTGCAGGGTGGCCGGCATCAGATCCTGAAATAAGGCCAGTTCTGTGCCTTTGTACTTGATTGGGCCCTCCCTGCTACGTCTCATCAGAGCCTCCTTAGTCTGGAAAAAGAGGAATTTGATGATGACATCTCTGGGGCGTTTGTCATCTGACCGTTTTGCTCTGAGCGCTCTATGGGCCCGTTCAATGTTTCCACTGGTGGTCTGGCACGTCCGACAGCAGTGGCTTAAAGATGTCTGTAACCACAGCAGCGAGGGATCCCTCTCCCTCCTGTTCTGGGAGGCCGCGCAGGCGGACATTGTTCCGTCGGGATGTGTTACCCAGGTCGTCGAGTGCAGATTCCATTGATGCAAGTCTGGACGGCAAGCGGTTGATTTGGGCAGCAGCCGTATTGTGGGCCTCCGCCATGGATTCCAGTCGCTCCTCTAGAGCTGCCGTCCGCGTACCAAGGGCCTGGATCTCCATTTTGACCTCATTGGTGTTCCTGGTAATTTCTGTAGCCAGGTATGATCAAACATCCGCGAGTGTTGCCAGGATCTGTGTAGTACTAGTCTCCTGGGTCTCTGCAGTTGTTGCTCTCCCCGGGCTGAGGGGGGACTGTGGAGCCATCGGGCTCTCCCGTCCGCCATCTTGGGCATGCAGCCGTGAGGCATGGGAAGACGCAAATAGGTCACTCACCGAGGCGCCCTGCTCTATCAGCTTCTTAGGCTGCTTTTTGGGGGCACGCTTATCCATACCTGCTCCCCTGTAAATCTCCACGATCAGATCCGTGTTTCAGTGCTATTGTAAGCTGTTGGTCTCAGGGTCCCAGCGGAGCTTCATCCGGACGCGTCCAGCTTGCTCCAGCTGCAGACCACGCCCTCAAAAGTGTCAATTTCTATTGGAAGCTTTACTTTTTTGCAAAATGAAAAAAGAGGGCAAACTCTTCACACATAATGCTTTTCAGCAAGCTAAATTTGCTTAGGGGTCTGGAGTGACCCTTTAACTTTATAAGAGTGAGATAAACAGGATAAATTACTGGGACTCAATATGTTGCAAGGGTGAGGAACAACAATGATAGTCCAAGGAACAAAAGGAAATAAATTGCAATCATCCCAGAGCAAGAATACCCATTTAAGCTAAATGTAGAAAAACTTGCAAAATCTGGAACTTGTTTCATTCTTTTTTTTAATGTAAGAACCGGTAAAATTGAATTTGAAATGACAATGTAATACAAACAGAGTCCATCACTGGAGCTAGTAACTCAGCTTATTACAGAAAGTTTTGAAATTGAAATGGCATTTTGCAGCAACAATTATATTTGAAGAATGACCCTTTTTGGCCTTGGACCCTAGCTGGTATGGAGTTTGTTAAATTTTACTTCCTATCACAGAACCTCAATGAATGGGATATCTCCACATAGGCGTTATACCTTGGGAGCCTTCGACAGCAGTCTGACTAACAGGTTTATTTACCAAAGGAAAAATTGCCAGGAATTCAAAGTCAATCAACAGGGAATTTTAAAATTTAGGCAAAAATATAATTAAAGTTAATTCTGTGTCCAGTTCATACAAAAAACACAAAAAAGTCACCTATGTTGCAGTGATAAGAATGATAAAACCCGTTGTAAATAGTAGATATAACAAAGGATTCCACTTTGTCCTCAAACATATAAAACCAAAAACGATATATCTACAAAAATACAGAACACAACATACAACTCATAGTGTAGTATAGTACAAACACCTTCTATATATTAATTTTCAAGATTGTACTCACAAAATTAGTATAAAGTCAGGTTTATCAATATAGTGTGGATAGTAGATGTTCATTGGATATCCAGTAGTCAAGGGCACATGCAGGGATGTTTTAGCCGCGAGGCAAACAAGGCATTTGCCTTGGGTGGCATTTTCCAGTGGGCGGCAAAAAAAGCCGCCCTCAAATGCCCAGGGCAAATGCCTTGTTAGCCTTGCGGCTAACAGTCCAGGCAGGTGGGTGGGCAGTCGGTCGGCGCTGGCGAGGGAGCACTTTCCCCTGAGCTGTCTGCTCAGCTCCCTCATGTCATATCCCGGCTCCCGGCACCACTCTGCCGATCGCGAGGTAGCTTAGCAGACTGCTCCGGGGAAAGTGCTCCCTCACCAGCGCCGCCCGCCCAGCAGCCACTGGACCCCCAGGGAAAGGGAGAACCCCCCCAGCATTCCCAAAGATAAAGAAAAGAATATAATAGGTGCTCACTCCAATATGAAAAGGTTTGTAGGCAGTGGTAACCAATACAAGGATTCCCAACCTTGTGAAAAAAGGAATTCAAACAAAAAAGAGAAAGGAACTTTTATTTTTATTTCTGAGTTTATGTTTTATATATATGTTATATACACCTGTCTATGCATACCATGTATTTACATGGAATTTCAATGAAGGTCAAGGCTATGTTGGAGAAGCCATTTCGGGTTCCCTATATCGAATTTCAAAACTGATATGATGTAAGCATTGTCAAATCACTAAAATGTTTGTTGACATAATTATATAACTGATGTGCTCTCCAACAATGATGTTTAATGTAGAATTAAAAAAAAAAAATCTAATTGAGACAGTCTTTAAACACTATATCTCCTCCTTGATTGCACTAATGATTTTGCTCAATAAATAATATTTTTGTCCCAACCTAAAAAACATGAGACATGAGTGACTAGCCGAAGGGCAGGCTACTGAATCTCTGTAAGCTTTTGCCTCTTCTCAGAGTTCTGATAGTCTTTGTTTTTATTTTCCCAACATAAAAATCTGGTGCTATAGATTTCTGACATGCAATTCTAATAATACCATTTTTCTTTTCCTGTTTTTCTGCTGAATGTATTATTTTTCTGTTGCACACGCCATAACAGACAGACGATATTTATGTGGTGTGATATATCATATGTCTCTCCGCACACTTACAGTCTTCACAAGAATTATTAGGCATTATGATGGCTTCAGTCACGTTACTGGCTGTTTAGAAATTGCTTGGATACAGCCAGTAGATGTTAAGAAAAATGATTAATTTTCACATCATTTTGCACGTAACATATGCTACGCATGCCACAACTGTCCAGGGGAAACATATCACGCTTGCTTCTCTGCTCTGTAAATCTTACAATGCTCAGTCAGCCCTCTGATTATATGTTCTAGATCCATTGGAATTCATTGTTATTTCGGGATTGGTTTAAATCTGGTTATGGATAATAGAAATCAAAAAAGCTAACGCAAGCTTTCAAAAACAATGGCTGCCGTTTTATTATAACACAGTTATAATAGTAATAATCTCAGATTGTCCAAACAAATAATCAGATACCTAAGGGAACACCACTTAGGATCTGTGCACCAGTAAAGACACTCCAGCTGTGTCTGCAGGGCTTAACCCTATAATATATGAACAGAAGGAAACAAAAAAATATGTAGTCACTGAGTGAAAGCTGGATAGTAGGTAAGTATCTTGTTTAAATAACTGTTATGTTTAGCTGGACCAGCACTAAATGTACATTTATACATACACACACACACGTCTGAAAAATTAAAACAAAATAGGAATATAACTAGCCTTATAAGGCTTCTCCACTAACTTATAATGGGAGTATAGGGTCATCCAGTAAATTGCTTAAACTAATGGTAGCTTTATTAGACTGCTTGTTTTAGCCCAGGATTTGTCCTGTCCCCAGCTTAGATTAACATAAATATACCAGGGTGAGAGTAAATACCTTATTGGTGGGGGTGTCCGAAACCAATAGACACAATATCTAAGAAATAATATACAGTTCTAACAAAGGTTAATTAGAAAGTTTGTACAGTAAGATTAAAAAGCCTCTCTCCCTGGTAAGCTAGCTAGATAGTTAGTAGAGAAAGAATAAAAAAAAGAGTGAGAAAATTATAAAATCAGTGAAAAGGCTGCATGTTTATAATAAATAGACATCCAAATTAACTACTTCCCACCATTACGGCGTTCAATACCGTCTCCATTATAATGGGCTTTAAAGCCGTTGCGGCTTGATTCATCCCAGGCAATCCCCCCTGCTAAATCAGGCCCCCATAACCATGTGATCATTTTTAATGAAGCCGTTTTGATGTATAGGCCCCTGCAGTTTAACTGCTTAATTTTCTGCCATTTAGGAGTTAAATCACTATGCAGCCATAGGCACACCTCTCTGCATGTGACTTACACAGCCTTTCTAAACTCTTCCTGTAAAGGGACATCTAATGTTTATACTTCCTTTATTGCAAATCCTGTTTAGTTTGGAATTTCTTATCTCGTGCTTTTTAAATAGTTTGCCGGACCTTGCAGGAGCCTAGTGTAATTAAAGTTACATTTACAGAGCAAGAGATAAAAAAATTAAAGTAGGGTACATCTGGTCCATCATCTGGTCCATCATCCAGAAGGGGTGTGGCTAGGGCCGCATAAACATAAACAAGAGTGATTTAACTCCTAAATGGCAGAGAATTGAGCAGTGAGACTTCAGAAGCATGATCTATACAACAAAACTGCATTATTAAGCTAAAGCTGTTTTGGCGACTATAGTGTCCCTTTAACCCCTTAAGAACACATGACATGTGTGACATGTCATGATTCCCTTTTATTCCAGAAGTTTGGTCCTTAAGGGGTTAATCTTGCGGGTTAAATGATGTATGATTTGTGTTTCAAATATTCAATCTGCAACCGTACCCTACTACAAGTATCACGCAGCAAATAACATTAAATAAGTCATGTACAGTGTTTTCGGCTCGGTTGTCATGCTACCAAGAAGAAAAATCCCATCAAAATTGTATCCATGTTTTATCGAGCACTGACATAGTCAGAGCAGAACACGTGAATGTCTTTCTCTCTCATCATCCCAATAGACAGACCACAGAATAGAGAGCAAGAAGAAAAAAAAGCTTGCCAATGGTTTCTGTACATACTGAAGTATAAAAATGTTTAAAACCCGTGAATTTTAATACCCAGCCTACCAACTAAGTTCTCAGCTATCCTGAATTTACAAAAATGATTAGATGGATAAAAAAAGGTATTTGAATAAGTATTAATCCTCTGTGCCATGTAATTATTTCTACATATTAATATTTATAGAGAGATTTATAATAAAAAAAGGCTTACAAGAAATACTTAAAAGCAGCATAAGATACTGTCAAATAGGCATTTGATTGTATAGGAGGTGCAGTTATAACCTAATAGTTGAGATTCCACATGTAAAAAGCCACCTAGTTACACAATGGGTCTGAGCCCTAAGTTTAGTAAAGAAAAGGAAGGTTGGCAAAGTAGAGGGTAATAGTATATTTAAATGTAAAAAAATTTAATCTCTATTAAAGAATCAATAATACAATGATAATAATGAAATACTCTGTATAATGCTGTAAAACATAATCCTAAAGACTGAATGAAAAACGATTCCATGTGCTTTATCAGGTAATGTGTAGTCATTAGTTTAGTAATAGCCTGATAATGCATGGTCACTCACTCAACAATATGAATACTTTTAGTGTCTCGGTGCACATAGACGAAAATGATACATACACATAGCTTGGAAGAGTCCGAGAACAGTAGAATTTGCTCGATTTCAGGGTTCTGTCTCATGTACAGGCACCATGTGGACCCATATCTCTCAACATATGAGATATGGGACACGGAAAGGGGGGCATGGATCAATATGGCGAGTGCCATGATGTGCTGTGTATCACTGGCAATGCCCAAAGGAGTGCCCACCAAAAATGGAAGTAGGCTCATCTTAAAAAAGGACATGTCAACCAGGAGGGAATACACATCATGCTCACTGCCAATCATACTATCAGCCCCACTCAGTGCCGACCAAGCACTCGTGGGCTTAACACTCTTCGTTCGGTCAAGCACAGTTAAAGGAACACTATAGATTTAGGAACACAAACATATATTCCTAACGCTATAGTGTCCCTGTCCCTAGCTTTATATAGGTGCCCCCCGTTTGGCATAATGCATGTAACAATTTACAGTTGTGCTCACCTTTTTCCAGTGCCAAGATCCCTCTGCATGGTTGACCTCCCCACCTCCCATGGCATCTATGCAGAGGCGTGGCCTACTCCACCATTGTCCAATCCAATGCTCCTCACAGAAGAGCATTGAGAACCTAATGCTCATGTGTGGAGAGTGCCGTGCACGTTTAAAATTCCCTATAGGAAAGCATTGAGACAGTACTTTCCTATGGGGACTTCTGTGTCATCTGATCACGTTTTACCCGATCATTGCAGCGGAAGCGCCTTTAGTGACTGATAGTATGACAATGTAAATATTACAGTTTTACATTGCATGGTTAAAAGGACAGGGTAACTGCACCCAGACTAGTTGACATGCCATGGTCTGGGTGGCTATACAGTTCCTACTTTGTAGGGAAATAGTCTCTGTGTCACACATTTGGGACTGTGCTGCTGAACCTGGGACTGCTGGGATGTATGTGGACCTTTTTCACATTTAGGCAGCCTGAGCACCGTTAGCTCAGCCTGTCTGCCTTCAATTAATTCCTACCGATCACAGAAGCCATCGGCGACAGGTAATAATGAGACTGCTCATCTAATCAAAATAAATACATATGGGGCTAAATTCAGCTTTGAATGTGCGGGGTGATTTGATTTATATTGTGAATGTTTGACAGAGGTATCTTTTCATCTTCGTATCAGCTATTGATCTTCACAAGTTTTGAAAACCGTGTTTGTCTGTTATTCCAACTATTCCCGAGCCAGTCTATTCAACATTGAGTCTTGAGTCCAGTATTTTCTTTATTTTTAGAATATATAATTATTTGTTTTAAGTCCAGTATTTAGAGATCACAAACTACTCAAACACATACGTCTTAGACAACTAGTGGTCCTTGGAGGCTAGTTTGGGAATCACTGCTATATTCAATTAATGACACCATTAGTGTCACTTCATTCCATTTAGCAGAACCCAAGCTTGTATAAATCAGACATCAGTCTCCATTCCTCCAGGGCTGCACATTGACAGTGGTTTTAATGCAATGCGTGCCACACTGCTTAGTTCTGCAAAAGGGGAATTAGTTAACTGCATCTTCATTAAATATACCCTTTAACGCTGACAATTTAGGACCCCTGAGGATGGTAAATGACAAGCCTTATATTTATTAAAGGTATGAGAAAACAGTCTAAATGGACACACAAGCTATAGACAATATATCTATATGGATTATTATCTATCACGTAATCTTTATGGTATACATGTATGTTGTGTAACATTAAAAATTCCTGCAAGAGAAATCTATCAGTTTATTCTGTTAGTCAATAGAATCTCTGTATCTATTGGAACTCTCACTACATAAAAATGCCAAGCACCTCATATTTTGTAAGTCTTGGTTCCACATCATTCCTCATGAGTATTGGTTCTCTGGAACATAGGGGAAAAAAACTGTGTAAAAAAAAACATTTGCGAAGAACACGCAGCAGTGTTTCAAAAGTACACACATCTGGGTGTACACCAGGTAAGCGCAATTCTACATGATGGATCACTCTCACTCCAACAACTTTATCATGAAATACAAGTTAAATAGCAATTAGGTACAACAGGTGCTAATTACAGCACAGCAACAATCCCACAATATCAACGATCACCCCATTGGTAAAAATGTCTCATAACAAATAATAAAATACCGGGGAGTGCTTAACACCACAAATAAAGACTAAAGTGGATACTTCTCTAGATTATATAAGATATCTCAGAAATGAGTCACAAATCTGTATAAAAACATAATAAGAAAACCAACATAGTGCATTAGTGTTATTAATATACAATTTAAAAGGTATTGCATAGAACCACTCATATTTACCAAAGCCTCATATAGCAGGCTCTGACTTGGATCGCTTGTATGTGATAATATCACCAGGTAGTCTCCCCACAATCAATCAGTTTCCAGTATCCAGCTTTTTTCGGCATCTTCCCGACATCCACTTGTTCTTTGGTCCATAGTAACCTTCACAGGAAGACACGCTGTGTGTCAGCGTACCATGCCTCACTTTCGTGTCGCCCGTTTGGAACGCAGCGTACGTATGTAGTTGTCAGTATCGTTCATACATAATAGTCCCTCTGCGTGTCGCTGCGTTCCATCTGGCGGATATGCAGGAGGTAAGTATCTGGAAAAGCAGAAAAGATTATATACCTCACCGAAGTCCATCATACATACCAAATATAAGGGAGATAATATCGGTGAAGTTCTTAAAGAAAAAAAGGGTGTAGCAAACTCACCCCTTTAAGGGAGATTTCAAGGAGTTTTTTGAGGGGGCTGCTTTCCCGCCTCCTGCCCTGTTACTACGGCCCCTGTTATGTATTGCCCTTTAAGAAAGTATTCGGGCATAATGGATTTTTATTGTGCTGCTGCTGGCCCTTTAAGAACCATCTGGGGACATACTGTAACTTTTGGGAACAATGCCCCTTTAAGACTATGTCCCCTAAAATACTTTGTTTGTGCCCTTTCCCCACTTGGTTCAGTAAATGGACCAAGTACCACACAGGCGGACCACCCAGAAGTGGAAGCATGCAGGCAATTTACCTCTCAGGCTGGGAGCCTGCTGTAGGTAAATTGCCAACCGCTGGGGGTCGCCGTTCATGCAAACGAACACATGGCGGCGGCCATCTTTTTTCAGCCGAACGCAGTCAGCGGTGTGTGTAGCCAAATTCATGGAACTGAAATCGGCTACACAGTTCCACGAACACCGCTGACCCTTACATTCTCCTATATTGAGTTTGCAGCCGCAGAGACTAAGTCCCATTCAGGGATGGGACTTAGTCATTTTTTCAGTGTGAAATTGATCATAAAGGAATTCCGACTAACTTTTTAACCCCTGGAAGGAATTGGTTGCATTTTGGATATGTGTGTAATTAAAGTATGCTGATTATTAATATGTAACTTTTATTCAAATTGAATGTATATTTTTAAAGTTACAGTACATGTATAAAAAGTATATTTTTCCTGCCTGTGATAATTACACTTTAACCCATTCTGTTTAGTGTTTATATCACAGGCAGAGGGGAGTGTTTGTGTGTAATTTCTGGGAGTGTTTTATTGTAATGTACGTATTTTATTGGCTGTTTTACAAAACCCTGTGGGTGGTAATATGTTTGTATGGGCATAAAAGCAGAGTGTTTGATTAAAACTTCAGTTATTCTTCACCCTCAATCTGAGTCCTGTCTCTTATTGGGGGAATCTGCTGCAAGGGATTGCTATGCTCGTCAAACTCTCTTGCTTTAATCACTGAGCTCTTGTAAGAGCTGTTCTGTTCCTGTTACGCTCTCTGGGGAAAGAGAGGTTCACCCTCTGGAAGCTGGATCCTGGCCTTGGGTCCAGGGTGGGTGGAGACGGCAAGACCCCGGCGCAGCTGCATCGCTGAAAGTGGGGTCTGGTGTCGGTTGGAGTGCTTAGAGCCCTCAGCGAGCACTAGAGTTTAGGAGTGATTATAGCAAGGGAATATGCAGAGCATATCAATCCCTTGTAGCAGATTCCCCCAATAAGAGACAGGACTCCAAATTGAGGGTGAAGTAGAACTGTCTAAAACTTTATTTTACTTGTGACTAGCCCATATGGTCATGGTAAAATTACAAAACCGTCAAATCATAGCAGGCAACATACAGTGACTTATTATAACATAATTACATATTTATAAATGGGTGGGGAAGACCATAATTAACACAAAATGTCTCTCCTGCATGCAGAATTAGCAATATGCAAATCTACCTGAATATGCAAATTACCAGTCTTGCTATTCAGGTAGTGCATATTACTGTTGCTACCAACAGAGGGCACTACACAAGCTCCATAGCCAAATCCATAGTTGGTAGCCATCCTCAGCACTACAGGAGAGCAGGCAATACATCCCAGGGGCCATAGTAACATGGCAGGAGGCTGGCAATCAGTCTTCTCCAATGCCCAGTGGCGAGGTTGGTTCCGCCACAGTTACACTATCCTCTACTTATATATGTTCTCGTTTCCTGCCCTTCAGCTGTCTGGATGTTTTTCCAACATACTGAAGGCCACACAGACATACAAGAACATATATAACATTTTTGGAATTACGTGTCAAACATTAATTAATCAAATATTTCTAATTTGTTACGTGAGCAAGAAAAAAATCTTTATTTTTAGTTTTATATTTTCTGTTTTTTCAACCTCTACAATCACAACAGTAATAAAATCCTTTTTTAGACTGTGCCAACTGATTCATTAAATTCGTATTTTCTTTCTCAATAAAATTAGTTGTTAAAAATTTAATTTAAAGATTTGTACTGCAGACACAGATTTGGTAGGAGAACCAGATTATTGGTTAAGCAAGCCAAACCACTGTCACAGTGAAAGCCTGGGAGATCGAGCCATGGGTTCTTGGGGAGTTCAGAGCATTTGTCTATTTATTAGTCATACTTTATTTTCTAGAGCATGGAGGGGTTTTGGAGAGAGTAACAAAGCTCCAAGGAACATGAAGAAGGCATACATAAGGAGAAATAGGTCCTCATGAAGATTCTCCAAGAAGGCAAGGCGAATCCCCAAGATGCACAAGACTAGGGACAACAAGATGCTTTCTCGATAGGCAGTCTTTCAGGAACATGTTACAACAACGTTTTGGCTCTTACTAGTGTGCATTTATCAAGCCCTCCAGTATCAAGAGAACATCAAGATGAATAAAATTCAATTATGGCCAAAATATTTCTTGTTTACAAATCCCAGTGGTACCATGGAGAAAGAAAATTGACATTATGAGTTTCCAGATTGCAAGACAGCCTGGAAGTCCAGTCTCAGTGATTATAATATTGATTCCACTGATTGTTACAGTTTTTCATCAGTGTTTCTATATTTTCAATCTGCGTTTATAGTTTTGAAGCTTTAATGTTACTTGAAAAAAGGCAATGTTTATTTGCCATTTTGATAATTTTTATGCAATATTTTAGTATGGAAAAGATGCGTACTTTTGATTATAGGATTACGAGGCGTTTTCGATACGATGGCATGAACGCAACGAGCGCACACATCGGGAGGCGGGGTCAAGGGGGACGAAAAGGATCGACGGCTGACTGTGCTCTGACTGCGCTCTGATGAATATACTGCCATGAGGAGATGGCGTTCTAAGGAAGAGGGAGCTTAAGTAGAAAATTGGATAGAACACGCTTACAAGCCTCATAAATATGCTGCATTGGATTCAAAACAAAGAAGTAGAAGTTGTTACAGAACACTCCTGAGTTCTCCCTCGAGACAACCTATTCAAAAGCAAGTACAACTATCTAAAATGGAAGAAAAATGGGTATTACTGGAATTCCAACATAAAACACTTCTAGAAGCACAAGAAAAAAATCAGTAATGAAGTAAAAAAATCTTGAACAGAGAATAAATGGACTGGAGGATAAACAAAGAATTAAAAACATCAGAGTCAAAAATATTCCAGAAAGCATCACACAGGAGAACACAACTGAGTATGTACTTGAATTTTTGACAGCTCTGGACGTTAAAATATTGAATAAGGAATACGCTATAGAAAATATATATCGGGTAAGAAAATCTCCCAATTTTCCGGAATCTAGTCCAAGGGACTTGGTTGTGATATTTTACTCCTGGCATGTGAAACAACAAGTAATGAAAGCTAGCAAAACAAAGAGAATTGAAGATGGAAGATTCAAAGATCTGATAGTCTATCAAGATATTTCTTCATATACAAGATCAAGGAGAAGATTATTTTTTTCTGCTTTGGCTCCGCTCAAACAACAAAATATAAGATATAGGTGGGGCCCTAATGGAACAGTCATATTATTCTGGAAAGACAACAAAGTAGTATTTCCTGAGCCAAAAGATCTTGAAAAATGGACTAAAGAGCAAATTATTTAATGTTATTGAGAAGTAGAACTATGAGCTAATTTATATTTAAACATCGAAGAAGAGCAGAAAGAGTATGAAGAAGAAAATGGAAGATTATAAGGACTTTTTTTTTCTCTTTCACTTAAATAACTAACACCAAAGTGATTAACTTTGATAAAATATATAGAAGTTTTGGTAATTATTATATAAAGTTAGAAAGGAAATACACAATAATCACGATTATAGAAATATAAGAACACAGGTGCACAATATTTTACTATAAATAAGATTGAGTTTAGGATTAAAAAGGTTTATATGAAATCACGAAAAAGTATCACTATTTGAATAATAATGGTATATCCACTGATAATAACGATTTATAGAATTGGGAATAGATCGGAAATAACGTGAGGAAAGATAAATTGGGCCTTTGGCCCCTTGAAATTTGTATTATAGTTGTGGTATATTATATTTTTTGGTATATTTATATTCTTTACTCATATCTCTCATATGAAAAGAGGAAAGAGCCATGTTTAACCTTTTGATATATTAATGTTTCTGTCAGTCCTGATCTTACCCTTTAAGTCCCGCTTGGAGATCCTTAATGAAATCTCATCTAGTAACATTATGAGAAATGTTAAGAGTCACATCAACGGAGGAATGTTTTCTCTTGTAGGTGTGGATAAGAATGGATGGAAATATCCCTATTATTATCCCCTTAAGGACACATGACGGAAATATTCCATCATGATTC
This sequence comes from Pelobates cultripes, assembly GCA_933207985.1. Taxonomy (NCBI): domain Eukaryota; kingdom Metazoa; phylum Chordata; class Amphibia; order Anura; family Pelobatidae; genus Pelobates; species Pelobates cultripes. The sequence continues at coordinate 298,794,598 of OW240914.1, forward strand.
CTTTTTATTCCAGAAGTTGTGTCCTTAAGGGGTTAAAGAAATTTCAGTTGTTGGATGAATGTTGTATGGTTGTATTCTGTGAAGGGGTAGGGTACAGGGAGGAAAGGGGGAAGGAAATAGGGAATTACTCTGAAGTGCATATCCATGAATATTCAGGGATAAATACCCCTTATAAAAGAAAACTCCTATCAGAATTACTTAAAAAAGAACAGATAGAAATAGCTATGATTCAAGAAACGCATTGGAAAAGGGAGGACAAAATAAGATGGAGATATGAACAATAAGCAGAGGTTTTACACGCATCTTTGGAAGGGGGAAAAAAGAGAGGAGTAGCTATTATTTTTTTCTAAAAAGATCAAAAAAGAAATTATACACTTAGAACTGGATGAGGAAGGTAGATATCTAACTTTAGTGTGTAAAATAGAATCAATAATATATACTATTGTTAAAATATATCTGCCTAATATCTTGCCTACAAAATACCTTAAAAAAATAATGGATAAGGTTGACAAAGTAAAAATGGGGATCCTAATAATTGTAGGGGATTTTAATTGTTTCCCAGATATTTCAGTAGACAAAAAATTAAGGATAATAAAAAAATAAATAGACAAATAAAGAAACAATAAAAAATTCTGGGAAATATTATGAGAGAGTGGTCTTATGGATACCTGGCGTGTTTTCTATCCCATGGAAAGAGAATATACTAATTTTTCTAGAGTTCATCAGTCTCTTTCCAGAATAGACTTGGTCTTGGGAGAACAGATTAAAAAAATAGAAATAGTTCCATGGGCGGATCATAGTTATAACATATTTAGCATAAAGGATAAAAAAATAAAAATAAACCCTTTAATACCTGGCGATTGGATGATAATATTATCTTAAAGAGGGAACATCAAAATCAAATAGGAAAACTCATTGAGTTATATTTCAAGGAAAACAAAACAGAAGGTATGTCATATTCAGTGATCTGGTGTGCCTTCAAAGCTGTTGTAAGAGGTTATTTGATAAAAATCAAAAGCCGACTAAATAGGGAATGGGGTGCAACTAGAGAAGAACTTTATATCCAATATTATAGAATCTCAAAAAATATGAAAAATCTCCTCACCAATGAAACAATAATACAATTAAAAGATATCAAAGAAAAGGGGGGCGTGGCCTGGACGTTGATGGCGCCAGTCGCACACTAGCCGAGCTCCTAGGCCCAAACCGCCATAATTAGCAATATACCCCCTTATATATAGCGATGGTGCGGACCAAGAAGCATACCGGCGCTGGGAGCATGCCACCGGGATCACCGAGACGCGGTACGGGCACCCTGGATGACTTCCTAAGCACCCCGGCCGGGCTCCGGGGCACGGCGCCCTCTGACAATATGGCGGCTGTCTCCCCCAGTGCAACTAGCGGGGGGGACTCCGTGCCCGACTTCAGCTCCGACGATGCCCTCCATGCCATCAGGGCTGAGCTCTCGAGGATAGGGAGCTGCATGCTCACCAAAGCAGACACGGGGGCCCTGGTCCGGGAGATAAGGGAGGCGGTCCGGGAGGATCTGCAGGGCCTCCGCACAGACCTCATGGCCCTCACGGAGCCACATGAGACACTATGCTTCGGACTGGAGCGGAGGACTGTGCCCTAGAGCGTGTGTCCGGTGCCGCTGGGGGGTGGGGGGGCTCTGGCCGCAGGGTATGCCCGGAATAGTAATCATAGTAATCAGTTGCGGGGATTACACTACCTGGTAGGGCGGTGACGGCCATGGACGGCTGAGGACACCACAGTACCACACACGACAAGGTAACGAACCCTTGACTACAGACACGCCCCACGGGCAGACGCACACCTGTACAGACACCCAAGGTGCGACCTAGGGACGACTGACGACAGTTGGACTGACCCCCCAGGTACACACCAAGTGCGTTGAGCCAATACCGGCACCTCACACCTAGGACGAGGTGCGGGGACGGGGGTGGGTGAGATAGGGGACCTGGGGCCGACTCCTGGTTGCGGAACCTGACCAGCACCGGGACCTGACTCCTGACTGGCCCTCGCTCTCAGTCCCCACCTCCTCTCTCTTTCTTTTACTTCCTCTCTCTCTCTATTACACTCTTCCCTCTCTCCCTACGCGCTCCCCCTTTCTCTCCTTTACAGCTACCGGTTTTCCAAGGACGATGGCAGGTCAATTTCAACGGGCGGATCTCTGCTTGTGGTCGAACAACGTTCGGGGCCTTAACGCCCCGGAACGGCGCTCGCACCTTCTTCGCACCCTGTGGGCGGCACGCGCGTCTCTAGCATTCGTCCAGGAAACTCACTTCCAGGGGCGAACTGCACCGGCACTGCGAGACTCCCGCTTCACGACGGGATACTTTGCCAACCACCCACATGCCAAAAAGTCGGGGGTGGCAATTCTCATAGCCCATACAGTGCCTTTTCAAAGCCAAGCTGAGCTGGCGGACCCAGAAGGCCGCTATATATTCGTGAAAGGCACGATCGCCGGACATCCTTATACCTTGGCATGTGTCTATGCACCCAATACGGCACAGCACCACTTCCTGACACGCACCTTGCATGCCCTGGAACACTTCAGAGAAGGCTTGCTGATCCTGGCGGGGGATCTTAACCTAGCCCTGGACCCACGGCTAGACACCTCCTTAGGAACTAGCTCCCTACCGGCTTCCTACCAACGCAAGGCCCTTGTGGCCCTTAAGAACGCGGGGTTGGCGGACTCGTGGCGAGTGGCTCACCCACTAAGGAGGGACTACTCCTACTACTCTGCGGTCCACAGTCGCTACAGTCGGTTGGACTATATCTTCCTCCCCATTGAATACCTCTCGCTCTTGCAATCCAGTGGGATCCACACGGCAACCTGGTCGGACCACGCTCCGGTCTGGACTAAGATTGCCTCCCCGCTGTACAGGCCACGGGAGAGGCAGTGGCGGCTCAACGAGCAGGTCTTGGAGGAATTGGAGGCGACGGTGGGGATGGGTGACGCACTGCAGAAGTACTTTGAGGAGAACACCAACCCAGACGTGGAACCATCGATGATATGGGAGGCTCATAAATGTATGATCCGCGGCCATCTCATACGTTATTGTACCCAACGGAAGAAGGCCCAAAGGCAAGCAGTCACGGACCTGGCACAACAAGTGGCAACCCTCGAAACCCTACATAAGTCTACCCTATCAAAGGATACCTACAGAGAACTCCTGGAGGCGCGGAGAAACCTCAAGCAATTGCTCTCGCAGGGCCTTCTCCGAACCATTCGCAGATCCCGACGACACTTCTACGAATACTCGGACAAATGCGGGAGGCTCCTGGCCAGGCGCCTGCAAAGGGAACGGAGACTCACACACATAACCAAGATCCGGGACCAGACTGGTGTGCTCACTCAACGCCCAGACGGAATAGCGACGGCCTTCCACCATTTCTACACGGACTTATATAACATCCCAGAAACGCGAGGTGCAGCAGCCCGGAAGAGGCGGGAAACCGAGATCGCGCACTACTTGGAACAACATATCTCCCGGACTCTTACGGACGTCCAAAGGACTGAAATAGAGGAACCCATTTCCCTGGAGGAACTCAAATACGCTCTTAAGATAGCCAAAGCCCATAGGGCACCAGGCCCGGACGGCCTCCCCACGGCATATTATAAAAAGTTTCAAGACATCTTGCTGCCACACCTCCTGGGAACCCTGAATCACCTACTAGAAGGCGGCCACCTCCCGAGAGATACACTGGCTGCCACTATCTCTCTTATCCCAAAAGACGGGAAGGACCTGACGAACTGTTCCAGTTACAGGCCGATCTCCTTACTCAACTCTGATTTGAAACTGTTCACTAAAATACTGGCCTTGCGGGTGGGGCGCGTATTGCCGGACCTGGTGCACCCGGACCAAGTGGGATTCATTCCCGGCTCCTCTCGACCGACGCCGAGAAGCCGTTCGATCGGGTGGACTGGGGGTTCATGCTGGCGACACTCCGTGCGATGGGATTCGGGCCCCACATGATGACCTGGATAACTGCCCTCTACACGACACCAACAGCCCGTATGCGCATCAATGGGGCCCTAACACAGCCAATCAACATCCGTAATGGCACGAGACAGGGGTGCCCGCTGTCCCCCCTCCTGTTTGCCCTCTCCCTGGAACCATTCCTGGGGGCAGTCGGACGGGATGGGGGAATCACGGGCCTCGCCTATAAAGGTCTGGAGCAGAGAGTTGCGACATACGCGGATGATCTCCTCTTCTTTCTTGCCAACCCACTCATCTCTCTCCCGAACCTACTAGCAAGGTTCCGGGAGTACAGCCTGCTCTCTAACCTTAAACTCAATGCTGAGAAATCGGAAGCCTGCCCTTTAAATCTAACTGCCGCAGACACGACTCACCTACGGACACAGTACCCATTTAAGTGGTGTGCGGATAAGCTCAAATACCTTGGCATATGGCTCACCGGAGACACGACGCGTCTATTCCAGGAGAACTTTGTCCCCATTCTCCGCACACTACAGCACGACATGACGACTTGGGGCGGCCTGTGCATTTCATGGTTAGGGAGAATCAATGCCTTAAAATTAAACCTTCTCCCTCGACTTCTTTACCTCTTCCAGACCGTACCAATCTTGATACCCAGGACCTTCTTTCAGACGCTCAATACTGCGATGATAAAATTTGTGTGGAAGACGGGACGACCTAGGGTTAACGGGGCGCTCCTGTCTCTGCCCAAGAGGATGGGGGGCTTAGCCCTCCCTTCACTAGTTCATTACTACAGGGCCACCCACCTGCTTCGGCTGGTGGACTGGCACACACTAAACTCAGACAAGCTCTGGAGGGAACTGGAGAACGTACAAGTGGATCGAAGGCTGCCAGCCGCGGTATGGACAGCACACCCCCTAAGGGACCCCAGAATGACCCTCAACCCGTTTATCCGGGCTACGACGCAAGTTTGGGTTGCTACTCGCCTCAAGGATGGACTCACTACAACGCCGGGTCCTCTGACTCCTATCACCCATAATCCAGATATCGCGGACGGACTGCAACCTGGGGATGTGTTGGGACTCGGGGACCCGGACTGGACATACATGAAACAACTATGCTCAGCAACGGGATTGAGGGAACTGATCCCAGATGGCACCGTCTCTCTAATGACCAGGTTCCGCCATCATCAGATCCAGCACTTCTACACCTATTTCATCGAGCCTTTGAGCACATGTGCGCGGCCAGGGACCGACCACTGAAAGGAATCACACGACTCTACACCCTACTGCTCACCGCCACACCACGCGCACCACCACGATATATGTCCCGCTGGGAACACGCAACAGACCAAACAATAACAGACCAACAATGGGAGAAGATCCACGTGCTAACACACCAAGGCACGCTCAGTTCAAAACTGCAGGAACTTAACTACAAGATTATGGTCAACTGGTATAGAACCCCAGCGAAACTACATCGCATGAACCGAGAAACTCCTGACGTATGCTGGAGGTGCGGAGCCGAGGGTGGGTCAGACTACCATATATGGTGGTCGTGCCCTACAATCCAGCAGTACTGGAAACAAATACATTCCAAAATTCAGAGCATCGCGGACCCGGACCTACCGTTTCAGCCCTTGCCGATGCTACTCCACCACACCACACGCCCTATAGCCACATACAAACGCTCCCTGACCAAACACCTACTAAATGCAGCAAAATCTCTCATCCCCACCAAATGGTACGCGACGGAGCCACCGTCGATGGAGCAATGGATGGAACGTGTGGAGGACATATACAGTATGGAATCCCTCTCGGCATCGCTACACGGCACGGGAGACAAATGTGCTACCACCTGGCTCCCTTGGTGCACCTATATAGCCCAGGGATGAACCGCAGCGATCAGGGACGGCTGCCACTAGGTAGCGGAGAACCAGGGAAGCTCTTGACCCGCCCCCCCAGTGATCATAAGAGATACAGGAACCCGCCTACCAGCCTCCCCTCCCCCCTCTTTTTTTTTTTTCTTTCTTTCTTTCTTTCTCCTTCCCCCCAGTCAGGAGGTCATTGGCATGACTGTGATGGTCAGGGGATGCGGGGGATAGGGGGAACCCATGGCCCGGACGGGGGATCTGGTGGGGGGCTTGGGAGAGAGGGACAGCTCGTAGAGCCAAACCCTGGATTGGGAATACACTCAGGTCCAACGGGGGGGACAGGCGGACATCCCACACTGAGCACCCTGACCAACTCGACGGGTACACAACCATATCAATCCTGACGCGGCAGACAGGGTGTTGACACGCCCCACCCAGCACCAGTGCTCCTGCGGCTCCTCACGACTGTCCACTAGATCGGCCCCTTAATTAGAGGACGCCCTCCTAACCTGACAAACCGGAGAGAATCCCCACCAAGACACCGACCTGAACCCCGACCTGCGCTGACCAACACACTTCGACTATATACATAGCTTACACTCTTGCATACACATGAGAAACCAAGAGCCAAGAAGGGCGCTCTACCAGGTTGACAGCCCAAAACTAAACGCCTCATTTCACAAGGGCGCTCATGTAGGGCTTGATACAGTTCGCTAAAAGTTGCATGTTACTATTATTTTCTACCCAAGGTAACTGACGAGAGCATTGATATGGGAGGTTGGATATTTGGCTATATCTGAGCTGTAAAACCTTGATTGTTATCCTTTTTTCCTTCTGTATCCCACACACTTTATTATCTCAATAAAAACTAATTGGTTAAAAAAAAAAAAGATATCAAAGAAAAAATAAATAAAATAGAAATAGAAAGAATTAATAGAAATTGTCAGGATATTTTTATCGGCAGACATTTTGTGCTAAGATAGAAATTAAAAGTGTATATTGCCAGAGTCACTCAGAACAGAGCGGACTCCATTTTGGATTTCAGGCAAGACAGACACAAAATTTCTTTCCTTTCTGTAACTAGCCACTAGCCTGAGCTAAGGAATGTATTATGTAAACAAGCCAAGTGATAAGCAATGAAGCAGGGGGATGGAATGCTCTGTTTAAATGTTAATGGAATAGAAATAATTTTAAACACAGACACTAGTGACAGAGAAGACTAGGTAATTAATTTTACTTTCTAAATCTTACAAGGTCCTATTGTAAGTAAGGGGTTAAATTGAGTTTAGAACTGTCAATTTCAGAAATTACAACAGGAATTGTCGACGCGCTGACTGGAGAAAATCCAAAGAAACGCTTTGAACTGACAGCAAACTTAAGTTATGGTAGTCATTTTAGATAAGCCAAATGACGTCAAAATCGTCATCAGGAAAAGTTAACTCTTTTCTGGATAGGAAAGTTTAATTAGGCAATTACGCCCTCTATTGACCAAAAACTATATAATACTAGATAACGTAGACACGCCTACAGTTTCCTATTGGCCTTATCAACTAATGACGTACAGAGAGTCTGGCCCTTTAAAAGTTAGGACAAAGGGAAGAGAAAGGTTTGTTTGGGCATTCAGATTTGGACATTCAGAGAGATATTCAGGACACTCTGGGACTAAAACTCAACTCTCAAACTCTCTTGGACACAACTCAAGAAAAACTCCTTGACGCATAGAATTTTACTATTACTTTCTAACCCACATCACTTTTCTCTATTACTTACACACCTCCATACAACCAATCATACTTGGATTCAAGTTCCTGGGACTACCTACTCATCTGATGAGAACATCTACATCATAACTGGTAATTATGCTGGTTTTATTTAATTAATTTAAATTAATAAAAAAATGTACTAATAGCATGATATATGACTGGATAAATCACGGTCAGACTTCAATAATTGAGAAATCTTACTTAACTATAGAATATGTAGTTATAACAGTCCATTCTGCAGGTGGAGTCAGATAATTACATAGTACTGGTATCTTACCACGTGTTAGCATACCGCTGTTTTTATCCATGTGTATTGATTTGCTCTGAAATAAGATCGTATATCTTAGGTAGGGTTAAATTCGGCTTTTGTAAAAATCTGGTAGATTATTTTTATTGGATGGTTCCAGGAATTGATTAATGAGCTGGATGTTATTTTAATTGAAAATTACATGAGAATAGGATATTATATGCCTAGGAGGATCTAGCCAGCATTGGAAGGATTACTCAGTTGATCTAACTGTTAGCCAAGGTTTTATGGTTTTTCGCTGGAAGTTTAGCTTTCTGTGTCTGTGAAGTACCCTCATAAATCTTGTAAGTCTTGACAGTTGATGCTGTTAGCCGTTGGATTGTTTTAATATTGCCATTGTATTGCATACTTATGTTATACTAAATATTCACTGATTATTATAATGCATGCTGCCTGTTATTATTATTATTTTATTTGTCACAATAAATTATATCTATTTTTATAACAAATTGTGATTTTATTTGTATGGAATACATTTCACTTACATGATAACGATCTCTAAGATCTAAGAGAATTGAAATAGTGGGCAATTCTCAACTGTACAATATTATCATCCCATAAATATCCCCACAAAATATAGAAAAAATTAAAGTAAATTATTATCATGATAACAATAAAATTACAAAGTGGTTGAATAATAAGTTGAGGGAAAAAAAGGGGTTAAATAGGATAACAAGCATTAAAAAAGATTAGACTGAGTATAAGAACCCTGAAGACATAGCAAAAATTTTTAAGAACTACTATGAAGAGTTATACAACATTCCTAAATCATTAGGGGAAAAACAAATAAAGAATTATTTGGAAGATATTAATTTACCAGAAATTCCCAAACAGCTTAATGATAAGTTAAATATCCCTCTTACGAGAAAATAATTCTACACCGCTATTGAAAGATTAGAAAAATATAAAACCCCAGGCCCAGATGGGTTAACAAACCATTTTTATAATACATACAGTAATTTAATATGTGAACATCTAGTTAATGTCTACAATGAGATAGTTGAGAAAGGATCTGGACCCAAAGAAATGCTTTATGCAAATGTAATTGGGGGGATAGAACGAATACGCCTCTCCTGACCCTGTCATTGGACGCAGAGAAGGCCTTTGACAGGGTCGGGTGGAGATATATGTTTAAGGTCCTGGAAGCCATGGGCTTTTGTGGATGGATGATGGCCGCAATTAAATCTATATATCAAGACCCCATGGCCAGGGTAGTAGGCGCAGACTTATGTTATGATTGGTTTGAGCTAAAAAATGGCAATATTGTATATTATCACCATGGAACCCTTTGCAGCCAGAATTAGATCTAATCGGAACATCAAAGGGATTCCTGTAGCATCAGGGGATCTAAAGGTGTGTTTGTTCGCTGATGACACAATAATTACGTTGACGGATCCCTCTACCGCTATTCTCAATCTTATGGAGGAGATAAATCATTATAGTGAAGTGTCGAATTATAAGATGAACATAGACAAATCAACAGCAATGTTCTCAAAATGCGATGCTGAAGTTAAGAGACAAATATTAGAAAAGTACAGCTTTAAGGAGGCCAGGGGAAGCTTTGCGTATTTAGGAGTTATACTGTCAGACAACTTAAACATCATTGTTGAAAAGAATGTTTTAAAACTGATTAAAGTAACAAATCTGGCATTGAAACAATGGGAAAGCACATTTTTGAGTTGGGCTGGAAGAATAAATATAATAAATGCGTATATTCTTCCAAAGTGGACGTATTTTTTTTTAAATGGTCCCCTTAAAGGTACCAGATAGCTGGTTAGAATTAATTCAGAGAACGTTTAGGAACTTTGTATGGAAAGGAAAAAGACCTCGCAATAATCTAGCCCAGTTGACGAGGGCCCCTAGGCAAGGCGGTATGAATTTTCCCAATATTAGAAAGCACTATGAAGCTAGCATGATCCATCATATACAAATTTTAATGAAAAAAGAAGCAATATATACAGGTTGGTACAAACTTGAGACTTTATCATTGACTAAGCAGCAATTAAATGAAATGTTATGGCATGAAAAAGGAAATTTAATCTTAAAAGAAATCCAAAATAAAATAATCTGTCAAACTCTTCCGATATGGTTTAAACAGAGGAAGCAAATGAACCACAGGGGCAAGATATATGACTTCATGGAGATAGAGATTTTAGAAACCCTTATAGAAGATATAAATCTAGATCATTGGAAAGAAAACAATATTGAAGAGATCGGAAGCATTATGACAGGAGGTTTAGTTAAATCATTCGCCACTTTAAGGCTAGAATATGAGCTACCTATTTCAGAAACATTCAATTATATAAGGGTGAAATCTTTTCTTTCTAAGAATTATGTGGAGGGGAAGAATAGAGGGTCTTTTTGTTTTAAACAAATATTTGCTCATGCAAATTCTAGAAAATTATTATCAAAATGTTAAATGCTGTCTCGATTAATTCCATACAATATTAAAATACATGCTTTGAACAAGTGGGAAACCGAGTGTAATCTGTCCATAGAAGTGGATGCTTGGGGAAAAGCTCTACAAAAATTAAAGAAAAATGTTCATAACATTGTTTTGATTGAAACTTTTTATAAAGTTACCAACAGATGGTATTTAGTACCTACTAGACTAAATAAAATAGATACTAATCTCTCAAATATATGCTGGAGATGTTCAAGTGCAGTTGGGAGTTATTTACATATCTGGTGGAACTGTCCAAAAATAAAACAAATTTGGGATCAAGTGTACCGTACTTTAGTTAAACTAGAAGGGATTAAGATTGATAAAAACCCAGTCACTGCAATTCTTCACTTGGGTTGGCCTGATCTAACTGCTATAAATTTCTATTTAGTTACCCATAGTTTTCTAGCTTTGAAGATTATCATAGCAAGAGAATGGAAACAATCAAAAGAAATAGAATTTTATCACTGGGTAAACCAATTAACATTCCAACTGAAAATGGAACTGGGGATATGCTGGAGAAATAAGTCTTCGGCTAAGAAAATAAAAGCAAAAGACAACTGCCTTTTAAGAGTTATTTCCCTGCTAGGATAATAAAGTGATTAGTGTATTTCGGTAAAAGTAGTTATATTGTATTATTTACTCTTTCTTTTCTCTCTGCTTGGGCCCTACTTCACAGTATTGTATTTGTCAGGATGTTTGATTGAATGAGTCAGTGTATATCATGGATGGTTTTAAATAATGTTTATGTAATGTATTGTCTGTCATTGTAATGAAAAACAAATAAAGAATATTTAAAATAAAGAATATTTAAATCGGAAAAGATGTGTACTTTTATGTTCTCTCTGCTACTGTCTATTGTGAACTCTCCATGGAAGGAAAGAATTTAGGTGAGTGGAAAATGTAACTCTGTGTTATAATTGGTACAGGTCTCTTTTTGCTATTAACGTGTACTCTCCTACAGGGCATATGTCGTAATAGGTTTGCCCCTAGTTTTAAAGTTCTGTATTTACGACTTTAGCATGTTTGATCTAGTAGACGTTGTCTAGGTATATAGCTAGTCTGTTCTCCACATGATAAATGATATCAAGCAACATCTATCTTGAATCTTTATGGTAATCCAGACCTCTCCTTTCCTACCATTATACAACAAATAGCAGTCTTTCCTTGGAATCTGTGATCCATTCTGTCTCAGGATGGAGTGAATTTATGGTTCATTTTGATTATTGCATTAAAAGAGTCAGGATCCTTAGCATTTTTTCTGGGGGCAAAATATTAAGAGTGACCACCTCTCAACGGTACCACACATGGCATAGTCATTGTTAAAAGTTCTTTAATTTGCACCTTGCACCTTCATATACAGGGAAGAGGAGAAATAAAACATTTATATTTCACCTCTTTGTTAGCAATGTTTGTCCTGGTTTTGCCTTGTCTGAACTGGATTACGATGTAATTTTCTAAATCTGTAATGAAATGAAAACAGAACATCTCAGAAAGGTTAACACGAGTTATAGGTGATTTCCAATGTTTTATTTAATAACACAAATTACAGAGAAGTACCCCTTTAAGCAAACTTATCTCCTTCACCAGAACCTCCTGCTGCCTGGTTTGATCTAACAGCATCTGCGCCTAAGGATCTGTATCAATTACTCAACAGTCTCTTAGTTATTCCAACTGCAGTCTTAAGGTGGGCCAATCAACTCCATTATTAAACCACATGGTATAACTGGGGCTTATAAGGGACGATCTATCAAATATAGTTTCCATAGACACCTACTGCAGCAATATAACTAATAAAAATGGCATATTTTTTTCCCACTTAATTAAAATGTGAGAGAAAAAATGATTTGAACGTTTTTTACGGCTCATTAACCTGTAGAAAACGCTCTTAAGTGATAACGCAAGAAACCAAACTGCGACAAGAAAAATATAAGGTTACATATAACAAAAAAACAATAACGGAGTAAGTGGAAAATACTCTGGAGAACATAACTACTAGTCACAAGATGATTGTGTCATTGCGTGGAGAACACCTGCATACAAAAGCTAGTTTGACAACCGGTATTTATCTCACTGTACACATCAGTCAGAAACACTTCATCGCTCACTTTTGTAAGATCGTAGGTCTCTGAAGATGTACCTTATGACTGTATTGTAAGCCAGCCCTGGGGACAATAATATGAACAAATGGTCTCAATTATTTTTTAATGTAGAAACCAAGTATCCAGTTATTGTATCTAGAAATACTGTATATGAAGAATGGGTTTTTTTTCCTATATGCTTTCTCATAATGCCAGCATCTCAATACTTTAGTAAGTATAGGAATAAATAGATAATTGTATTGATTAGGATATAATGGATTATATTGAAATTTTATGTAATAATTTTGGGGTGTAACCCTCACTCTGCAGTTATTGAAATTTATTCACTGTGTTGTTAACCCTTCACCTCTTACAAGTGGGTTTAGAGACGGGGAGTGAATCGATCCTGGTTATTATGGAATCCTGGCCTTCATGATTAATTTTTTTACCATATAATTTACTAGGTATTGTTGTACTTTATATTGCCAGAGTGGCTTACAGTGGTACTGTCATGCTGAACTTATCTTTTTCCTATCCCTTCCCCTTCTATTCCTTTTTTTTAATTTCTGATCTAGTTTTCTTTAAAAACTAAGATAAGTATTTTTCTTGTGTATTTTTCCTATGCCTGACTTTCTTTGACCAAAGGAGGAGCTTAAGTCAACTCTATTTCCTGTGTCAAGGGGGAGGGGGAGTATTTTCTTTGACACAGGAAATGGAGCTGATGTCAGAGAAAGTCAGGCGTAAGTAAAATACATAAGACAAAGTAGTCCCTACTTTATCTTATGTTTTGAAGAAAACTAGATCAGAAATAAAGAAAAGAAGAACAGATTCCGAGAGAGGAAACAATAAGAGAAAGGTTTGGCGTGACAGTGCCGCTTTAATGTTTCAAGGTATGATTTCATTAACGGTACTGGATGTATTTTACTGAAATGACTGCTAAATTCAGGGCTACATTTTCACAATTCAGTTGTAGATACCCAGGCTGATACAATTCGGCTTATTTTTCAACTACCACCACATTAATATAAATTAAATTTAGTAAACACCTAAACGTGTCTTTTTTTCATTCAATTCAACTATTATACACAATTCTACAATTTAGCTAAAGAGTTGAAGCTTAGTAAATTACCAACTTAGACAGTACTGATGGCTGTCTGTGAATTCTTGATTTGTAAAATAACCCTCTGCTTCTCCCCCAATTACTTTTTTTCTGTATCCTTCATCCTTTCTTTATATAAAATATATAAGCATTTAATTGTGAAAAACAGGCATGAATTAATCGGGCCACTGCCCACAATAAATGGCATCCTGACACTATGAAGAGAAAGTAAACATGTTATGCAACATTTATTAGAACACTAATTATAATCCAGGTGACGAATGGGTCACTGAACTATTTTCCTCAACTGAAGAATAGGTTGCCAAGTTAATGCCATACATAATTTGGGATCCTGCCAAAACAGGTTAAAAACCACTGCTCTAAGTGAAAGTACAATTTGTTCATTGCTGCAATTTTCTTCCATTTTGAGATCTCAAATAGCTCCTGGCACAGTGAATCATTTAATCAGTATCAGAATGTCAGCAGAAAAATATCCACCTCATGGACAGAGTTTATGACTACATCATCAATGTATATACAATCTATGTCAAATAACAAGGTAAAAAGTGATTCTTACATTTTACGGTCTGCTAATATATCTCCAATGGAAATGCATCTTTATTTTAATTGGTATTTTGTACACAAATAAACTCACAACTATAGTTTAAGTTTATAGTCTATTGTTCTGTCTATGTATGAACCCTTCTATCTATCTGTCTATCTATCTGTCTGTCTGTAGGAATAGTCTGGAATTCAAAGTACATTTTAAATTTTAGACTTAAATATATGAACTGGAAGTATAGCCAGAGCCGGAGCAACCATAAGGCAGCAAAGGCAATCTCTTAGGGCGCACCAACCTGGGGGTCTAATCGCTGGGTGATCAGCCCTCCATCCTGCCAGTCACTTCATATAGTGTGGCCGAGCAGACTGCGGCCTGGCGCTGGCAGGAAGTACTCATTGAGAGCAGCAAGCAGCTTCCTGTCAGACCAGGTAGAGGATTCTCTACTGAGGTCCTCTCTGACATGCTACATGGAGGTAATCAGGATAGAAGGGGTAGAGACCACAAATGGACATTGGGGGGATAGGAAGACACCACAAAGGAAGGGTAAAGATGGAAGAGACCACAAAGTGAGTGGGGGAGGTGGAAAAGACCACATAGAGAGGGGATATGGTAGAGTCCACAAATGGAGGGGGGAGTGGAGGAGACACACACAAAAGGGGCTTGGAGGAAGAAAGAGACACACAGTTAGCCTGGGGAAGGGTAGAAAGAGACAAACAAACAAACAGGGGCTTGGGCTAAGAGACACACAAAAAGGTCTGGGGAAAGAGACATACACAGGGCCTGGAGTAGAGGAAAAAGAGACACATAAAGGGTCTTGCGAAGAGACACACACAAAGGGGCTGGGAAGAAATAAGAGACACACAAGGGACACAAAAAGGGAAAGTGGGAGGACAAGATACACTAAAGGAGATAAGACAATCAGAAGAGAGGATAAGAAAACCAAAGTGGGGTTAGGAGAAACAAGGGTGAAGATGCATGTTTTGTTTGTGGTTCGGGGGGAAAAATGCATCTTTGCCTGTATAGCAAAATGTCCTTGCACCAGCCTGAGTATAGCCTACTTTTTACAATTCAGCTATTTTAGCCTTGCATTTGCAGTTCACTTTGAATTTTCCATAGATGCATGCATTAATACACGCACTACCTTCATAAATCTGTGTATACCCATAGAAACATACTGCCTGTAATACATGCATAATTATACACAGTTTTAGCCTCATGTGCATGTGCACACACGTCCTTGAACATGCACGTAAACTTACACTCCTAAACAGGGATAAGAGATCCAGGGCCAGGGAGATATGTAGTGATGTGTCTTATGGCAGAGTGGGATCTATAAAACGAATGACCTAGACACATGGGCCAACTAAAAAAGGAAACAATGAAGCATCTGAGAACATGTGCAATCTGCTTCCCAGTGGGGCTGGACCCAGGTGAGAAAAGACAATGGCACATGTGAAGCATGGACTATAGAGGCAGGGAGGAACTGGGTCGCAGAGAAATTCTTGGGTGGACAGTTTCCCCAGAGAGCCGCTAGTGATGAGGAGGTGAAAGAACTAAGCTCTCTTTTTATCCATCCTGTCTGCCCCCAAGGATATGATGTTATGATGGATTAAGAGAAAGAGAATGACCCAATACTGGTCCTGAAACAGAGACAGTGAGATGAGGCTCTGGCCCCAAGCGGCACCTTGACAGGGGCAGCATTTTTTACGCAACTGTACACGTTAACTAGTCCGCAGCAAGCTTTATCTGCTTGTCTGCAGACCGAATGCAGAGCTTTTCCTCCTCCTATTGGAGGTTAAGCTCTCATGTGCCAAGTAGCGCGCTATTGTCAGATGTCACATCAGAGTTCTGTGGCACCTCCACAGCAGGTCAGTCTGGACCTAGGGTTAGCCTCACTCCCCAAGTGCATCAATGAGCCTTTGTCACCCATGACCCAGTTCAGCAATGCTCCTTCCTTGCACCACTTTTGTTAGGTACTAACCACTGCATATCAGGAACACTCTGGGTTTTGGAGGTGTTCTCACCCAGTCGTCGAGCCATCACTATTTGATGTCAAACTCACTCAGATCTTTTCGCTTGTCCGTTTTTCTTGCTTCCAACACATGAAATTCAAGAACTGACAGTTCACTTGCTTCCTCATATATCTCACCCCTGACATGGACCATTGCAAAATATAATCACTTCACCTGTTAGTGGTTTTAATGCTGTGGCTGATCACAGTAATCTGTTTAATTATGGATTCTTCAGTCGTTTTAATATCCAACTAAGAACATATAAAACTACAAATAAAATAAGACACACTCTAATTAGTAAGTGCTAGTGTAGTTTTGCAAGGACTAGCCAACTAGCTAATTTTGGGCCACCTGCTTCTTGTTTAATACCACCTTTGAATTACACACAGTTAACCGCTTAAACACTGCGGCAATGGTCCAACCTCTAAACAAAACAAAAACCTAGAATTTATGCTATGTTTGTTGCACTAGAAATGTTACATTTGTCTTTCTTTTAATATCCTATATGTACACCTAACAAAAAATAAGTATGAATAAAATGTTAAAAGTAAAAAAAAACAAACTTTTTCACAGTTTTGCATAAAACCATTGTTACGTTTTTAGTAACTAAAGAAAAGGAACTCAAAATAAATTCACGTATCAATCCTGATTGTTAAATGCCTCATGTGTAGAATATAAATACACTTTTAGTAGTTAACACTACCCCTATCCCAAACTTATACCTACAACAACCCTACTCTTAACCCTATGGCTATACTAACTCTAACCCTACCCAATCCTTAGCACTGCCAATCCTAACCCAGCATTAGCCCTTTTCCTACATTAACCCTACCACTACAGCAACCCTAACTCTACACTAGCCCTAGCATAAAGTGATCCAAGCTTACACAATACAGAGAGCTCTGTGTGATTGGAGCATGATGGAAAAAAAGAAAATATAAAATAATTTTAGCACAACCTATAACTAACGTTTAGTTATTAGCGACGGTTTTCTTTAAATAAATCAGTTTAAAATAAATTGGACGCGGATTATTTTCAAATAACTAAACTAAATATAGCTGCAAATGGTAGTGATTGGCTGTGGGCGGATCCTATTATTAGCAGCTGAGCTCACACTGATCTCTCATTGGTTGAGCTGCACTGTTTACCCACCAATTAGGAGGATGCGTCATAATTGAATATTATCCACTTATCGTTTATGGCATAATTCTGATTATTCAATGAGAGATAGAAGTAGTCAGTGTTGTACAAGCAGTCAGTGGAGTAGAAGCAGTCAGTGGAGTCCAAGCAGTCAGTTGTTTAGGATATTTAGTTAAGTAGTCAGTTGAGCAAAAGTAGTCATGTACAGGAGCCAACTGTGCCACAGGCACCAACCATACAGACGGTGGCAGTTATGCAGACGGTGCCAAGTCACCAATTAAACCAAAGATGTCAGCCAAAGATTATGGATCAGTTATGCAGAAATCATTGACCATTAGGGATGTGCATGGGCAAAAAAATTCAGTTTGGAAATTCGGGTAAGAAAATAAATTCGGCACTTCAGCAATTTGACACTTTGGTAATTCGGTTTGGTTTAGCACTTATAAAATTCGGGACTTCGGCAATTTGGAACTGTGACGGATCACCGTCCCTGGATTGTAACCCCCTTTATTTCATTCCCCTATGGGTTTGGTACATTGCCTTCTCCTTCGTTTTATTGTTAATTCATTCTACTACCGAACAAACTATCAAACGACCAGACCACCCGTATGTGGAATGTGCCACTTATTAACCCCTATCACCTCTTTAACATTTCTAAAATCACAAGCATTCTAAGCAGTCGGCTGAGTGGTTGTCGTTCGTATTTGAACACGTGGCGGCAGCCATCTTTAGCCGCGAACACATACAGCGGTGTTTGGTCACTGAGTGCATGGAACTATAATTGGACACTTGACCATGCGAACACCGCTGGGACTTTCATATCTACCTATGTTTGGCTGGATTCGTATGGGAAGAGCGGCGTTCGGTGGGAACAAGCTCCCGAACAAGAAACATATACTGAGTAAACCCACAAACTCCTACGTTCGGTATTTTGACTGTATTGTGTATTCTTGAAAGAGACCGACCGCAAAGCCTGATTTCATGAAACTCTTTTGGGCAGGAGACTCGTGTGCGGTCGGTGAAAATGTGATCTCCATGGAAATCTCGAACCCCTGAACTGATCTGGGTGATCTTTGGATATGTTGGTCCCCCAGATTGGGGCTATCAGGGGATATAACCTTTGTGGGGTTTCCATGGATTTTGAGGGTACTTTTGAGGCACTGCTAAAATGTATGTTCTCTGGGTCTGGAGATAATTGAGTTAATACAGTTCATGACTCAATTATCTCCCAGGCACAGGGGAGGGACTATCGTATTCTGTATGGCAGTGTCTTATACCTGAGAGCCAATGTAACTGTGTATTTGTTTTTACTGTAGTCTACTCTCAGGTTCAGAGGGGAATGCCCCTTGCATGGGGATTGACATAAAAGGCTGTGTGTGGCCCCATTAAAACCAGTTATTTCACAGCATAGGGCCTCGTCTCATGTTTGTGGGAGGAAGTTACAACAGCTGTCTCTCTTCTGCTTGGAGTGCTTAATCACTAGTTCTGAATCACAGCATCCATCTCACTAGGGAGAAAAAAAACATCTCTGGTGGTGAAACCCCTCTTCCCATCAGGGTGGCAGCTACATCTGGTGGCAGCAGTGGGATGGTTCTTTTCCCCTAGAGGAGATGCTGCATCTGGATCCGAGAACGGAATGAGTGGATGGAGAATCGCTACGAAGGCTTGAAGCGGTCAACATTGAAGGATTTGTTGGAGAACAGTGGCGAATGGCAAACAACTGCATGAAAATGGAACTACTTGCTGAACTGCTGGAAATGGACCGAACCGACGCTATGCCCGAACCGGTAGTCTCGAATGCGGAAGACGAATTGATGTGATCCGTTCGAATGAGCTTGGTGTTGTATGGACCCAATCCTCCTGCAGACATCATTTCTCAAGTAATGAACGCCGCTATTACTGAGGACCGGGAGAAGAGACAATATCAGTCAGTTACGCCTGGCGGAGATCCAGCGACCAGCGAGCCCAGCTGTGGAGAGCGCCCCAGCCCCAATAGAGCTGAAGAAGGTACCATTTACAGCTTTTAAAAATTTCAAACAAGCTGAAGGAGAAATAGATGGCTACCTAGCTAACTTTGAAAGACAATGTGCTTTACACAAAGTACCCACAGACAAATGGTCACCATTCTGGCTGGAAAGTTTTCGGGTAGAGCTGCCGAAGCTTTTAGAGCTATACCTGATGATGAGATACACCTTTACCCTGCAGTCAAATAAGCCTTGCTTACTCGGTATGCATTCACCGCTGAGGCGTACCGGAGACTGTTCCGGGAATCCAGAAAGCAAAGCGGGGATTCTTACACTGTGCCTGCCGCCTCCACAGAGAAGCATCTCACTGGATTACCGCCTGTCAAGCCATCTCAGGAGAGAACGTATTGCAACTATTTCTACTAGAACATTTTTACAATACCCTGCAGCCAGAGATACGGGAATGGATCCGGGACCGGAGACCCCTTACCTTGCCTGAAGCAGCTTGTCTGGCCGACGAATACACCAATTCCAGGAAAGCAGAGCATGCCCCGGTAAGACCCTCTCCTCCTCACCCTGATTTCCGGGCTTCTGTGACCCCAGGCCCTACAGACTACCGGGGCCCACCTAGACAGCAACCTGCCCCATCCAGGAACGGTGTGCGGTGTTTCCGTTGCAACCTACATGGGGCCGCTCCCACATTGCACCACCTCGCACCCTAGCTCCGGCCGCCCTTTGCTAAGAAACTGAGAATAATGCAGAGGAATATTGGGGAGTACTGCATGATCCGGTACAAGCAGCCACCTGGGACAACTGGCAACACCACCGACAAATTGAGCTGCTCGACGGGGAATTGGCCCGTGGATTAAGAGACACTGGAGCTACCCTGACTTTGGTTCAGTGCCATCTGGTACAAGACAAGGGACACACTGGACAAACTGTGGCCGTCCAGGTAGCTGGGGGAGCTGTATATCGCCTACCCACTGCCCGTGTTCATCTGGATTGGAGGGCACCGTGAACGTGGGGCTTATGAAAGATTTACCAGCTGAGGTCCTATTGGGGAATGACTTGGGTCCCCTAACTTCTGCCTACATCCTCAACAAACCTGCTGAAGCCCACCCTGTCACCACTCACCTGCAAGTGAGGACTGCAGAAGCTGACTCACATGCCGGGGAGACTCCGGTAAGAGACAAAACCTCAACTGTGACACTAGACTCAGCCCTGTTAGCCTGGGATACCTCAGAGGAGTTTGGGAGGGAAACCCGGGAAGACATCGAGTCAAGGCAGATGCTGAGCAAGGGGGATTAGGGGAATGAGAGGTTTACATGGGAGCAAGATAGGCTATACAGACTAACTGAGATCTACAGTGAAGAGGTAGCCCCATCCCAGAAGCGCCAACTGGTAGTTCCCAGGAAGTACCGGTGGCAGGGCATTTGGGAGTACGCCGCACGTCCCATAAGGTGACCCAAAACTTATTTTGGCCAGGAGTCTCTAGGGATGTGTGACAGTATTGCAAAACCTGTGACACTTGTCAGTGGATAGGAAAAGGGATGACCACCCTAAAGCTCGACTTTTATCTATGCCCATTATTGAGGAGCCTTTTAGCAGAATAGCAGTCGACCTAGTGGGTCCTCTGGCTAGGCCCAGTCCATCCGGTAAGAGGTACATCCTTACCGTGGTGGACTAAGCTACTCGCTACCCTGAAGCGATTGCTCTCTCGAATATCTATGCAGAGACCATTGCAGAGGCTCTGGTTCGGATATTCCCTAGAGTGGGGTTTCCCAAAGAGATAATTTCAGATCAGGTAACCTTATTCACCGCAGACCTTACCCAACAGCTGTGGAAAGTCTGTGGTATTAAGCCTATACATAGTTTGCCTTATCACCCCCAGACTAACAGTCTTTGTGAGCGGTTCAACGGTACCCTCAAGCAGATGCTGAGGACCTTTACCAACGCTTGCAGAGACTGGGAGAAGTTCCTGCCTCACCTCTTGTTTGCTTACAGAGAGGTGCCGCAGGAATCTACTGTTTTTTCCCCTTCCGCGTTGCTCTATGAGAGAAGGGTGCGAGGACCCCTTGATCTCATTAGGAAACACTGGGAAGGGGACATGGAACATGAAGGGACCCCCTTTCTGCCATATGTCCTGGAACTCAGGGACCACATGGGGCAGTTGGCTAGGCTAGTAAAGGACAATCTTCAGACAGCCCAGGGGCGAGAGAAGGTTTGGTACGATCGGGGTGCACAACAGCGGACGTTCCGGGTGGGACAGAAAGTCCTGAAACTCAAGCCTACCAGACAAGACAAACTTCAAGCAGCATGGCAGGGCCCCTACAAGGTGGAAGAGCAGCCAATGAGAGGATACAATGATTCTTTCATATCAACATGCTGAAGGAGTATCAAGAGAGGCAGGAGGACATAGCCGCCGTATGTGCCCCAGTAACAGATGACCCAGACAGTGCCCCCCTCCCCGATCTACTAGAAAGGGATGCTTAAACTGATCTCATCAGTCAGGTGAAGCTAGGAGGTAGGTTAATGGAGGCAGAGAAGGGCCAGGCTCATCAGTTATTAGAATTACAAATATATTCAGGGCCAGTACAAACCTTTATCTGGAAATCTATTCATAAACAGGGCTAAACATAGGACACGAGGTCACACATTTAGGCTGGAAGAAAGGAGATTTCATCTAAGGCAAAGAAAAGTTTTTTTTACAGTAAGAACACTAAAGATATGGAATTCTCTGCCTGAAGAGGTGGTTTTGTCAGAGTCCATACAGATGTTTAAACTGAAATTGGATAAATACTTACAAAAACATAACATACAGGGATATAATTTCTAATTAGTGGGGTAATAGCTGCTTGATCCAAGGAGACATCTGACTGCTATTTTGGGGTCAAGAAGGAATTGTTTCCCAGTTTGTGGCAAAATTGGAAGCGCTTCAGACCAGGTTTTTTGCCTTCTTTTGGATCAACAGCAACAACATTTGTGAGGAAGGCTGAACTTGATGGACGCAAGTCTCTTTTCAGCTATGTAACTATGTAACTATGTAATGTAAGGAACAGACCTTCTCCCAAGAGCCAGGTTACACCACTCTAGCCACCCACAAAGTAGAGACCCCCTCGGGCAACCCCACTTAGACAACCTCCCTACCGTATCCCCGAAGCAGCACGAGAGAGAATGCAGGAGATACAGGAAATGTTACAGCTAGGCATCATCTAACCCTCTGACAGTCCGTGGGCCTCCCCGGTAGTCCTTGTACCTAAGAAAGATGGGACCACCCGGTTCTGTGTGGACTACCGACGACTAAACGACCGGACTGTTACAGACGCGTACCCAATGCCCAGGATAGATGAACTGTTAGATCTGTATAAAGGCTATTGGCAGATACCCCTGGCCGAGGCAGTTATACCCAAGTCGGCCTTCGTCACCCCGTTTGGCTTGTACCAGTTTAGAATCATGCCATTGGGGATGAAGAATGCCCAGCCACCTTCCAGCGCATGGTGGATAGACTCCTCGATGGCTTCTAGGAATTCGCCTGTGCGTACCTCGATGACATTGCGATCTACAGTGAGACCTCTGAAGAACACTTATTACACGCAGGGACAGTACTGGATCAAATTCAGCCTGCTGGCCTGACTATGAAGCCAGACAAGTGCCATGTTAGCAGGGCAAAGGTCCAGTATCTGGGCTACCGGGTGGAGTGTGGAAAGCAGTGACCAGAACCCGCTAATATTGAAGCAGTCACTAACTGTCCAACACCCCGTACTAAGACCCAAGTATTGGCCTTTCTGGGAACTGCTGGGTATTACAGACATTTCATCCCCGACTATAGCACTATGGCCAAACCCCTGACTCACCTGACAATGAAAAGCTTACCTAGGCAGGTCCTGTGGTCTCCAGTATGTGAAGCCAATTTCCAGTCACTAAAACAAGCCCTAAGTAATACTCCTATCTTGGCTGCCCCAGTTCCTAACAAGCGTTTTATTGTTCACACAGATGCTTCCATGTTTGGACTGGGGGCAGTCCTAAATCAAATTGGAGAAGATGGAGGAGAACACCCTTTCGCGTACCTCAGTAGGAAGCTGTTACCCCAGGAGGTGAGCGACACCGGTTGTCCCGGCAGACAGAACTCAGCATCTAACCTAAATCAGGACATCCCCAAGTTGACCTGAAAAGGGTCAAACCGGGTCTGCCAGAGTGTTCCACAAGGGGAGACCACTGTGATGGATCACCTTGTCCCTGGGTTGTAACCCCCTTTATTTAATTCCCCTATGGATTCGGGACATTGCCTTTTCCTTCGTTTTATTGCTAATTCATTCTCTTTCACTAACCTCTATCACCTCTTTAACACTTCTATAACAACAAGCGTTCTAAGCAGTTGGCTGGGTGGTCGTCGTTCGGTATACGAACACGTGGCGGCGGCCAACTTTAGCCGCGAACACATACATTGGTGTTTGGTCGTCGAGTGCATGGAACTATAATGGGACTCCTACGTTCGGTATTTTGACTCTATTGTGTATTCCCGAAAGAGACCGACCGCACAGCCTGATTTCATGGAACTCTTTTGGGCAGGAGCCTCGTGTGCGGTCGGTCAAAATGTGACTTCCATGGAAATCTTGAACCTCTGAACTAATCTGGGTGATCTTTGGATATGTTGGTCCCCCAGATTGGGGCTATCAGGGGATATAACTTTTGTGGGATTTCCATGGGTTTTGAGGGTACTTTTGGGGTACTACTAAAATGTATGTTCTCTGAGTCTTGAGATAATTGAGTTAATACAGTTCATGACTCAATTATCTCCCAGGCACAGGGGAGGGATTATCTTATTTTGTATAGGTGTGTCCTGGACCTGAGAGCCAATGTAACTGTGTATTTGATTTTACTATAGTCTACTCTCAGGTCCAGAGGAGAGTGCCCCTTGCATGGGGATTAACATAAGAGGCCATGTGTGGCCCCATTAAAACCTTTGTTATCTCACAGCATAGAGCCTCGTCTCATGTTTGTGGGAGAAAGCTACAACAGCTGTCTCTCTTCTGCTTGAAGTGCTAAATCACTAGCTTTTGTAAGAGCTGTTCCTGCTCTGAATCACAGCATCCCTCCCACTAGGGGGAAAAGAACATCTCTGGCGACGAAACTCCTCTTCCCATCTGGGTGGCCACCACTGGAACTTTGGTAATTAGGGACTTCGGCAATTCGAAACATCTGTAGGGATCCCTAACCCTACCCCTGTCATCATTCACGTAATTTTCCCTCCCTCTCTTATTTTGCCACTTTTCAGAAATCCCAAGCACTGCAGCAATTCCAAAATTCAGCATTTTGGCAATTCGGTTCGGCTTGGCACTTTGGAAATTCGGCACTTCAGACATTTGGAAGCATCTGAATGTCCAAATTGCCCAAAATTCGTCCGAATTCACATTTGGAACTAAACAAATTGCACATGTCTATTGACCATGCTGAAGGCTCCAGTTGTGCAGAAGGTTTTAGTCATATACAAAAGGTCAGCCATGCCAAAGGAGCTAGATTTGCAAAAGGTGCCAGTCATATTATGTCAAAGGGATCAATCATGCAGAATGAAACAGTTATACAGAAACGATTTGTCATGGAGATATCCTCAGTCATGTCAAAGGCGCCAGTTATGCAAAATGTGTGCGTTATTGGGAAGGCATCAGCCATCCTCAAGGCATCAGTCATGAGGATGGTGCCAGTTGTACAGTGTTCTTAAAGATATCAGTCATGAAAAAGCAAAATGTGTCTATCTTGCCAAAAGCATTAAACATGCAGATTGTGATAGTCATGCAGGAGCCTGCCATGGCAGAAGGATCAATCATGGAGAAATCAACAGTCATGCCAAAGGCTCCAGTCATCTCAAAGATACCAGACTTGCAAAGGGTACCAATCAAGCTAAAAACACCAATCATGCAGAAAGGAGCAGCCGTACAAAAGGGATCAGTCATGGAGAGATCACTAGTAATGATGAAGGAGCCAGTCATGCAGAAGGCCTCAGCCTTGCCAAAGGCACTTGCCATGCAAAAAGGGCCAGTCATGTTAAAGACACCAAGCATGGAAAAAGTACATGTCACCTTGACAATACCAGTCATGCAAAACATGCCTAACAGATCAAAGACATAAGTCATGCAGCAAGAAAGAGTCATACAGAAGCCATCCGTCATGACGAAACAATCAGTCATGGAGAAATGACCAGTTATGCCAAAGATGCCAGTCATACAAACAGTCATACAAAAAGTGACTATCCTGCCAAAGGTATCAGTCATGAAGAAAACAACAGCCATACAGAAGGTGACAGTCATGTTGAAGAGCCCTGTCATGCAGAGAGCACACACAGAATGTGTATTTCATGCAGGAGGACTCAGCTATACCAAAGACGGCAATCATTCTCAACTCCCCAGATATGCAAAAAAAAATCAGAAGAGCATAAGTCACCAGCTGTGCAGAAACAGTCATTCAGAAATTGTCAGCCATACAAAGAATTCCAGTCATGCCATTAGTCATTATGAAAAGACCAGAAAATAAAAAAATGTCAGCCAAGCAGAAATTGTTGGTCATTCATAAACCATCAGCCATGCAGAAACAGTCAATTGGGCATAAGCAGTTGTTCATTCAGAAACCATTAGTCATGCAGAAACCACCAAACATACAGTAGCAGACGTTACCAGAGAAGCCACCAGTAATGCAAGAACAGTCATTTGTACCAAAGTTGCAAGATCCAGAGAAAAGAGTTACTGTTAGACACCCAAAGCACAATCACTGGTAACAGGTTGGTAAATTCAGTACAATTAAGAGTTTGTAGTATTTCAATACATTATGTAGAGGGAGGTATAATGAGAACAATACGAGTCACATTTAGATTTTCAAACAGACACACACACAGAAGTGGCATAGAAAGTGGTGCGAAGGACTGTGAAAAGGATTGGAGGGACATGGAAAGGGGGATTGAAAACACACATGAGGATCATGGAGTGATTGGAGACATAAATGAAGGATTAGAGACACACACGGAGGACATGGGTGGGATTTCAAACAGACATGAAGGAGATGGGGGAATGGAGTAACAAATAAAAGCATGGGGGGATTAGAGACACACATAAGGAACATCCAGGGATTGATAGACAGAGGCTGTTAGAGAAAAAATGGTAAATATTTTGGGACATGAGGCAGAAGAAGGTGCTGGGTGAAAGATAGACTGTAGTGGGGTGTGATCAGAAAGGTCAGAAATGCATTCAGAATCACAGACACTTGCAACACTCCAAAACATTCACACACAGGCGCAGCACCAGGGAGCACAGAAAGGAGTTAGCAGTAATTTAGCTGCATCTGATGGGCTGCACGAATTCTGCACTGCCTAATCATACTATATTCTGTGCAAGGATATTGTAAAATGTGAAATTTTATTCAAAGCAGTTGGAATGGTTTCAGGTACAGTGGAAAACCTGCAGAAGTTTTACAAACAATACATGAAGTTAACCCATAGCCCCCTGTAACTAATCATTACAGTAGGCCTTTTTTTGTAGCTATGATGCATGCTGAGTAACCTTTAGTTTTGAAAAATGTTGTTTGAAAGGAGTGTCAACAGTCAAATCCACCCCTTGTGCTGACTACGTTAGGTGCACCTCTAACATTTCTCTGTACACATGCAAACTCAGGCATATCATCCCTTTTCAAGCCGTCTGTAATGGAGTGTCTTTCTAGCATTGGGATGGGCAAGGTTGGTGTCCCTGGCTCAGCCCTTCCCTCCCAGAGTAGGAAGCCATGCTGCAGCTTCTCTCTCTCTCTCTGAGAAGCCTCTAAGCACCATGGGATTCAGAGTCAGAGAGGAGAGCAGGAAGTGGGAGGCAGGAGTTCCATCCCAGTAAGGGATCAGGCAGGGAAACATTAACTGTGTATATGTCAGGGTAATCGCTGTTGTTTTAAATAGCAACCCTTTCTTACACTGTCTGGGTTGTTCAGCTGTTTTTAACGATCCACTCCTTTCATCGCTGTTACAATCTGGTAGTCTTTGGTCAGCACCTTTTATTACTCAGTGCGGGCTATTTACGCAGCTAGTCTCAGTACTGCAGCAGCTTAATATGGGGACAAGCTCAAACAGAGAACTTCAGGCTCTCCTGTAATATGTAGTGGAGACAAGGAGTGGAATCCAGCAGACCACCGGTAAGAGGTCTAACCATTAGAAAACAATTTGGCACCATAACCACTGTACCACTGTACCACTCTGTAGTGGTTGTGATGGAATATTTCTTTAAGAAACAATGGTTTAGGGGATGTGGGCGTGGGTCGGACGCAGGACGTAGCCGTGCGTCGTGCGTCGTGAGGAGGGGATTGTGATGGCGGTCTAAGAGCTGTGAGCGCTGCAAAATGCTGTGAGACGCCGACCCACCAATAGATTGAAAACCCCGTCGGATGCTTTTGGGATTTTTCAGCCCTATTAAGTCTCCTCAAGTTCCTTCCAAAAAAGAATTCTATATTCCAGGCGGAATGTAAGTTGAACTATTAAAATCACTGAGCTTTTTCTGGATAACTGTGATACTGAATGGTAACAGCGAGCTACAATATTTGCCGAAAAGACGTTGTTTGCACTTTATCTGCACCCTTCTGAAAACAATATAATATATATACTCTATATACTCACTGATACCCTCACTGATACCCTCACTGGGACCCTGTGTGGTCGGTTGGCCCACGGGTCGAGTGGTGGGAGTGCTCGTTGGAGCATCTGATGGTTGGTTGCGCGGTGGAACGGCGACTCTCGGCGCTCAAGGATCAAGGTTGAAACTCCATCTAGATGATAAGAGGCTTCATTTAAAAGATAAGAAATTTCCTTTCTATTGTTTTTTGTTGTTTTCCTTCCTTTCTCACTAAATTTCGTCTCACAGTGTTTAAAATAAAAAAAAACAAGAGAATTGTGTTCACTTTATATATTTACCCATATATTTTTAAAGAGAAAGTGAAAAGTAAAAAAGAAAAAATAAATAAATAAATAAAAAATATAATAATAAATAAATAAATAAATAAAAAAGGAGGAAATAAAAAAGGAAACAAACTGAAGGTAAAGAAAAGAAAAGGAAGGAGGAAAACAAAGGAAAAGAAAAAGGGAAAAAAAAGAGAAATTGTAAATAATAATTACATAAAAAGGAAAGTGAGTGAAGATAAACCAGAAGGAGTGCAAAATACAAGGAAGCTGATGGCTCCCAAAAAAATAGTTCAAGTCCAAGAATCCAAATCTGTATCAAATCGAGACAAAGGAGATAAAGGAGAAGTACATCAAGAAAAAAACTTAGACATATTTTTTTCTCCTCAATCTAAAGACTCAAAAGGGAACAAACCGAGATCATCGTTAACAAATTTAAAGCCATCTGCTATGGATATAAATAAAGATAATAAAGAACAGGAAGAAATTACTACTAAAGTTTTGAATGAAAGTCTATAATCTATTTTAGAAGAAATAAAGAGTGAAATTTCAAAAAACTCTATAGAAATACGACAAGAAATAAAAAGTGAAATTTTTAAGTTAACTGAAAAATTCCAAGTCATGGAAGATCGATTGAAGAATGTTGACTTTCAAATAGTATCAACGAACGAAGAAGTAAATTTACTGACATCAAAAATTCATAATCTTGAAAACAAAATAGAAGATCTTGAAGATCGATCTCGTAGGAAAAACCTGAGGTTCCGTAATTTTGAGGATTCCAATAAACAAGAAAATTTGGAATATATGCTACACGATTACTTTAAAGCCTTAGGTTTAAAATTGGACGGCCACAATGAGAAATTTGAAAGATGCCATAGACTGCATAAACCATCAAATATAACATCTGATACTCCAAGAGATATAATTACTTGATTTCAT
Organism: Pelobates cultripes; assembly: GCA_933207985.1. Lineage (NCBI taxonomy): Eukaryota > Metazoa > Chordata > Amphibia > Anura > Pelobatidae > Pelobates > Pelobates cultripes. Next base: position 298,823,666 of record OW240914.1, read on the forward strand.
TCGTTTGAATTTAAAGAACAAGTTTTAAAAGCCAACAGAGAGAAACGTATAAAAGATGGTCCATATGCACATATCATAGCACTTCCAGATCTATCTTATAATACCAGAAACAAGAGAAGAATGTTTTCATCTGGAATCAATATCCTCAAGCAACATAATATCAGATTTAGATGGAGCTATCCCACAAAGATGATTATCCAAATGGATGGAAAAATAGAGTCTTTTGATCAACCAGATAAGCTAAAGACATGGTTACAGAACAAATCATTAAATTAAACTTGATAGAGACTTTAAGGGTTTTAGAGGTATTGAGAAGACTAAGAGGTCGGAGAAAATTAAAGTCACAAATATATAGTTTTTGAAGTTCACTGTAAAAAAAATGCTTTTCTAAATATCTTCTACAAGCTAATTGTAGGGAATGACCACGTTCTGTATTATAAATAAGAAAATTAAGTATGTTTGGGGGTATAATTAACATAAAATTTATAACACTTAAAAGATGATAATTCTCACATGCACAGTTATAATTAATATATTTGTTCACTTATTTTATTTATTTTTTTATATTTTAAGAAAAAACAAATAATAAAAGGAAAAGCAATAGTAAAATAAGATAGAAATGAAAGGGGGGGGAGAGGAAGAGAGGGAAAGAGAAAAAGAAAGAAAAAAGTAAGAAGAAATGGAAAGCTAAAGAAACCTAATTAGGTGTACAAGAGGAATTTTTTTTTTTTTTTCACAAATGTTGAAAATTGGTAGATGTTTATTAATCTGAGGCTATCCTCCTCTTTCTCTGCCTAGTACCTCTATTCCAAATATATACTAAGCCCTTAGACGCCTGATCTTAATCCACTCTTTCTGTGATGTTTTCACAGATATTCTCTTATCTTCTAAGATGGAAGATCAAGTGAACCCATGGCTATTAGCCTTGGGATGTACACTGTTGAATGTTGGTGAAACGTTTATGTTTCATCAGAAGTTTTTATGTTTTGGTATGTGTTGTTATTTGCATTGTTGTACTAATTGGGCTATGGTCAGTCTGAATAATATCATTTTTATGTCCCAAATTATTTGGTACTATCGAGATAGTGTTTACAAAATTTCTGAAAGTTAAATGCTGAAAATTATGTCTATAAATGTACAAGGTTTAAATACACGGTGGAAAAAGCAGATGCTTTATGATTCCTTGGTTTCTAACCAAATACAAATAGCCTTTCTCCAAGAAACGCACTGGTTGAGATCTGAGTCGCTAAAATGGATGGGGCATAAATACAAATATATATATCATGCATCTCTCCCAAATAATAAAAAATCTGGGGTGGCAATCATATTCGATTCTAATCTAAAACTTGAAGTAAAATTAATAGACAGTGACCTTAATGGCAGATTTCTTATAATTATCTGCAAAATAGAATCTACAACTTATACTTTGGTTAATATATACTTACCAAATATTAATCCAACTGCCCTGTTTTCAAAAATCATGAATAGATTAGAAAATAAAACAATAGATACTTTATTGATAGCAGGTGATTTTAATTGTGTTTTTGATCCAATAATGGATAAAAAAACCCATATTCAATTGAAATCTGAAAGCCATCTATACAAACAATCAAAAACCCTCTCTAATTTATGTTCTATGCATGGTTTATATGATGTCTGGCGGGTAACTCACCCAGATCTACGAGATTATACGCACTTGTCTAAAGTGCACAATTCGTATTCACGAATCGATCTATGCTTAGTACAAGCTAATACTTTGAAAGAGATCAATACAATTCAAATTAAGGATAATACTTGGTCTGACCATAGTTTTCTAATATTAGAGATAGGTAGGATCTTACAGAGATCTACTGACTCCTGGAGAATGGACGACTCTCTCTTTAAAGATAAAATAAATCAAGACACCATAATTAAACTTTCAAGGTTCTTTTGGCTTGAAAATTCTACTCCTGATATTTTAGATTCTACTTTATGGTCTTCATATAAAGCGGTCATTAGAGGCTATCTTATTAAAATTGAAAAACAATCTAAAACTATGATAAATAGAGATCTAACAGATCTAAATATTCAATATTTTAACCTGTCTAAAACGAACAAAGAGTTTCCAACCACTCAATTAAGATTAGCACTTCTAGAATTACAAAAACAAATTAACTTAAAGACAGAAGAAAAGATTAGAAAGACAATCAATAAATTGAGATTAAATACTTACCATCAAAGTAATAAAGCAAATAAAAACTTACCGTATATACTCGAGTATAAGCCGACCCGAATATAAGCCGAGGCCCCTAATTTTACCCAAAAAAACTGGGAAAACGTATTGACTCGAGTATAAGACTAGGGTGGGAAATGCAGCAGCTACTGGTAAATTTCTAAATAAAATTAGATCCTAAAAAAATTATATTAATTGAATATTTATTTACAGTGTGTGTGTATATGATGAATGCAGTGTGTGTGTATGAATGCAGTGTGTGTATGAATGCAGTGTGTGTGTATGAGTGCAGTGTGTGTATGAGTGCGCAGTGTGTGTATGAGTGCGCAGTGTGTGTGTATGAATGCAGTGTGTGTATGAATGCAGTGTGTGTGTATGAATGCAGTGTGTGTGTATGAGTGCAGTGTGTGTATGAGTGCAGTGTGTGTATGAGTGCGCAGTGTGTGTGTATGAATGCAGTGTGTGTATGAGTGCAGTGTGTGTATATGAGTGCAGTGTGTGTGCATGAACATTTTTTGTTATATTATTTTTTTATTTTTATTTTATTATTATTATTTATATATTATTAATTAATATTTTAATTTTTTTGTTATATTATTATTTTTTTTATTATTATTATTATTATTATTAATATATTATTATTTTATGTATTTTTTGTCCCCCCTCCCTGCTTGATACATGGCAGGGAGGGGGGCTCTCCTTCCCTGGTGGTCCATTGGCAGTTCAGTGGGGGGAGGAGGGGGGCTGGCAGAGCTGTTACTTACCTCTCCTGCAGCTCCTGCCAGCTCTCTCCTCCTCCGCGCCGGTCCGTGCAGCTCTTCTCTCAGCTCACACTGTAAGTCTCGCGAGAGCCGCACTATGACCCCGCGGCTCTCGCAAGACTTACACTGGGAGCTGACCGAGGTGCTGCACGGACCGGCGCGGAAGAGGAGGGAGCTGACAGGAGCTGCAGGAGAGGTAAGTAACAGCTCTGCCAGCCCCCAGTCTGTATTATGGCAATGTAAATTGCCATAATACAGACTGACTCGAGTATAAGCCGAGTTGGGGTTTTTCAGCACAAAAAATGTGCTGAAAAACTCGGCTTATACTCGAGTATATACGGTAACTAAAAGATTAAAAAAGCAAAATTCAAATAATAGGATCAATAAATTGGTCGCGGATCAAAATACATATTCCTCCCCAGAAAAAATTGGGCAACTATTCAACGAATTTTATAGTAAACTTTATGATTTGGATATATCATCAGATAGTCAAGATATTAAACAATATTTGGATAAGATGGATATTCCAAAAATTAACAATCAAGAGTAAGCCCAACTTAATTATGAGTTTACGATAGATGAGGTCGAAAAAGAGATCGATAGACTTCAATTAAATAAGACCCCCGGTCCGGATGGCTTCTCTAATCTTTTCTATAAAGTAATGAAAAAAGAGATAACGGCTCCTTTAACGGCTCTTTTTAATGAAATGGCCAAAATGGCTAAAACACCAAAGGAGTTATTACAAGCCAATATTCTTCCAATACTAAAACCAAATAAAGATCCAACTGATGTTAAAAATTACAGACCAATTTCTTTAATCAATACAGATATGAAAATATATGCAGCAGTTTTAGCATCTAGATTGAAACTACTTGTTGAGAGAGTCGTTCATTCTGATCAGGTTGGATTTTTGCCAGGTAGATCTTCTGATACATGCACTAGAAGAATAGTGAATATTTTGGATGGTGCACTCCGTCGGGAGATTCCGCTGCTGACCCTGTCGTTGGATGCCGAGAAGGCCTTTGACAGGGTCAGTTGGCGCTTCCTCGACGAGGTACTGACTTCTTTTGGATTCATAGGCTGGATTCATGATGCCATTTTGGCACTTTACTCTGAACCAACAGCTAGAACTGTAGGTGTAAATTTTCAATCAAATTGGTTTAGTCTACATAATGGCACACGCCAGGGCTGTCCTTTATCACCCCTTCTTTATATTTTAACTTTGGAACCCTTAGCTATTAACATTAGGAACAATTTCAATATCACAGGTTTTCCAATTAAAAATTTAGAAGCAAAAATATCACTTTATGCTGATGATATATTATTAACACTTACTTCTCCAGAATCCTCTCTTCCGCAAGTTTTATCTGCTATAAAAAGTTATTCTAAGGTATCTAACTATAAACTCAATATATCTAAATCAATTGCTGTAACTACTAATGTTGATATTTGCAGTTTAAAAGCTCTCCGGAAGAATTATGACTTTGTATGGACTAATAGAGTCTTTAATTATTTGGGCGTGACAATTTCATCTCAAGTTAACAATATTATGGAAATAAATGTTTTGAATCTCTTAAAATATACAAATATAAAACTAAAAGAATGGCGCCTGACCGAATCCTCTTGGATCGGCAGGATTAACATAATTAATGCTTATATTATGCCCAAATGGTCCTATTTATTTAGGATGATTCCTCTTCAAATTCCAGAAATTTGGTTAACCATGATACAATCTAGTTTTCAAAAATTTATCTGGAAAACACGAGGTCTAGAATAAGTTCTAAAGTTCTCTCTAGGAAACCTCAAAATGGAGGTATAAATTATCCAAATATTAGAAATTGTTATTACGCTAACATTATTGGTCATATATATAAATTGCAGGTTGAATCGTTTAAAACAGACACATGGTACCTAATTGAATCCGAGGCAGTTGGAAAAGATAGATTGGAAATGTATTTATGGCTTAAAAATAACAAAAAAACTATAGAATTTTTATGTAGCAAATCATTAATTTTGTCACAAATTATTAGCGCTTGGGAGAAGATAAAAAAACAAAAACAAATCTCTGATAAAATAATTAAGTCATCCCATTTGATCATTTTAGAAGATAATATTGAGGATATTTCTTTAAATAAATGGTCTAAATATCAATGGACGATTGGAGATATCCTCCATGATGATCAAATTCTACCCTTTGTGGACATTCAAACTAAACTTCATCTCCCTAACAAAGAATTTTTCTCTTATTTAAGAATAAAACATTTTCTAAATATGTTTTTATTAAATATGTCACCAAAAATTGATATTCTTTTTCAAACTATTTTTAGATATACCAAGGTTAATAAAATTCTTTCAAAAGCTACTAATTTGTTATCCAACCTTGATCAACAACCCTTAAATATACTTGATAAATGGAAAAATATCCTAAAGATTGATATAACTGAGCAGGAATGGTGTATGTCTCTTAGAGACACTCGTAAATACATTCATTGTCAGAATTTATTTGAATGTCAATATAAGGTTATGTATAAATGGTATCTGACTCCATATAAATTAGCTAAGATGTACCCAGGTCAAACTTCTCACTGCTGGCGTTGTGGTTTTACAGAGGGAACATTCGTCCATATATGGTGGCATTGTAAATTGGTTAAAAACCTTTGGGAGAGGTCCTTCGAAATTCTTAAATGTTTATTTAATATCACAATCAAAAAAGGCCCAGATACAGCATTGTTACATTTAAACTGGAAACTCTCTTCCACTCCATCTAAATGCCTTGTAAACCATTGTTTCCTGGCAGTAAAAATAATAATAGCAAGGCAATGGAAGTCACATCTCCCTTTTTTGAGGAGTCAGCTTGTCAATCAAATTCTATATCAATTTCAAATGGAAAAAGATTTACCACTTCCTTCTATATTTTCTTTAAAAAAACAAGATCAATATATAAATTGGATACGGATCTTAGAAAACAAATGAATTAATCCTTTGTACCTCTTCCTGCTTGGATTGCGGTAGACCCTAATAAAATTCTTATTATAGGGATACTTCCTTTTAGATTTTCAGACTGACCATGGCCCATATATATATGTATTTATATTTACACATCTATATCTATTTTTTGCTAGATGATAATTTTATAAGATATAGAATATATTTGTACTGTGAGATCTTTAGCTGTCTAGCTTGAGATTTACCTAATATATAGGTTTAAATCAGTTGTAACAATGTAAACTATATGTTTTTTTTATTTTTTTTTGTCACACTTGTCTTGTTTCTGTATGCACTTTATTATTTGTCAATGTATGAAAAAATGTTTTAATAATAAAAAAAAGGAAAGGGAAAAAAAAACAAAAAAGAAACAATGGTTTATAGCCTAGGCATTAGACTAGAATTTACATATTTTGTGAGCTTCACAAGACTGACAGAAAGGAGCTAGATCTGAAAGTGCAGAAAACTTGCAAGTCAAGCAATAACACTGTCTCACAAGAAATCATGTTTGTTTCACGTTCTGCTTAAAAGCAATGGCTGATTCAGATTTATATCTAACACAAACTGAATCTCCCAAATAATTAACAGAATTTCCCATCTGAGATGTTGAACTACATCAGTTATGTAAATGTAAAAAAGGAGAAGTTTAGCAGTCTAGTTCCCATTCATGGATTACAGTTTCTTCAATAAAACTTCAATTTATTAGATTCACATAAAAAAAAAAAAAAAATCAAAATCCAGACATTACCATTGACAGTCACACTTTCCTTGGACAATATCTATCAGAAAGCAAAAAAGATGAGTTATGGCAGCATGATTATAGTTATGAGAATGGCTAACATACCTGTGCTTGTGAGCCCTTAGATCATACTGTTTATACACTTGAATGGTCTGTAAATATGTGGATATTATACATGTGGTGGTGGTAGAGAAAGTTGCTTTCCTTTTAATAAGATATAGTTTTTGTTTTCTGTGCAGCACTGAATAATAGAGGTGATATATGGCTACTCGGTACATATGGTAACATCATTAACTCCAGAAGAATTATTAAAGAGATACGGTTTATGAGCAATATGAAATCTTTCATTATACCGACGTCTACTTTTTTGGTAACCGTGCAAGGAAGTGTCATGGTTTTATCGGTGACCACATGATCACATTGCATACAGGTATGAAGTGCTCAGAGTTCTTTGGAAAGGATCGTCTATACAAGTGTTGAAGGTGTACGATCCCAAACTGTAACAGCATGTGGCATTAAAAATGGTCCATAACGAGAAAGGTTGTCATCAGCAGGCCATCGGTGAGATACAAATACTTAAACATCTGATGATACAGGACAAGGATAACAACATGAATGTCAATCACATGCTGGACTACTTTCCATTCCAATATCATCTATGAATGACATTTGAACTACTTATCATGGAAACTTCTTAGGAAAAAAAATTACCAACAGTGCTTACATTTATAAACTTGATTTTACAGTGCTTGAATTCCCTGCAAATAAATAAAATCATCCATTGTGACTTCGGACCAGAAAACATTCCTATAAAGGACCTTACAAAACTGACTTCAAGGTGATAGACACTGGATCAAGCCGCTACTGTCATTGAGAGATACATCCAGACTAGATTTTAGCTTGCGCCTGAAGTCATCCTTGGCGGTCACTGCAGAATTCCTATTGATATGTGGAGCCTGGGTTGCATTCCTGCTGACCTGTTAACTGTAGATCCACTATTACCTGGGGAAGGTGAATACTAACTTTCATGTATAATTGTTATTTGGTATGTCACCCAAAAAAGCGCTTGGATCTTTCAATAGATACTACAGGTGTTTCACCACCAAAGGACACCCTGATATTTGCACTGGTAGATACCTGTCAGATGGAATCCGTGGTGCTGAATGGCGCTCACTCTGAAGTATGAACATGACGTGGTCCACATGACAGTCGAGACTTGGTCACCGCACTGAAGGGCTGTGAACACCCACTTTTTATGAATTTCTAATCCAGTGCTTTGAATGGGATCTTGAACAGAACATGACACTTAGCCAGGCGTTACAGCATCCATGGCTACAGGGACGAGACACTTGTCAAAGCCTCCAAAAGGGAAACATGGCTGATCATGATTCTTTTAAAGCCATGCTGAATTACATTTATTTCTTATTTAATAAATGATAAGAAAAAATATTCTGTAATATTTTATTTTTATTATTATTAATAGCATGTGTCATTGTAAACAATAGTGACAATGCTTTAAGTTTTCTAACAGATTTCTGATTTGTATTTGATTTTAGGAAACGTCATGCCCACTAACTCAACCATTCTGACTGTTAAGTTACATTGGTGTCTAAGGTGTTAAAATGAATCATTTCAAAAATCCTTATTTTGAATGCATTTTACATATGTAATGCTAAGAAAACACATGATTGGGCGTGATGTGAACAGAGTTCAAACTAACTTTTGAGACGGCTTACTGGGAGTTGTATGAATGAACTGGAGACTACTGGTATAACATTGTTCATTTGGTAAGGCACAACTTACACTGCATGAGACATGATTATAGAAGTTTTGAGTACTATTTGTGATGAATGTTTTTAATCTGTAACTCTTATCCTTAGTTTTTTGAATGGGTTAAACAGATTTTACCTTTGAATGGTTTCACAGATATGAGCCAACTAAACAAGCCTTTTGTAAGGAAACAAGAAAGCACGAGAGAGCATGAGCAATCGGTTCCCCGTGGGGCTGGGCCTGGATGAAAAAGTCTCCAGAAAAGACCAGGGCGTATGAGAAGCTTGAACTATAGAGACAGTGCCGTACTGGGTCACTGTGAAATTTTTTCATTGGGCCACTTAGTTTGGGGCTGATCAGTTTCTGCAGCGTGCCGCCAGCGATGGGGAGGTGCAATATTTGGCAGCAGGCCAGTCTACTGCGTGCAATACACAGAGCTCTCTTTTTATCCAATCTGTGTGCAGCCAGGATATGATATCATGATGTATGAAGGTAAAGAATGGGACAGACTGACCAAGTCCTGGTCCGAAGGCATCCAAGTGATGTTAGATATACCTGCAATAATTGTGCAGTGTGTGTCAGAGAATCTACAGTGTGTCTGCAGTAGTCTGTGTTTTTGGGTCAGTGTTTGTCTACGTATGGTGCACTAAGAGTCTGTTTGTGAATCAGTGCAAGGGTCACTGAATGTGATTGTTTTCATAGATCAGTGAGTGTCTGTGTGTGTGTGTATGCATGATGCACTGAGAGTGTGTGTATGAAATTGCACATAGTGTGTTTTGAATCAGTGTGTTTGCATGGGTCGGTGAATGTGTGTGTATCTAGGTCAGTTAGTGTTCATGTAGGTAACTGAGTGTGAGTGTGTACTTGTGCACATGTGTATGCGAAAAGGGCAAAGTTTTATTTAAAAAAATCATATATACGTAGATTAATATATGTTTATGAAATTTTTATATATCATAAGTAGAAATCTTTCTCTCTCTCTCTCTCTCTCTCTCTCTCTCTCTCTCTCTCTCTCTCTATATATATATATATATAACATGTTTATAATATATACACAAAGATTACTGTAACTACACGCATTGATATACATCTATGTATCAGAAACTTATTTAATAAACTCAGACAAATAACATATCAGTCCAGAACTGAATATTTATTAGATGATCAGAAGAATAAAATAACTTACCCAACAAAAATCAGCAACATGTTTGCTAACTTTACTTATAAATCCTTGGAATTGGAATTATTTACAAAATTTTTTTACTTCTGATGAAATTTTAGAGGCTATCAAAAAGACTCACACTGGCAAGGTGTGGCACCAGACGATTTCCCCATACAATATTACAGGATCTTTTTAGACATACTTATTCCACATTTAACCAAACTAAATTGAAAACTATTGGAATGAAGGAGTGAAGCCAGAAGAGGCCTTGAAAGCTAGAATTGTCACCTTGTCGAAGCCGGGAAAGACACCTGATAGGTGCTCTAATTTTCACCCAATATCACTGATGAATAATGACACTAAATTGTATGCCGAAGTTTTAATAGATTGGCTTTATTTATCCCCTCACTTGTCAACAATGACCAAGTTGGTTTTGTTATGGGCAGACAATCACCAGATGGCACCAGGTTTATTAACTTAGCACATCAAATAAAATCTGATAGGACGCCTTCTCTGCTCCTATCTGTGGAGGCGGAGAAGGTGTTTGATAGGATACACTGGGGCTATCGCTATCTGAAGGAGGTTACATTTTTATTAATGCAATATTCGCATTGTATTGCAATCCCACTTCAGAGGTTTTTGCCTCAGGTTTTACCTCTGATACGTTTGTTATGGTATGGTTATGGTACAGGGATGTCCTTTGTCACCATTATTGTTTATTCTAGCTTGGGAACCCCTGGCTGTGACCATAAGAGGTATGGGTAAATTTGAGGGAATAAGGATTAGAAATAGTGTACACAAAATAGGTCTGTTCGCAGATGACATGATCCTGTCTCTCAGAAACCCTGAGTCCTCCACGGGCCCACTAAATTATATTCTACAGCCATTTGGCAAAATCGCTTATTATAAAATAAATTCTCACAAGACGCAAGTGCTACCACGTAATATTCCAAAGCCTGTGTTGGTGGATATGAAGGTAAGATACCAGTTTGACTGCATAGAGTTTTATATCTCCTATTTAGGTGTCAATTTAACCAAAAACTGTCAAAGATGCATTTTTTTTTTATTTGACCAGCCTATGGCCTGAACTCAAGGTTGAGCTAGAAAGATGGGCTGGACTTGAAATATCATGGTTAGGCAGAATAGCATCACATAATATGAGTGTCCTTCGTAAGATTTTGTATTGTATTAGAGCCATTCCCCTGATGGTTCCAATGTCCTTTTTCAAATGAGTGTATTCTGATTTACTAAAATTTATTTTGAAGAATAAACTGTGTTGATGTAAATTGACAGTTTTGCAGGCATTACGGGGTTATGGAGGGCTGGGGATGCCAGATTTTAGAAAATATTGCCATACTACTAATGCAGCTATCAAATTCAATCTGGACTTTAATAAACTAAAATGGTTGGAAATGGAAACTGATAAATTATTATCTAAATCCATCTAGAAATGGAAACTGATAAACATTCAATCAAATATTTGATTTGGCTTCCCAGTTCAAAGAGACCAAAATTATATGAAATGTTTCCATCCACAAAAATTTCAATAAAAGCATAGGACATTCTATAAAACCCAATTCAAATTGGTCTAGGGTCATGCTGCTCTCCATTTTGAAACAGTATGTGCCACAATTGGATTTAAATGAATGGCAGTCGAAATCAATTTATAGTATTGATAATTTTTTTGAAAATAACTAATTGATTACATTTAACAAATGAAAAACAAAATATGATTTGGAGGATGTTCTGGCTCCCCAGTACTCTGTCTGATTTCTAGAACCTTGTAAGAAAAATGTTATTTCCCTCAATTAGACCAAAAATGTGAAAAGTTGAACAATTCAACTTTGGAAAAAAAATATTTATTTAACCCTAATCAGAAGCATACAATTTCTTTATTCTACTCTCTTTTGTTTCCGACCAATACAGGCACACTGAACTTTATGTTGGCCTGGGAGAGGGATCTGGGCCTTCAGTGGGAACTGGAAGAATGGTTAAGGACAGGCATAGGCAACCTTCGGCACTGCAGATGTTTTGTACTACACCTCCCATGATGCTTTGCCAGCATTATGGGTGTAAGAGCATTATGGGGGATGTAGTCCACACCATCTGGAGTGCCGGAGGTTGCCTATCCCTGGTTTAGGATATCTACATCCCTTAAAGGGATGCTCTGGCCATGCTCTGGCCATATGGAGAACCATTACAAGATCTTGTACCGTTGGCACCAGGCCCCTTCAAGGTTACACAAAATGAATAAAGATTTTTTGGATAGATGCTGGAGGGGCTGTGGTAACCTTGGGCCACTGTCTCACATATGGTGGCACTGTGAAATTTTTTTATATTTATGGAAGAATATCCATTCCTTAACTAAAATGATAGATCCATCCATTGTGACATTCACACCAGACTTGGGATTGTTTAAGAGATTTCCTGATGCAACCAATAGAATAGATAATGTTGCAGTGTAAGCATGCAGAAGCCAAACACAGAAATATTGGACACAGGTCTTCAGGAAGTAACAGGCCTTTATTCACATTACCGATCGGGTCTCAGATGAACTCCTGTTCCAACATTCTGAGAGACCAACACATAGTGTACATTCCTTATATAGCACTATAACTCCTCCCATTAATAGCTACACCCACATATACCTTTAACCAATCAATGAGCAGAATATAGACTTGTACATCTAGTCAAACCACATGGCTCATCCAAGACAAAGGAAATAAGTGCAATTTCAGTTCCTGCATTCCTGCACATGCTCAGTACACTGATGACAGTATCCTAGCTACATGTAGCTAACCAACTGACACAACATACACATATGCCACATGGAGATTTTGGCCTACTAAATTTTAACCATGCTGGAATCCCATCACATTCCCCCCTTTTGATGCCTCTGATATAACATTATTCCAGATGCATCACCAATCACAGTTTTACCTACATCTCTCAAGTAGCCATTGAACCAGAGTAGACCTTGTAAGCATCTTAAAAACTCCTTCAACATTCTTCATCCTGAATATATTCTCTTCCGGCTAGGGGATCATATCTTCCAGACAGCCATTACATGGGCAGCTGTCTTTCTCTCTATAGTACTCTCTATAATACTATGTAGGGACCTTACCACTAGTGGAATTAGACAGGGCAGGAGGAGGCACAAAAAAAATATAATAAATTCTACTCCTCCTACTAATGTCTTAATTCCTCCAAGCTGCTCATACCAACTACTTAGGTTATACCCATTCCAGACCTGAGTAGGTACATGCTCAAATTTAACCATGTGGCTTGTAAGTTCAGCCACTGCCTGCCCTTCATCATCTATGTGCAGACAACAGTTACTTAGATTAAACTTTCCGCATACACCTCCTTCTACTGCTAGTAAGTAATCAAGGGCTAGCCTATTCTGGTATATGGCTGATCACATCTTGGTATTTTGCTTAGCTAGAAGATTAAGCACTTGAGCTGTCTCATTAGTAATAATCTCAACTACCGCCCGTAGTCTAATAATGCGGTTGAGCATATATAATCGGAGTTCTATATCCATAAGTGCCATCTTCTGCCCAAGTAGCAGGTCCATAATAATTAATAATACGTTGAGGGGGCCACTCATTATCTTCCCAGCTACCTGTATTCAAGGATGCTCTCTCCCTTTTATGATTTACATCGTAAACCTTAACTCCCAAGGTCTCTCCTGTTTCGATTGGCAACAAGAAGAAGGATGGCTTTGGCATACCTAATACACATGCCCCTTCCCAATCTTGTGGTAACTCCGAATAAGTTTTCTTACCACAAATCCAGTATAAATTTGCTGGGGCTTTCCAACTAGATGTAGCCGATAAGTCAAACCATACCTCCTTTTAATGAGTGTAATTGGCAAACGGATTAGTAGGTTCCGAGACATTTGAAGCTGACCACCAAGTAGTATTTTAGTATTAACATTATAGGCTTTTTGTCTCAAGCAAGTTAGCTCACCTACAGACGTGTTATACATTGTCCCTTTCCTGGCTATACAAACATAACCTATAATGGAGGTTTTTAACCACCATTCCAATTTACTTCTAGTACTTACTTGATGATCAGACTGGAAAGGTATCTGTTGTTCATATGTCTCAGAGCCAGGGTACCATATTTCCTTTGCCTCCCATGGCCACTGGTCTCCCATATTAGTACCTCCACACACATAGCAATTAGTTACATTAAGACTACCTGCAATACCCTCAGCCAAATCAATAAATAGGTTGTTAACATTATGGGGAATTTTATCCTCAGTACTCATCTCCTCATAAAAGGAATGAGAAACCTGATGAGTTTGAGTTGCCACTGTCTCAGTTTCAAGACCTACATATATTATTGTTCCTGAATCTACTCCTGTGCCATATATTTGAAACCCAAACAGACCTCCAAACCTGTCAATAAAGTACTGCAGATTGGAAATGGTCATGTGAACGGGGTTACACACATAGTTTTACAGTATGGTGTGGTAGGCAACCTTTGGATAATCATATCTTGATCCACTGTTTTTCCCAGGTTGCCCAACCTACACATGACAAATAGGGGCAGAAGTTAGTCTCTATTTGGGCAATCAGGATCAGTAGATCTTTTACTGGGACATAAGTATTTATCATTAAACCCATAAGTTCGTTCCCATTTAAGATTACCACATACATTCCAAAGTCTTCCACTACCCGAAATCGCCTTACATGCATCAAATAGTAGAATACCCGCGGAATGTATGGTGCTTATCACAGTCCTATTTATTAATGTCCCCTGGGAGTTACTATTCCGAATTACCAACCAAATTGTACGGGGTTGGAAATGGGGATCAAAACATTTAGACTCTCCTGATATTGGCTTGCACACACTATAATCAATATCCAAATATCTACATCTAGATACAGATCCCTTACATTCATACTGTGAGTGCCAGATGAGAGTTTGGGATATTTGGTTACCTGTTTTAGTAGTCTTAATGCAACTATCGCAATTCGGTATGTCTGTACTCCTACCTTCCTGAAAAATCATAAAAATACTAAGACACAATAAAACACATTATTCCTGAAATCCTCATTTTTCTTCGACCGTGCGATGGCCTCTCAGCTTCCCGATTGTGAGGGCTGCAAGGATGTTGTTCTTCTGATCCTCACTTTCCTTCACAGAGATCCCTTCAAGATACTCTGGCTATGACACGTAGGCAGGTGGTCAGGCTTTATTATGGCCGTCAAAACACCTACTTGATGATCTTTGTAGACTTTTAACTAGAATGTCTCGATATCCCCTCGTCACTCCGACTGAGTTGCACGCTTCAACCGGGTCCTGCAAGGATTCTCAGGATCTGGAGTAGCTTGCCAAGAGTCTGCTGCTGGTTTAACCTTAGAATGATGAATCCAAGGAGTCACTTCCGCCACCTTTACAGCTGTTGGGGTAGATAAAAGAACAACATACAAAGGCTAACAGGATACACCCCGAGCTTTAACTCAATATGTATTGGTGGGATATTACGAGCAAGTCCTGGAGGATTATTTTCTTCCCATACTCCTGGAATGTCAAGTAAGGATTCATCACTCTTAGGGTTAACACTTGTCACTATGGAATAGAAGCGTCATTCTTCTTCCCTTGGCACCGATATCACCATTATGCCTGG
The DNA here is from genome assembly GCA_933207985.1 of Pelobates cultripes. Classification (NCBI taxonomy): domain Eukaryota; kingdom Metazoa; phylum Chordata; class Amphibia; order Anura; family Pelobatidae; genus Pelobates; species Pelobates cultripes. Next base: position 298,838,936 of record OW240914.1, read on the forward strand.
TAATCCCTTAAACTTCAGAGATGTTAATCCATTAGGTAAAAGGTTATCTGAGCTTAAAGCTTCGATAATAGATCTCATCCTAAAAGTTGAATCGGACACTCTGGCATATATAGGAACTAATGCTTCACCACATGGCCTCCCAGAATACAAGTGCGACTCTTAAGAACCAGTCTAGCTGCACTTCTCCCAGTAGCTCCTATCACAGTTATAGTCTTCCCCGAAGGCGGAGCCACCATCTTAGTCACCACAGAATGTTCAGCACCTGTGTCGATCATGAAAGAACTTCTCTTTCCCCCTATTGCTACATCGACCATAGGCTCCGCTCGACCAAGTGGGATGGAGCCCAGTCGGTATCAATAGTCTTCCATGATAGTGTCAGCCAGACCCACAAAATCTCTATCCTCTCTTTCTCTAGGTCTCTGCGTGGGTGGATAGTATCTGTCTCCTTGAACACTTCCTCTACTATTCCCACCATTCCCTCTAAAACTTCCTCTTACTCTATAACTACCACTATAACCTCCTCATACCCTTCTCTCTCCTTGTCTATCACCTTCATACTGCTCTCTCTGTGGACACTCACTCTTCCAATGTCCCTCCTTTCTACAATACGCACATTAATTCCTACTTAAAGTCCCTTGCTCAGCCTATTCTCGTCTCCTCTATTCACTTCCCTGTCTTTCTACACTTAAGATAGCTACCGCTAGCATATCTGCCTTTTTCCTCATTTTACGTTCTTGCTCCCACTTTACCTCTGTCTCCCTATTACTATCACCTTGGGCCTGGCTGACAAATGCTGAGTCTATCATTCGGAAGTTTTCAGGATTGAAAGAAGTGTACAATCTATTTGACTCAAGCAGTGTCTAATATGGGACTTCGGCAAGGCTGCCCAATAATAGGTTCCAGTCTAGGATTAGTAAAATAGGTGAAAGGGGGTGAGCTAATTTTATTAGTCGGCATTTGGTGGATGAAAAAACTTTTTGTTTAAAGTGTTAAACCAAAAACCTACCAGTAGGTGTCACCAGAGGGTAATTGTATCAAAATAATCTTTATGGGTCTAATAAGAAAACTCAACTTTTAATATATTTATACATAAAATAAAACCTTATAGCAATAAATATATTAAAATAGGGTAAGCAATCCTACATCTATCTGTTATAAACAATGTATTATCAATGTAACTCCCGAAGATGGCCAGTAGGTGGCCTAGAGTGCCTCCCTAAAGTCAAATGAAACAAATAGACTTTAATTAATTATGTCCTATTTTATTATTACTTATTTTAATCAATGTCCACCCTGCTAGCTAGGCTTGATTAAATCTTTAGTTCTAAGGTAAATTAAACATTTCAGTTTGTAGTTTAGTAAAAGGGGACATTTTGGACAAAGCTGGGAGGGGCCCATCCAGTAACTAAAATAAAGACCATATACCATCTGATACCATTGATCATTGATTAGGGGGAGGGGTAGTACAGAAATACAAGAGTTTGAAACACAGGAACAGATAGGTATGTGGGTAGGCGGGGACAGTAGAGCAGGGAGAGTGCAAATACTGACTATCCAGTGTTGGGAGGAAGAATGGGGGCGTGGCTACTCTAGCTCTGGAGGATGTTTGGGGGGTTGGTAATCAGATGCCAGGGGGGGAGGGGATGTCCAAAGCAGTTGTAATTAAGTCCTTAGTTCTGACCACCATATGGCTACATTGTTTCCCATATGACACAGTTTAATTCACCAAGGCAGTTTTTCAACAAATCAGTTTCCAACAGTCAATTTATAGAAACTGATCATAGAATTCCAGCCTACTAGTTACAGCCACATGTACACCCTGCACTAAATTTAAGTGAAGACTGCTACATGGAGGCCATGCGGCCACCAGGACAGGCTACTCCCTACTTTTTTTTTTTTTTTAAACATACAAGACAAAGCCTTGTGAATCAGAAGATTATTTCAACAGAGCATCTGATTCAAAAAGCTGTACAAATATACACACAGTTTCAACAGTCACACCAATCTCCTTATCACCAGCAACACATTGCGCAGTCACTAGGCCCAAACACACACACAGGATCCTCACATGCTCAACAATATCACGACGTCGCACACACGAAATTAAATCAAAAACCCACCAAAGACTATACACTTATCAATGTAACTATTATTCAAACCATACAACTATCCACGCTATTAATCCATATAAACTAACCGATCACATAACATTTCAACAAATTTCATCTCTACAATTATCCGTACTATAAATCAACTTTTGACTAACCAACTATATCACATTCTAGTAACCTCATCTTTACAGTCAGTGGTTATGGTACAGTTAGTAAGTGGTTATAATACAGTTTTAAAGTCACAGATCAGTTAGTAACAGTTATGGTATTATACATATAACATAAAACAGCAATTGTTAGTAATTTTTACACAATGTCAGTGGTTATGGTACATGTCAGTAGTTATGGTACCGTGCGCTATTTTACAGTTATACACACAATTTACACTCCCACTAGACAGCAGAGCTCTAACTTTCTAGTAGGACATACAAGTTAACCAATTCACCAACTACAATATATTTAACAACATTTACAATAATCCCAACTATTCTAACTGGCCAGCACCTCGAGAGCTTTCGATCTATTTATACACCAGAGATTCGATAAGTTCTTCGCTGCCCAGACACCACGTATAGCGAACTAGAGGGCAGAATTTACACAGTACCCAGCTAGTCTATTAAACTATCAATAAGCTAGTGGCTGGATTTACAACAGAGCACACTTAGTTAAGATAGGTGAAATCTAGCAAACTATAATATACAACAGAGTATGCTAGTCTCCCGGTCCCCCCGACCTAGCGAACAAAATTTACACCCTAGATACGCTAGTCAAGACAGGACACCGGTGTCCGACATGAGCTATTTACACCAGAACTCAGTCTGACCCAAACCACCTATATTAGACGGGCTGACTACAGAGCGTCTAATTTCCAGATAAGTGTTGCGCTTTCACTTCTTCCATCCATAAGGACAGGGCAGATTCCAATAACCGGTTCCAAATATAAAACCCCTTGTGGGTCTACCGCTCTAACGGTATCAATCTCACCTGCTAATTTCTGGACCTGGGTTCACTCATAGACGGAACAATCCGGGACTCACTGCGCAGAAGCCGATGATCTCCTGGACAAAAGGCCAGTGGCGCCGAGACGAAAGGAGGTCCACGCAGTAGAAGTCCAGGATTGTAGCGTAGAAGGTTTGGTAAAAGTTTACCGTCTCAAATCTCTGTGCCAGCTTCCGTGCGATGAGGTTCCCGGCCCAATTGCACCAGAAATGTTGCAGTGTAAGCATGCAGAAGCCAAACACAGAAATATTGGACACAGGTCTTCAGGAAGTAACAGGCCTTTATTCACATTACCGATCGGGTCTCAGATGAACTCCTGTTCCAACATTCTGAGAGACCAACACATAGTGTACATTCCTTATATAGCACTATAACTCCTCCCATTAATAGCTACACCCACATATACCTTTAACCAATCAATGAGCAGAATATAGACTTGTACATCTAGTCAAACCACATGGCTCATCCAAGACAAAGGAAATAAGTGCAATTTCAGTTCCTGCATTCCTGCACATGCTCAGTACACTGATGACAGTATCCTAGCTACATGTAGCTAACCAACTGACACAACATACACATATGCCACATGGAGATTTTGGCCTACTAAATTTTAACCATGCTGGAATCCCATCACAATAAGATGATGATAACGTCAATCATACCCTGCTACTGGAAGTCGCCAACCGTTCCATCCATAAAGGAAGTGCTTATTTTGGCATTGGAAAACAAAAGGTATGAATTGGCATTGAGGCAACCATCCCCTAACAATGTTATATTACGGTTTCACTGGGACACTTGGCAGGATTATATAAAGAAAAAATATTGGATATAATTAATCTCACACACACTGCAATACCATTTATATGGTAACTATTGAATTTTATTTTTAAATACTTCAGTGTACTCTGTATTGTACATCATAACTTTTAAACACCTGTCATTCCCCCTTTTAATTAGATTTCCCCCCTTCCCTTCTTGTTACCCCATATTATAACTGTTTAATTTCTATTTTATTCCAATATTGTTTTGCTCTATAAAAACCTGTAAATTAAAACTATTTGAACAAAAACATATTATTTCTCTCAATTGGCTGCTTTCAGTTCATTACCGTCTTCATACTGTGGAGGAAGAAAGCTGGATCAGCAGAGTTGGGCTTTTGAGCCCTAATATGAGAGCTAAATCATTATAAAATAGTTTAACCCCTGAATGTAAGACAGCCATGGACACTCCTGCCCCAATCACCTGAAGTTGTTATGAGGATGGGGTTATTCCTTTAAGAATAAACAAATAATGTCTTTCTTTAAAATAGAGGTGCAAAACAATAAGTCAGCATTTTGAGTCCTATTGCCAGATTTATCATAGCACCTCCAGATAATGAGGCTGAAACTTGTCTGTTTTCCATTGCATGTCTGCTTAAAATAAACAGTTTCATTTTGTTTATTTTATAGTCCTATAAGTACCTGCATATATGGTGTTCTACCTGCCAAGAACAGACTGACAGCAATCTGGGCCCCTGGGCTATTGTAGGACATTGCACACAGTAACATTGCACAGAGAGAGTCATTCAAAATGATTCTGCACTTAGTCATTTACACAGGGGTCAAGTCCTGGGGAAAAAAGTGTGGGAACTAACCCAAGATTCCCGCCTCCCCTCTCCTTCCCCCCCTTAAATTTTTTTTTTTTAAATTACACTCCTATGCATATAGTGCAGTGCAGGGTGTGTATAATGAATGTAGTGTGTTTGTAGTGAATGCAGAGTATGAATAATAAATGTAGTGTGTTTGTAGTGAGTGCAGAGTGTGTATAATGAATGCAGTGTGTTTTTAGTGAGTGCATAGTGTGTATAATGAATGTAGTGTATTTGTAGTGAGTGCAGTGTGTATAATGAATGCAGTGTATTTTTAGTGAGTGCAGAGTGTGTATAATGAATGTAGTGTATTTGTAGTGAGTGCAGTGTGTATAATGAATGTAGTGTGTTTGTAGTGAATGCAGAGTATGAATAATAAATGTAGTGTGTTTGTAGTGAGTGCAGTGTGAATAATAATTGTAGTGTATTTGTAGTGAGTGCAGAGTGTGTATAATGAATGCAGTGTGTTTTTAGTGAGTGCATAGTGTGTATAATGAATGTAGTGTATTTGTAGTGAGTGCAGTGTGTATAATGAATGCCGTGTGTTTTTAGTGAGTGCAGAGTGTGTATAATGAATGTAGTGTATTTGTAGTGAGTGCAGTGTGTATAATAAATGTAGTGTATTTGTAGTGAGTGCAGTGTGTATAATAAATGTAGTGTGTATAGTGAATGCAGTGTTTTTGTAGTGAGTGCAGAGTGTGTATAATGAATGTAGTGTGTTTGTAGTAAGTGCAAATTATGTATAATGAATTTAATGTGTTTGTAGTGAGCGCAGAGTGTGTAGTGTGTTTGTAGTGAATGCAGAGTGTGTATAGTGAATG
>OW240914.1:298844593-298875285 GCA_933207985.1 Pelobates cultripes
ACTGCCAAGATGGCCGGACGCACTCTCTGACAGCTCCGGCTCCAACGGGCAAAAAAATCACGAATCTCGACCTACCAAGCAATGTCAGCAGTGCATGGTGCCAGGAAAACGATACAGGACCCTACACGGAACATACCGATACCTGTCCCGCATCAAAACGCGAAACGACCGACCATGAGGCCTAAACAGGAGCGGGGCCTAAAGCCTGGGGGAGGCGGCCGATCTCCCGGCAAGGGAACTGCTCATAAGCATGAATCAAACGCTGCCCTGCTACCCCCCCCACCCCCACCCCCCTGGACCGGCGGGGGATATCCCGGTCCACGCTGGGGAAGCCCACCCCTGCAAAGCAATGCGAACAAGCGACAAATACTGTGGTGAGACGAAACCGCCAGTGCTCAGGCAAGATGGCGCAGATGGCACGGCCGGCGACACAACACACCCGTTTACAACCACCCAAGCATACCTTGGACTTCTTTGACCAACTCTGTGCAAGCCTCTGGACGAAGCTCAGGGACAAAGGTCATGCCTTCAGACTAGCAAGGGGACTGGCGGCAGCGTGGATTCGCCGAGCAGTCCGGTGACACCTGTGTGGATTCCCGCCAAGTGTCGCCAGGGAGGCCTCCCGAAGGCGCCGACAAACAAGATGGCGGGAAAAGGCGACATGTCCCGCGGGTGATAGCAATCACTCCCACACACACCAGGGCAAGGCCAGCCAGCATACCCAAGCTGTCTACCACACAGTGACCTCGGAGACTTCCGACCTCCACGCTAACCTCACTAACCCCCGAACCCCAGCCTGCGGCAGCAAGACTTACCAGAACGGTGAACGCCGCACAGGGGCCGCGGGAAAGGTCCGGCGAGAAGAACAACCAAAGGCTTTAACCTCTTGTACGCTGGCAAACGAGGGAGTCAGGCACCTGTACACCTGCAGCTTCCCAGTACAGGGCATCGGCTGAGCAGTCTCACACGGGACACGGGTCCTTTTGTGTTTATACTGTTAACTGCAAGTAGTCTGATTATGGACAGATTCCTACTATTGCCTATTCAACCTGATGTATATTAGTCACAGCTCTATACTAACAAACATATCTCTTATACGCTAAGGTATAGGACAGTGAAGCTCATATGACATCTCACACAAAGGTTCTGTCTTGTATACAACATACTCCCTTATTGTATTTTACTTCCTCTTAAGGAATATTGTATAGGCCTAGCATGTTTACACACTGTGCGTCCCAGCATCACATTGCGCTTAACTCTATTCAGTTACTAAGTAGATATACACTCAAACGACTGAACAGCGATACCCAGTATAATGCTACCTAAACTTGTTCCCTACCATGTTAATATGACTCACGGAAATCCCTGTGTATATACACACTAGCCTTCACCCAGAACGTGGGTTTAGACCAAAATGTCTTGCCTTAGTTTAGGCTTGTTGCACATCCACGTTACTTACTCCGTAACTGCAATAATCTGTAGACGAGTAGCAAGCCAATGCACAGACAACACTTAGAACTAGCCTGTAGCGCACACTGGAATGTTTATATATACATGATTTGCGACGCCAGCAACTAGTTAGTTAATATGCCGAACACGACTACTTAAGGTTTGGACACTCTCTAAAGTTGCTTCTGTAAGCTGATCGTATTGCTTAACATTGTACTCGAAATATACACAGTTAAACGACAACCTTTATATTTAAAAATTTGTGCACTGTTATTGCATACCCCATTGTTATAATTGTAATGGAACTAACGTGTGGAGTGCCGTTGGGGTACCACACACATGTCTGTTCAACCCATATGCACTGCAAAAATAAAGAATTAAAAAAAAAAAAAAATGCAGTCCTTATATCTTTAATTCTACATATTTAGTTTCATTTTTGGATTCTTCAGAGGTTTTAACAGCCAACTAAGAACAGATAAAATAAGATCCATTCAAATTAGTAAGTGCCATTGTAGTTTTGTGAGGACTAGCTAACTAGCTAACCAGCTAATTTTGGGAAACCATAATACTGAGCCACTTGCTTCTTGTTTAATACCACCTTTGAATTTTACACAGTTAAACACTTAGGTTTCAAACCAAAACCTAGAATTTATGCTGTGTTTGTTCCACCAGAAATATTAAATATTGTTATGATTTTAGGACAGTCATTTATTTCTTTTAGTATCCTACATGAAAACCTAACACAACATTAAGTATGATTAAAATGTAAAAAATTGAAAAAAATTTAAACTTTTTTTTTTGCCAATGTCACATGTAATCATTTCATACTTCAAGGGCAACTAAACATTTTTTTAAACTATATTAATGTATCAGTCCTGATTGTGAAATGACTCATATTTAAAAATATATATATTTTTAGTAGTTTATACCTACAACAAATCTACTCCTAACCCTATGGTTATACTAACTCTAACCCTACACCACCCCTAACCTTAACCATGCATTATCCCTAACCCTAACCCAGCATTAACCCTTTCCTTACATTAACCGTACCACAACAGCAACCCTAACCCTACACTAACGATAACCCTAGCGCAAAGGGATTCCAAGCGTACACAAGACAGAGAGCTCTGTGTGACTGGAGAATGAGATAGAAAAAGAAAATATCAAATAATTAAAATAATTATAGCACAACCTATAACTAATGTTTAGTTTATTAGTTTGTGATAACATTGAGGAAGCAACAGTTTTATTTAAATAAATCAGTTTAAAATAAATTGGACACAGATTATTTTCATCTAACCAAACTAAATATAGCTGCAAATGGTGGTGATTGGCTGTGGGGAGAGTCTAATTAGCAACTGAGCCCACACTTATCTCTCATTGGTTGAGCTGCACTGTTTAACTGCCAATCAGGAGGATGCTTTGAAATTGGATATTACCCACTTATGGGTTATGACATAATTTTGATTGTTAACTGAGCTGTGCAAGCATTCAGTGGAGCAGAAACAGTCAGTTGTTTAGAATATTTAGTTAGGTAGAAGCAGTCAGTTGAGCAAATGTAGTCAGGCACAGGAGCCAACAGTGCCCAAGGCACCAGCCATGCTGAAGGTGGCAGTTAAGCAGATGGTGCCATTCATGCACAAGTCACCAATTAAGCCAAAGATGTCAGCCATACATTATGGATCAGTTAAGCAGAACTCACCAACCATGCTGAAGGCTCCAGTTGTGCAGAAGGTGCCTGTCATACACAAAAGGCCAGCCATGCCAAAAGAGCTAGCTATGCAAAAGGTGCCAGTCATACAGGAGTCAATTATGTCAAAGGCATCAATCATGCAAAATGCTACAGTAATGCAGAAGGACTTGTCGTGGTGATGTCACCAGTCATGTCAAAGGTGCCAGTAATGCGAAAAGTGCTAGTTATGGAGAAGGCATCAGCCATACCGAAGTCACCAGTCATGTGGAATGTGCCAGTCATACAGAAAGGGTCAGTAATCTCAAAGATACCAGTCATGAAAAAGCAAAATGTGTCTATCCTGCCAAAGGCATCAATCATGCAGAAAGTGATAATTAGGCAGACGGCTCCCGTTATACAGAAGGAGTGTGTAATGCCAGAAGGATCAATGATAGAGAATCACCAGTTATGCCAAAGGCTCCCGTCATCTCAAAGATACCAATCATTCAAAAGATGCCCATCGGGTCAAAGATAGCAGTCATGCAGAAAGATACAGATGCCAAAGGCATTGGTCATGGAGAGACAATCAGTCATGGAGAAATTACCAGTTATGCCAAAAGCACCAGTCATGGAGAAAGTGCCAGTCAAGCAGAAAAGGACAGTCATCTTAAAGATATCAGTCATGCAAAAGGTGCCAATCAAGCCAAAAACACCAATACTGCAGAAGGTGTCAGTCATAAAAAATGGATCTTAATGGAGAGATCACCAGTAATGAAGAAGGCCAGTCATGCAGAAGGCCTCAGCCTTGCCAACGACGTCAGTCATGCAAAAGGTGTTAGTCACAGAGAAATGACTGGTTATGCCAAAGTCACCAGTCATGACAAAGATGCCGGTCATACAGAAAGTGACTATTTTGACAAAGGCATCAATCATGAAGAAAACATACTTTAAAATAGAATTTTAATTGAAAAAGGAAAAAGTCTGAACATTTTAAATCTTGACGAATTCAATTTTTAAAAAATATTTCTGTTTTTAAGACCCCTGTTCTGTATATCCTTCCTAAAATTTAGAAAGACCCTAAAAACCTTCCTGGCAGGCCCATAGTGGCTGGGGTTGATTCACTTACCAGTCCTTTATCCCAGTATATTGATAGACTTCTCCAACACTTGGTAGTGTCTCAACCCACTTATCTCAAGGATTCCACCCAACTTATAAGGGAACTATCTAAAATCCAGTAGAAAGAACAACATTTTTTGGTAACTTGCGATGTGAGCAGTCTTTATACTATTATGTCTCATCAATTAGGCTGTGAGGCAGTTGTACATTTTCTTTGTTTAGGTGTTTTTTTTAGAGTCCCAATCAGACTTTATTTTGGAAGCGATTAAATTTATTTTATGCCACAATTATTTTTGGTTTAAAGGATCTTATTTTTTGCAACTCATCGGTAATGCGATGGGGACCAGGTTCGCACCAAGCTATGCCAATTTATTTATGTCCCAATGGGAGGAATCTTTCATCTTAGGGAACAGCATGGCGGGTGCAGGCCTGGTCCACTATCACAAGTACATAGACGATTTATTTTTTATACGGAATGGGGATCAACCTTCCCTTGATCATTTAAAAAAAATGTAAATCTCAATCAAAGAAGTATTGTGTTGACTTGTGAATACAGTATCTAGTGTACATTTTTTGGATCTCGAAGTATACATTGAAGATGGAAATATTTATACACGCACCTTTTTTAAGAATGTAGATACTAACCGTTTTATAGATGTTGATAGCTGTCACTATGCACCTTGGTTACAAAATATTCCGAAGGGCCAGTTTTTAAGAATTTTAAAAAATTGTAGCAATAGGGACGATTTTATCTCTCAGGCTTATTATCTAAAAGAACAGTTCTTAGCCAAAAATTACGACCCTGGACTTTTAGACAAACAGTTACTATGGGTTAGTACACTAAATAGGGCCCAGGTTTTAGAATACAAATCCAAAAAGGATAAAGGGAATAAGAATGACTTTAATTCTGGAGGTATCCCTATTATTTTTGATTGTAGTAATAGATCCAAACACATTAAATATATTTTAACTAAATTCTGGTATGTGCTAAAAACAGACTCAGATCTCACTAATATTATTGGAGATAAACCCAACATAATTTATCGAGGTGCTAAGAATATTAAAAATGATTTAGTAAAAGGTTTTATTAAACCAGTCAAGACCAATTTTGTTTTCAACCAAAAAATGTTTTTTATCCTTGCAAAATGTGCTCTAACTGTAAGAACACTTATTTTATGAAAGATATCAAAACTTTTTCTACATCATATATAACAGGACAAAAATGTAATATCAAGGATATCCTTACTTGTCACACTTCAAATGTGGTGTATCTCCTCTGGTGCCCATGTGGGCTGCAATACGTGGGAATGACCACTAGAAGTTTGAAAACCCGTGTTGTGGAACACATGGGCAATATAAACACAGTATTTCTGATCATTTTTTACAATACCATAATAAAGATTCTTCTAAGTTATGTTTTATGTCTATTTTTAAATAGCCTTTCAATTGGAGAGGGGAAGACAATTTTAAGGAACCATATAAAATTGAAAGCAAGTGGATATTTACTTTAGATACCTTGCCCTCTAAAGGGCTTAATCTTGAGTTTGAATTGTGTCATTTTTTATAATTTTCTTTAAATTTTTGCAATACACAATTTTAGAATTTACCATAATGTCTTAGTTTTACCATTTGCTTAGGTGTAGTTTTTCTTTATATATAACCTTTGATCATATTCTCTATATATTCATCTATGGCTTTTTTCCCCTCTATTATATTACTGTGCATTTCGGACTACTTGTTAAAGGACCACTATAGTGCCAGGAAAACATACTCGTTTTCCTGTATGGAAGGGAAAAGTAAACTTACACCTTCCAAGCAGCTGGCTCGATCCTCCTCTCTATCTGCTCCTCCCCGGCTGATGCATGCGTTGTAGCGCACAAGTGCGCGCATTCAACTTGATCCTCAAGCATTCAATGTGCTTTCCTATGGACATTGAGCTCTCACTGTGAAAATCACAGTGAGCACAGCGCAAATGGCTTTAATCAGGACAACCTAGGAGAAATAGGGAAGGCTTAACCCATTCACAAACATAGCAGTTTCTCTGAAACTGCTATGTTTATGAAAAAATGGGATAACCCTAGCTGGACCTGGCACCAAGACCACTTCATTAAGCTGAAGTGGTCTGGGTGCCTAGAGTGGTCCTTTAAGTCATTTTGCCCACACCAAATAGGGGACTGCTCCTAGTGTGCCCTCACTCCAATGATTGGAGGACCGGAAATTATATAGCCACATCGCGTCACGTGATGGCCGCAGTGTGTCACGTGATGGATCAAGTGGATATGCCGTGCCAGAAATAGAAGGACACAGCCGGGTACGTTTGAATTAGATTCAGAAGGGTATTTATAGCCACTTAGGAGACAGCATTGTAGCACTGAAGAAGACTCCAGCCGGAGTTGAAGCGCGTTTGCTAATAGACATTTACTATTTTGGGACTTTTTATCTTGTATGCAGTGTTTACCTAGGCTTTTTTGCCCAGTATATTTGTTATACATTATGTCACTGCTCAGCCATTCCCTCCCAGTGCACATAGCCATGCTGCAGCTTCTCTCTCTCTCTGAGAAGCCTCTAAGCATCATGGGATTCAGAGTCAGAGAGGGGAGCAGGAAGTGGACAGCAGGGGGTTCCATCCCAGTAAGGGATCAGGCAGGAAACACTAACTGTGTTTATTGGTTCCATGTGTGCCTGTACTGCAGCATATAGGCAGAGTCTGGATCCATATCACTGTCTGACAAACTGAACATTGCCTCACTGTTTTACCCATTTACAATTCATTGCTTTTTATTATTGTCATGGATAGTTGTAGTGATCTGCAGCTTCAGGCTCTCCTGTAGTGTGTATTGGAGGCAATGAGTGGAGTCCAGCAAATCACAGTTAAGAGGTCAAACCATTAGCACATTGGTTTGACTACTTACATCAGAGGGGTTCCCTGGTGTTCCTGGCTACATAACCACTATTGCACTCTGTGGTGGTTGTGGTCTTTGGAGTGTTTCTTTAAGAAACAATGGTTAATTGCCATTGTGTTTAACTAAGTTAGTTATGTAATTGTAAAAAAGTAGAAGTTTAGCAGACTGGTTCCCATTTAATGATCATGGTGTCTTCAGTAAAACTGCAATCTATTAGATTCATATTAGAAAATTAAATCGAAATTCACACATCACCGCTGACATTCACAATTCCCTATATGAGAAACCCAATAAGGAGTTATGCAAGCAAGAATATAGTTATGTGAAGGGCTAAGATTCCTGTGCTTGTGAGATTATTCTTCTTTAACACTTAAACGGTCTTTAAATATGTGGATATTATATATGTGGTGGTGGTAGAGAACGTTGCTTTGTTTTTAATGAGATTTTAAAGGACCACTATAGTGCCAGGAAAACATACTCGTTTTCCTGGCACTATAGTGCCCTGAGGGTGCCTCCACCCTCAGGGTCCCCCTCCCGCCCGGCTCTGGAAGGGGGAAAGGGGTTTAAACTTACCTTTTTCCAGCGCTGGGCGGGGAGCTCTCCTCCTCCGATCCTCCACTTCTCCTCCCATGCGGCTGAATGCGCACGCGCGGGAAGAGCTGCGCGCGCACATTCAGCCCCAGGACTATAAACGTCATAGTAACCACATATGAACTAGCGTGCTCTCACTGTAGAAAATCACATTGAAACACGCATAAATACCTCTAGTGGCTGTCAATGAGACAGCCACTAGAGGAAATAGGGGGAAGGCTTAACCCATTCATAAACATAGCAGTTTCTCTGAAACTGCTATGTTTATGAAAAAATGGGTTAACCCTAGCTGGACCTGGCACCCAGACCACTTCATTAAGCTGAGGTGGTCTGGGTGCCTAGAGTGGTCCTTTAATTAGTTTTTGTTTTCTGTGCAGCACTGAATAATAGAGGTGATATCTGGCAACTCAGTACATATAGTAACATCATTAACTCCTGAAGAAATATTAAAGAGATACATGGACAGGCTAACAGTTTATGAGCACTATGACATCTTTCGTTACACTGACATCTACTTTTTTGGTAACAGTGCAAGGAAGTGTCATGGTTTCATCGGTGAACGACATAATCGCTGCTATAATGACACGGAGGGTTTCTATATTCAAGTACCACATGATCACATCGCATACAGGTATGAAGTGCTTAGAGTTTTTTCGAAAGGATTATCTGGACAAGTGGTGGCAGTGTGCAATCACAAATTTCAACAGCATGTGGCATTAAATATGGTCCGTAACGAGAAAGGTTGAACTTGTCATCAGCAGGCCATAAATGAGATACAAATACTAAAAAATCTGACAAAACAGGACAAGGATAACTACATGAATGTTATTCACATGCTGGACTACTTCACAAAATGTATGACATTTGAGCTACTCAGCATTAACCTATTAAGAAAAACAAATTCACAGGTTTCAGTCTACCAACAGTGCATGCATTTGCTAACTCGATTTTACAATGCTTGGATTCCCTGCAAACAAATAAAATCATCCATTGTGACCTCAAACCAGAAATCATTCTGTTAAAAGAATAAGGCAAAACTGACATCAAGATGGCAGACTTTGGATAAAGCTTCTACTATCATCAGCGCAATTGGAGATACATCCAGACTAGGTTTTATCATGCACCTGAAGTCACCCTTTGCGGTCACTACGGATTGGCTATTAATGTGTGGAGCCTGGGTTACATTCTTGCTGAGCTGTAAATTGGAGTTCCACTATTACCCGGGGAAGGTGAATATGACTGACTTGCACTTTGAATGATTGAGTTTAAAAAGGCCTTAGATCTTCTAATACATACTACAGGTTAATTACCACCATAGGACTCCATGATAACTGCAGTGCTAGATATCTGTCAGATGGATCAGTGGTGCTGAATGACATTCACTCTGAAGCAGGAACATAACGTGGTTGACCTGGCAGTCGAGACCTGGTCACTGCACTAAATCGCTGTGAGCATCCCCTTTTTACAAATTTTCAAATGCAGTGCTTTGAATGGGATCCTGCACAACCTATGACACCAAGCCAGTTATTACAACATCCATGGCTACGGAGGCTTGCCAAAGTCTCCAAAGGGGAAACAGGGCTGATTGTGATGAACTAAATACCATGCTGAACATTAATTATTTAATTAATGAAAACAAAATATTCTGTAATATTTTATTTTAATTATCAATAGCATGTGGCATTGTAAACAATAGCTGCAAGTTTTGTCATGACCACTGACTCAACTATTCTGACTGTTAAACTGTATTAATGTGTTAAAATAAAAATGTTTTCTTTAAAATGCATTTTACATAGATGATGCTGGGAAAACCCACGACTGGACATGACGTGAATGAAGTTCAAACTAACTTTTGAAGCGGCCATTTACTAGGAGTTGTATTAATGACCTATAGACTACTGGTAGAACATTGTTCTATTGGTAAGGCACAGTGTTAACTGCATTAGTCAGGATTGTAGAAATTTTTCTTGAGCACCATTTTAATTAGTTTTTTTTAATGCATTACTCATCCTTAGTATTTAATAGGCTAAAGAGATTTTACCTTTGAACTGTTTCACAAATCTATAACTCAAAATAATAATGATAATAATAATAATAATCACAGATGTTGTTACAGGAGGACTGCGAGGGCTGAAGCCCCAGATGTTGGATTCTTTAGCCATAAATCTCTACATGTGCTTTAGAGAACAAGAGAATATTAGCTGTGTTTATTTTTATTTTTTTATTTTACTCAAAGCAGCCACTTGACTTAAAAAGAAAAAATACTAGTATAGTAATCCACAAGGCTACTAAGAAGGAGGGAATAGTGTTGCCTAGGTAACTGTTGGTGGTGCATAACAGAACTTTGCTGCCCCAGCCATCTTTTAATTTGGTATTATTGTGAGATCACATTGAATACCTAGCTGTGCATCATGTGCTTGTTTCCAGCTATGCCTTCACTTAGAACCTGAAGAATAGAAGCACCACACTGATCATGGGTAGAAAGGAATTGAGTTAACATAGAGAGGCTGGAATATGTAATTGCATATCCAACCTCCCTTCTAGTAAAGGAGTTATCACATTGTGCTTTGGATTCATGCCCCAGGTGTCCCCTGATAATGTTAATAATAATCCAGGGTCGGAAGCAGACTCAAGTCTCGGAAGAGACACTGACAAGTTATTTAATTACAAAAAAATTGCAAACAGCAATTTTTATTTGTAAAGTGCTGCTGAGCGTGTTCACACTCACCGGCAGTAAATTTAAATTACCCCAATGTCAGGGAAATGTTTCCTTGCTTGCCCCCTGCCCAGTGATTGGTGCTGGGATTGACAGCTGCTTAACACGAATCACCTTCCTTCAGCTCCATCTTATGTTGCAATTACACAGTACAGAGTGCTCACAGAGGCCTTTGTACTGTGTGCGCTGGGAAAACCCCAGCTGATGTCAGTACTGAAGTCAGCAGAGGGAATGCCTCTGAGGTGGAATGTTTTAGGGCAGGGGTAGGCAACCTTTTAGCTGCACTGTGCCGAAATAGGATTGTGATGGATATTACCCACTTATGGGTTATGACATAATTTTGATTGTTAACTGAGCTGTGCAAGCATTCAGTGGAGTAGAAACAGTCAGTTGTTTAGGATATTCAGCCAAGTAGAAGCAGTCAGTTGAGCAAATATAGTCAGGCACAGGAGCCAACAGTGCCCCAGGCACCAGCCATGCTGAAGGTGGCAGTTAAGCAGACGGTACCATTCATGCACAAGTCACCAATTAAGCCAAAGATGTCAGCCATACATAATGGATCAGTTAGGCAGAACTCACCAACCATGCTGAAGGCTCCAGTTGTGCAGAAGGTGCCTGTCATACACAAAAGGCCAGCCATGCCAAAAGAGCTAGCTATGCAAAAGGTGCCAGTCATACAGGAGTCAATTATGTCAAAGGCATCAATCATGCAAAATGCTACAGTAATGCAGAAGGACTTGTCGTGGTGATGTCACCAGTCATGTCAAAGGTGCCAGTAATGCGAAAAGTGCTAGTTATGGAGAAGGCATCAGCCATACCGAAGGCACCAGTCATGTGGAATGTGCCAGTCATACAGAAAGGGTCAGTAATCTCAAAGATACCAGTCATGAAAAAGCAAAATGTGTCTATCCTGCCAAAGGCATCAATCATGCAGAAAGTGATAATTAGGCAGACGGCTCCCGTTATACAGAAGGAGTGTGTAATGCCTGAAGGATCAATGATAGAGAATCACCAGTTATGCCAAAGGCTCCAGTCATCTCAAAGATACCAATCATGCAAAAGATGCCCATCGGGTCAAAGATAGCAGTCATGCAGAAAGATACAGACATGCCAAAGGCATTGGTCAACGAGAGACAATCAGTCATGGAGAAATTACCAATTATGCCAAAAGCACCAGTCATGGAGAAAGTGCCAGTCAAGCAGAAAAGGACAGTCATCTTAAAGATATCAGTCATGCAAAATGTGCCAATCAAGCCAAAAACACCAATACTGCAGAAGGTGTCAGTCATAAAAAATGGATCTTAATGGAGAGATCACCAGTAATGAAGAAGGCCAGTCATGCAGAAGGCCTCAGCCTTGCCAAAGACGTCAGTCATGCAAAAGGTGTTAGTCACAGAGAAATGACCGGTTATGCGAAAGTCACCAGTCATGACAAAGATGCCGGTCATACAGAAAGTGACTATTTTGCCAAAGGCATCAATCATGAAGAAAACATACTTTTAAAATAGAATTTTGATGGGTCCCCTTTTAATTTTTTATAGGTGTTTTATAACATTTTATAAAAGTTATAAAATTTTAATTGAAAAAGGAAAAAGTCTGAACATTTTAAATCTTGACGAATTCAATTTTTAAAAAATATTTCTGTTTTTAAGACCCCTGTTCTGTATATCCTTCCTAAAATTTAGAAAGACCCTAAAAACCTTCCTGGCAGGCCCATAGTGGCTGGGGTTGATTCACTTACCAGTCCTTTATCCCAGTATATTGATAGACTTCTCCAACACTTGGTAGTGTCTCAACCCACTTATCTCAAGGATTCCTCCCAACTTATTAGGGAACTATCTAAAATCCAGTGGAAAGAACAACATTTTTTGGTAACTTGCGATGTGAGCAGTCTTTATACTATTATTTCTCATCAATTAGGCTGTGAGGCAGTTGTACATTTTCTTTGTTTAGAGTCCCAATCAGACTTTATTTTGGAAGCGATTAAATTTATTTTATGCCACAATTATTTTTGGTTTAAAGGATCTTATTTTTTGCAACTCATCGGTAATGCGATGGGGACCAGGTTCGCACCAAGCTATGCCAATTTATTTATGTCCCAATGGGAGGAATCTTTCCTCTTAGGGAACAGCATGGTGGGTGCAGGCCTGGTCCACTATCACAAGTACATAGACGATTTATTTTTTATACGGAATGGGGATCAACCTTCCCTTGATCATTTAAAAAAAAATTAAATCTCAATCAAAGAAGTATTGTGTTGACTTGTGAATACAGTATCTAGTGTACATTTTTGGGATCTCGAAGTATTCATTGAAGATGGAAATATTTATACACGCACCTTTTTTAAGAATGTAGATACTAACCGTTTTATAGATGTTGATAGCTGTCACTATGCTCCTTGGTTACAAAATATTCCGAAGGGCCAGTTTTTAAGAATTTTTAAAAATTGTAGTAATAGGGACGATTTTATCTCTCAAGCTAATTATCTAAAAGAACAGTTCTTAGCCAAAAATTACGACCCTGGACTTTTAGACAAACAGTTACTATGGGTTAGTACACTAAATAGGGCCCAGGTTTTAGAATACAAATCCAAAAAGGATAAAGGGAATAAGAACGACTTTAATTCTAGAGGTATCCCTATTATCTTTGATTCTAGTAATAGATCCAAACACATTAAATATATTTTAACTAAATTCTGGTATGTGCTAAAAACAGACTCAGATCTCACTAATATTATTGGAGATAAACCCAACATAATTTATCGAGGTGCTAAGAAAATTAAAAATGATTTAGTAAAAGGTTTTATTAAACCAGTCAAGACCAATTTTGTTTTCAACCAAAAAATGTTTTTTATCCTTGCAAAATGTGCTCTAACTGTAAGAACACTTATTTTATGAAAGATATCAAAACTTTTTCTACATCATATATAACAGGACAAAAATGTAATATCAAGGATATCCTTACTTGTCACACTTCAAATGTGGTGTATTTCCTCTGGTGCCCATGTGGGCTGCAATACGTGGGAATGACCACTAGATGTTTGAAAACCCGTGTTGTGGAACACATGGGCAATATAAACACAGTATTTCTGATCATTTTTTACAATACCATAATAAAGATTCTTCTAAGTTATGTTTTATGTCTATTTTTAAAAAGCCTTTCAATTGGAGAGGGGAAGACAATTTTAAGGAACCATATAAAATTGAAAGCAAGTGGATATTTACTTTAGATACCTTGCCCTCTAAAGGGCTTAATCTTGAGTTTGAATTGTCATTTTTTATAATTTTCTTTTAATTTTTGCAATACACAATTTTAGAATTTACCATAAGGTCTTAGTTTTACCATTTGCTTAGGTGTAGTTTTTCTTTATATATAACCTTTGATCATATTCTCTATATATTCATCTATGGCTTTTTTCCCCTCTATTATATTACTGTGCATTTCGGACTACTTGTTAAGTCATTTTGCCCACACCAAATAGGGGACTGCTCCTAGTGTGCCCTCACTCCAATGATTGGAGGACCGGAAATGATATAGCCACATCGCGTCACGTGATGGCCGCAGTGTGTCACGTGATGGATTCAGCGTGATGACGCGGATATGCTGTGCCAGAAATAGAAGGACACAGCCGGGAACGTTTGAAGAAGATTCAGAAGGGTATTTATAGCCACTTAGGAGAGAGCATCTTAGCACTGAAGAAGACTCCAGCCGGAGTTGAAGCGCGTTTGCTAATAGACATTTACTATTTTGGGACTTTTTATCTTGTATGCAGTGTTTACCTAGGCTTTTTTGCCCAGTATATTTGTTATACATTATTTCACTGCTTATTTGTCCCTTACCTTTTAAATCAGTTTATTAATAAATTTTTTCAAACTATTTATTTGTATCCTGTGCTACTCTCCTTTAAGAATATCGTTTTAGCCTTATTAGGCACCCTCCTGCACATCATATAGAGCCTGGGACAGCTCCTGTGAGTTTACAATATGTACACACAGTTTGCACTATGTTTTTATATCCTTTTTTTTTTAGATTGATCCTGATATCTCTAGTTTTTAAAAACCATACATGAAGTGAACCCATTGCCCCCCTCCACCACTAACCATTACAATAGGCCTTAGTAGCTGATGTGCATGGTGGGTCACCTCTAGTTTTTAAAAATGTTGTTTGAGAGGGGTGCCAGCAGTCAAATCCACCCACAGTGCTAACTATGCTAGGTACACCTCTATCCCAGAGAACAGCAAACACATGTAAACACAGGCATATCATCCCATCCCAATCCCTGTTATGTGTAATGGAGTGTCTTTTTAGCATAGGGCAGGGGAAGTCCTTAGCTCAGCCCTTCTCTCCCAGTGCACATAGCCATGCTGCAGCTTCTCTCTCTCTGAGAAGCCTCTAAGCATCATGGGATTCAGAGTCAGAGAGGGGAGCAGGAAGTGGACAGCAGGGGGTTCCATCCCAGTAAGGGATCAGGCAGGAAACGCTAACTGTATATATTGGTTCCATGTGTGCCTGTACTGCAGCATATAGGCAGAGTCTGGATCCATATCACTGTCTGACAAACTGAACATTGCCTCACTGTTTTACCCATTTACAATTCATTGCTTTTTATTATTGTCATGGATAGTTGTAGTGATCTGCAGCTTCAGGCTCTCCTGTAGTGTGTATTGGAGGCAATGAGTGGAGTCCAGCATATAATTGTAAAAAAGTAGAAGTAGAAGTTTAGCAGACTGGTTCCCATTTAATGATAACGGTGTCTTCAGTAAAACTGCAATCTATTAGATTCATATTAGAAAATTAAATCGAATTTCACACATCACCGCTGACATTCACAATTCCTTATATGAGAAACCCAATAAGGAGTTATGCAAGCAAGAATATAGTTATGTGAAGGGCTAACATTCCTGTGCTTGTGAGATTATTCTTCTTTAACACTTAAACGGTCTTTAAATATGTGGATATTATATATGTGGTGGTGGTAGAGAACGTTGCTTTGTTTTTAATGAGATTTTAATTAGTTTTTGTTTTCTGTGCAGCACCGAATAATAGAGGTGATATCTGGCAACTCAGTACATATAGTAACATCATTAACTCCTGAAGAAATATTAAAGAGATACATGGACAGGCTAACAGTTTATGAGCACTATGACATCTTTCGTTACACTGACATCTACTTTTTTGGTAACAGTGGAAGGAAGTGTCATGGTTTCATCGGTGAACGACATAATCGATGCTATGATGACACGGAGGGTTTCTATATTCAAGTACCACATGATCACATCGCATACAGGTATGAAGTGCTTAGAGTTTTTTCGAAAGGATTATCTGGACAAGTGGTGGCAGTGTGCAATCACAAATTTCAACAGCATGTAGCATTAAATATGGTCCGTAACGAGAAAGGTTGAACTTGTCATCAGCAGGCCATAAATGAGATACAAATACTTAAACATCTGACAAAACAGGACAAGGATAACAACATGAATGTTATTCACATGCTGGACTACTTCACAAAATCATATATGTATGACATTTGAGCTACTCAGCATGGACCTGTACAAACCTATTAAGAAAAACAAATTCACAGGTTTCAGTCTACCAACAGTGCATACATTTGCTAACTCGATTTTACAATGCTTGGATTCCCTGCAAACAAATAAAATCATCCATTGTGACCTCAAACCAGAAATCATTCTGTTAAAAGAACAAGGCAAAACTGACATCAAGATGGCAGACTTTGGATAAAGCTACTACTATCATCAGCGCAATTGGAAATACATCCAGACTAGGTTTTATCATGCATCTGAAGTCACCCTTTGCGGTCACTACGGATTGGCTATTAATGTGTGGAGCCTGGGTTACATTCTTGCTGAGCTGTAAATTGGAGTTCCACTATTACCCGGGGAAGGTGAATATGACTGACTTGCACTTTGAATGATTGAGTTATTTGGTATGCCATGCAAAAAGGCCTTAGATCTTCTAATACGTACTACAGGTTAATTACCACCATAGGACTCCATGATAACTGCAGTGCTAGATATCTGTCAGATGGATCAGTGGTGCTGAATGACATTCACTCTGAAGCAGGAACATAACGTGGTTGACCTGGCAGTCGAGACCTGGTCACCGCACTGAATCGCTGTGAGCATCCCCTTTTTACAAATTTTCAAATGCAGTGCTTTGAATGGGATCCTGCACAACCTATGACACCAAGCCAGTTATTACAACATCCATGGCTATGGAGCCCTTGCCAAAGTCTCCAAAGGGGAAACAGGGCTGATTGTGATGAATTAAATACCATGCTGAACATTAATTATTTAATTAATTTAAAAAAATATTCTGTAATATTTTATTTTAATTATCAATAGTATGTGGCATTGTAAACAATAGCTGCAAGTTTTCTCATGACCACTGACTCAACCATTCTGACTGTTAAACTGTATTAATGTGTTAAAATAAAAATGTTTTCTTTAAAATGCATTTTACATAGATGATGCTGGGAAAACCCACGACTGGACATGACGTGAATGAAGTTCAAACTAACTTTTGAAGCGGCCATTTACTAGGAGTGATACCGGAGAAACTGACGGAAGCAAAGCACAGAGAGATGGACACAGGTTTCTTCAGGAAGGAAGAGATTCTTTATTGGATCACCGATCGGGACTCAGAGGGACTAATGTCACCAAAAATACAGCAAGTTCTGAGCCCTGAACAATAGTGCAGGCTCCCTATATAGGCACATAACTCCTCCCATATTAAGCTCCACCCGCACATTCTCTTGACCAATCATTACAAATAAGAATTAACTTCCTGCTTGACCGCATGGCTTGTCCAGCACAATGGAGGAGGGGAATACTACATCCTGTATTCTTGCACATGCTCCGTACACTACTGATCGTATCTTGCCTCGTGCAACCAACTGATCGATACGTCAGCATATGCACGTACACATGCCACGTGGTAATCTCGGCCTACTAAATTTATTTTTACCGAGATTCCACCACATTCCCCCCTTTGATGCCTCTTGATATTTTACAATTACTTGAGGCATCACTTAACCTTGGTTTGCATACACCACAAGTTACCTTTGAACCAGACCAGACTTATCCTATGATGTGAATCTTCAACACTCGTCTTCCTGCATTGGTTCTCCCTGATCTAGAGCCTTATATTTATAAATTGCCATTATCTGTGCAGCAGCCTTCCTCTCTGCTATATTTTCTATCAGGCTTTGCACAGACCTAACTACTAAGGGTATAAGACACGGCAGGAGTAGACACAACATTAAAATCAGTAGGACTCCACCTACCACTGCCTTAAGCCCTCCAAACCACTCATACCAGCTACCAAACCAACTACTTGGATTGTACCCTTTCCATACCTGAGTAGGCACATGCGCTAGTTTAACCATATGGCTAGTAAGCTCAGCTATTGCTTGCCCTTCGTCATCTATTTGAAGACAGCAATTGCTCAGGTTAAACTTCCCACATACACCTCCCTCTACTGCCAAAAGATAATCCAAGGCTAATCTATTTTGGTAAACTGCTGTCCTCATCCTGGTATTATGCTTCGCTAGAAGATTGAGCGCTTGTGATGTCTCGTTAGTAATGATCTCAACCACCGCCTGTAACCTTATAATGCGGTTGAGCATATAAATAGGGTTCTATAACCAAAGGTACCATCCTCTGCCCACGTGGCTGGCCCATAATAATCTATAATACGCTGGGGAGGCCATTCATTATCTTCCCAGGCACCTATCTCTATGGGTCCCCTTTTCTTCCTATGATTCACATCATACACTTTAACACCTAAAGTCTCACCTGTTTCAATAGGCAACAAGAAGAAGGATGGTTTCAACATACCCAACACACATGCCCCTTCCCAGTCCTGTGGTAACTCCGAATAGGCCTTCTTACCACAGATCCAGTACAAATTCGCTGGGGCTCTCCAGTTAGATGTGATGGATAGATCAAACCATACGTCCTTTAAATTGGCATATCTTGCAAACGGGTTAGATGGTTCTGAGACATTTGAAGCCGACCACCAAGTTGTATTCTTTGTATCATCATCATAAGCTTTTTGCCCTAGACAAGTTAATTCTCCTACAGAAGTATTATACATCATTCCTTTCCTCGCTATGCAAACATAACCTATGATGGAGGTCTTCAATCTCCACTCAGATTTACCTCTAACACTCATATGATAGTCGGCTTGTGTAGATATTAATTGGTCAACTGCCTCAGAACCGGACATTACCTCCTTTGCTTCCCAAGGCCATTGGTCTCCCATGTTAGTACCTCCACACACATAGCAGTTGGTAACATTAAGACTACCGGCAATACTCTCGGCTAAATCAATGAACAAGTTTTTAGCATTATGGGGGATCTTATTATCTATGCTCATCTCTTCATAAAAGGAATGGTATACTTGATGAGTTTGGGAGGTTACCGTATCAGTCTCTATCCCTATAAACAATATTGTCCCAGGGTCTAAACCCGTCCCATATATTTGAAACCCAAATAAATTACCATATTTATCTAAGAACTTGTCAGGGTTATTTATAAGTATATGGATTGGATTACATTCCATAGACTTACAATATGGATCAGTAGGCAACTTAGTCACAATCATGTCCTTGTCTGCTGTCTGTCCCCAAGTCGCCCACCCCACACAAGACCAATATGGGCAGAAGTTATAATCTCTATTTGGGCATCTTGGACTTACATATTTATTTTTACTACTGGGACAAATATATTTATCGTTAGACCCATACGTCCTCTCCCATCTAAGATCCCCACATACATTCCACGGCTTTCTACCACTTGATATTGCTTTACACGCATCAAATAGCAGAGCACCTGAAGAATATACGGATTCTAATACCGTCTTATTAATTAGGGTCCCCTGAGGATCTCCATTTCTGAGAGTCAACCAAATTGTACGGGGTTGATACTCAGGACTGAAGCACTTAGGTTCTCCTACTCCTAAATGACACACACTATATTCTATATTTAAGTATCTACATCTTGATACATCTCCTTTACACTCATATTGCGAATGCCAAATTAGGGTCTGGGATATATGGTTACCTGTTCTTGTAGTCTTAATGCATACCTCACAGCTAGGAGTGTCGGTACCTCTACCTTCCTGAATATAAAAATACACATAAATAAACATTATTAAAAATACATCTTTCGTCGTCATCCTCAGTCTTCGTCCGTGCGAAGGCACCTCAGCTTCCAGGATGTAAGGGCTGCAGGGAATGGAGTTCTGCTCGTCTTCACAGGGGTCCCCTCAAGACTTTCCCTGACTTATACACTCGTTGGTGAGTGGACAGGCTTTATTATGGCCTTCTCACTCACTTACCAAGTCTCTGAAACAATAAAATTTGTAATCCACAAGGTTCCTCGTCACTCCGACTGAGTCGTGCGTTTTAACCGGATCTTGCAGGGATTCTCTGGATTTGCTGTAACTTGCCAGGAATCGGCTGCTGCTGGTTTAACCCTGGAGTGATGTATCCACGGAGCCACTTCGGCTACTTTTATCGCTGTAGGGGTAGACAGAAGAACAACATAAGGACCTCTCCACTTGGGCCCTAACGGCACATTATTCCACTCTTTAATCCACACTTGGTCGCCTGGGTGGTAACTATGAATTGGGGGATAAATATTCACAGGTAATCTATCTTGTACCCATTTCTGTACCTCCTCCATAGTCTTACCCAACTCTACAACCTGCTGCCGGGTAATTCCTTCTCCCAACTGACTCAAATCCCCCCTTAAGTTACCAAGCACGGGAGGTGGTCGCCCGTACATGATTTCAAAAGGAGAGAGGCCCATCCTTCTGGTAGGTGTACTACGGATTCGCAATAGAGCTATGGGCAAGAGAACGTTCCACTTAAGTTGGGTTTCTTGACACATTTTAGCCAACTGATTCTTAATAGTTCTATTCATTCTCTCTACCTTACCAGAACTCTGGGGTCTATATGCCGTATGAAGCCTCCACTTTATACCAAGCATATGAGTCAATTGTTGTAGGCACTGATGAACAAAGCTGGACCATTGTCCGATCCTATAGAGCAGGGTAGTCCATATCGGGGTATTATTTCTCGTAGCAGGAATCTCACGACTTCTCCTGCTTTCTCTGTACGAGTAGGACATGCTTCTACCCAGCCTGAATAGGTGCACACCACTACCAGCAGGTAGCGATGTCCACCCGATTTAGGCATCACTGTATAGTCAATTTGTAAATCGGACATGGGAAGTCCCCCCATAAACTGGACTCCTGGTGGCTTTACTGGTCCTTGTCTTGCATTATTTTTAGCACACGTTACACATCTACGTACAATGGCCTGAGTCAAGTTGGACAATCTTGGTATGTAGAAATGTTTTCTGAGAGATTCTTCTGTACTGTCTCTCCCAGAATGTGTCCCGTTATGATAGTTTTGGACAATTTCTACCGCTAGTGATGCTGGAATAACTATTCTTCCATCTTCTAACTGATACCATTTGTTCTCCAAATACTTTCCAGGTTCAGTCCTTAACCACTCCTCTTCTTGAGCTGTATAAATTGGAGTCCATTGAGACAGTGGAGTTGGTATAAGAGCAGCTATATGCCCCACATATTCCTGTCTTCCTGATTCAGCAGCACGCTTAGCTGCACTATCTGCCATCCGATTCCCTTTGGTTACATCACCATCTCCTCTCAGATGCGCCCGACAATGTATAATACCGACTTCTTTCGGCTCCCACACTGCTTCCAATAGTTGTAGGATCTCAGCTGCGTATTTGATTTCTTTGCCTTCTGAATTCAATAGTCCTCTTTCTTTATACAAAGCTCCGTGGGCATGAGTGGTTAAAAACGCATACTTGGAGTCCGTGTAGATGTTCACTCTTAAACCTTCAGCCAATTGTAACGCTCGTGTCAGTGCTATCAATTCTGCCTTTTGTGCTGATGTTCCTTTTGCCAGTGGCCGAGCTTCTATCACCTTGTCTATCGTTGTTACTGCATATCCTGCATAGCGGATCCCTTCTTTTACATAACTACTGCCGTCGGTGTAATATTGAACATCAGGGTTCTGGATGGGAAAATCACGAAGATCTGGTCTACTTGAAAATACTTCATCCATTACTTCCAAACAATCATGTTGACTTTCAGTAGGTTGTGGCAAAAGGGTAGCTGGATTTAAGGTATTTACAGTCTCTAAATGCACTCTTGGGTTTTCACACAACATTGCTTGATACTTGGTCATACGGCTGTTACTAAACCAATGATTTCCTTTGTAATCCAACAACGTCTGTACTGCATGTGGAACTCGTACATAAAGTTCTTGACCCAGAGTGAGTTTATCGGCTTCAGCTACTAGCAGGGCGGCTGCAGCTACAGCTCTTAGACAAGGTGGAAGTCCGCTGGCCACTGCATCCAGTTGCTTAGACATGTAGGCAACAGGTCTTTGCCATGATCCCAAGTACTGTGTCAATACTCCCACAGCCATTCTTCTTTGCTCATGTACATACAGGTAGAATGGCCGTGTGTGGTCAGGTAGACCTAATGCTGGGGCACTCATCAAAGCCCTCTTCACATCTTCGAATGCCGTTTGCTGTTCTTGAGTCCATAAGAAGGGGTCGTGCTCTGTACCTTTGATAGCTGCATACAGAGGTTTTGCCAGTATCGCGTAGCTGGGAATCCATATCCTACAGAAGCCTGCTGCCCCCAAGAATTCTCGCACTTGTCTTCTATTCCTGGGTATCGGTATTTGGCACACAGCTTCTTTTCTCTCTGGCCCCATAATTCTTTGACCTTCAGAGATATGGAATCCCAGATATTTGACAGTTGGCAAACACAACTGAGCCTTCCTTCTTGACACCTTGTATCCTGCCTTCCAGAGAATGTGTAGTAGATCGTGCGTTGCTTGCTGACATACTTCCTTTGTAACTGCTGCTATCAACAAGTCATCTACATATTGTAATAATACACACTCTCCTGGGATAGACTCGAAATCTAGTAGATCTTGACTTAGAGCTGAACCAAATAGGGTAGGTGAATTTTTAAACCCCTGGGGCAATCTTGTCCAGGTCATTTGGCGTTTCGAGCCCGTTACAGCATTTTCCCATTGGAAAGCGAAGATACATTGGCTTTCTGCGGCAATTCGGAGGCAAAAGAAGGCATCTTTGAGATCTAAGACTGTAAAGTAAGTAGCCCGCCCGGAATTAAAGCAAGCAGGTTATATGGATTGGGCACGACTGGATGTATACTAACAACCGCATCATTGACTGCTCTCAAGTCCTGCACAGGTCGATACTCATCTGTACCGGGCTTTTGAACAGGCAGCAATGGGGTGTTCCAGGGGGAAGTACAGAATTTTAGGATACCATACCGTATGAACTTATCCAGATAAGATTGGATGTTCTTCTTAGCCTTCTGCGGAATATGATATTGTCTCAGGCTTACTGGATAAACCCCAAGTTTTAGTTCGATTTTAATAGGTGGAATATTGCGGGCCAGTCCTGGTGGGTTGTTCTCTGCCCAAACTCCTGGTATGTTAAATAAGGATTCATCACTCCTCGGGTTTTGGCTAGTCAACACTGTATAAAGTCGCCACTCTTCTTCCTTTGGTACGGACAATGTCATAATACCTGAGGGTCCATTAAACTTTAAGGATGTTGTTCCATTTGGTAGGAACGTAATCTGCGCTTGTAATTTGGATAGCATATCACGTCCCAGCAATTGGACTGGACACTCAGGCATATAAAGGAATTGATGTTTTACTACGTGGCCTCCCAATGTACAGAGTCGACTTTTAAGAACCGGGTTTTCAGCACTTCTTCCAGTTGCTCCTATTACAGTAATAGTTCTTCCAGATGGAGGAGCAACTAGATTAGTCACCACCGAATGTTCAGCACCAGTGTCGATCATGAACGCACTCCTTTTTCCCCCTATTGATACATCGACCATAGGCTCCGCTCGACCAAGGGGGATGGAGCCCGGTCGGTATCAATAGTCCTCCATGACCGTGTCAGCCAATCCCACAAAGTCCCTACCTTCTCTATCGCGGGACCTTTGCGCTGCTGGATAGTACCTATCTTCCCTTACACTTCCTCTGTTCCCATTACTCCCTCTATTACCATTACTCCCTCCGGGGCCTCCTCTACCTCTCGCTCTGCCTCTAAAGTTTCCGTAACCTGCCCTGGGTAAGTCTCTCTCATACTGCTCTCTTTGCGGACACTCGTTCCTCCAATGCCCTTCTTCCTTGCAGTACGCGCACTGATTCCTACTCAAAGGCTCCCTATTCCATCTACCATCGCCTCTATCTGGGCCCCGTCTATCTACGCCTGCGATCGCTACCGCTAGCATATCTGCCTTTCTACGCATCTTGCGCTCTTCCTCTTTCTTGCTTTCTGTTTCCCTATTCATATATACTTTGTTCGCTACCTCCATTAGTTGGGTGATAGACATACCTGCAAACCCTTCTAATTTCTGTAGCTTGCGCTTAATATCTCCGTAAGCTTGGCTGACAAAGTCGGAGTTTACCATTCGGGAATTATCAGCGTCTTCCGGATTAAAGGGGGTATACAAGCGGTATGCCTCCAATAATCGGTCATAAAAGACACTGGGCGCTTCATCACTTTTCTGAATCACCCCAACTGTCTTCGACATGTTAATAGCTTTCTTCCCTCCGGCTTTCATGCCAGCAATTATAGCATCTCTATAGGCTTTAAGTTGAGCCATATCTGCGCCATTTACATTCAGTCAGGATCGGTGTTAGGGTAATGTGTTGCGGCCCATGCTGCCGGATTGGCTTGATTTAAAGCACGGGCTCTCTCCTCTAGCGCCTTAATGGCCGCTTGGTTAATCCTTGTCCTTTCCTCATTGTTGAACAATGTCATTAATAACTGCTGGCAATCAGCCCATGTCGGGTTATGTGTCTGAACTATCGAGGTGAACAGATCGGTCATAGCTTGTGGTTTCTCAGTGTATGAGGAATTGTGGGTCTTCCAATTCAAGAGATCGGTAGTCGTGAACGGGACATATACGAAGACTGGGTCA
This sequence comes from Pelobates cultripes, assembly GCA_933207985.1. Classification (NCBI taxonomy): domain Eukaryota; kingdom Metazoa; phylum Chordata; class Amphibia; order Anura; family Pelobatidae; genus Pelobates; species Pelobates cultripes. The sequence goes on from OW240914.1 coordinate 298,869,084, forward strand.
GCATGTGCCATTTGACCTGCGGCATCGATATAGGCTGACCCAGGATTCAGGCGAAGAGGCATCTGATAATGTTTTAATTGTTGGGTACCGGTCAGTTGTCGGGTTAGTATGGGGCTACGTGGAGGGGCGTCAGTTAAAGGTTCCGGTCGAGAGGTAATAGGGCATGAGGATGTGGGAACTTGATTTTGGGAAAAATTAGTGAATAGTATACTCCGAGCCGAGCTAGAAGAAGCTTGACCGGAAGTTTGAAGTGGCGCCAAATCAGGATATTCAGATCTAATGGGGTTGGTCCTGGTTCCGGAAGGGGAGTTTTAATACGAGGGGGGGTGGATTCTGTACTGGAGGAGGAAGCGGAAGTGGATGGGGGCAATAGGGGAAGGGGTGCAGAGCTTCCTGCATTCGCGTCACTTCCTCTTAAAGGAAAGTAAGGGGGTGGCAAAGGGATCTCGGACTCAGGGGGCGTGTCCAAAATGGGCCTAACACCAGTCCTAGTGGACAAACAAGTCCTGGCCACCATGAGGCGACATTGCTCCTCGTGGCATATCCGGATCCATTTTGGCGAGTCGTTTACGGCCTGCCCTCAACAATCAATGTATGGAAACTGTCCGTAAAGTTCAGGCCTACCTGATACAGCCACGTGTACACGCTGTACCAGGGTTGGATCCAAACTGCCACGCGGCGGCCATGCCGCAACCAAAGTAGGCCACTCCCTAGTGCACAAAGTGACCAAACGTACAGGAGACATTTTAACCCCAAAATCACATGTTTTGAATCCCTTTTTTAAAATTCTTTACCATACAACCTAAGGGATCCGAAATCGTTGACTCTGACGCGCCCATACTTATCAATGGAACGTCGTTGACAACGAATACTATGCACGCGTTCTTATTCAACAGTCACACCCGTTTCCTCTGGCAACAGCACCACGTGGTACAGTTACCGAGTGAAGCGTACACAATAACACAATAATCACTCAGGGAATTCCCGTACACACACAGCTGTTACACCAGTCACTAAATAATCAATATTATGCCCTTTGGCGAAACTATACAGTCACCCACGCTATAATTCTCTATATATGAATTACCCGTCTATAACACACCCCAGTAACATCGTCTTTTACTAATATCGATTACAGTACGGTTAGCATAAGTCAAAGCACAATTTAAGGTCACAATACAATTATTAGTGGTTACGGTGTTAAACATGCAATAGACGACAATGATTAGTACTTATATACAGTGTCAGTAAATATACAGGGTTATGGTACCGTGCACTATGATACAGCAACACACTATTAACACTCTCGCTAGACGGCTGAGCTCGCGCTATCTAACAAAATATACACTTTACTAACAATCTTTAACACATTTACAATCCCAACTAAACTATTGGCCAGTACCTTGAATGGACTACCTAAAACTATATACACCCGTTTTGGTTAGCCACACTGCCCAAACACCACATACAGCGAACTAGAGGGCGAAATTTACAAAATTGCCCTTCTAGTCTATTTACTCTATCAAAAGTCTAGTGGGTTCCAAATTTACACGCCTTCCCACTTAGCCAAGATAGGTTGAGAGCTAGCGAACCGAATTTACACAGGCGCCGCTTAGTCTCCCGGTCCCTCCGACCTAGCGAGCGTAATATACACCCTAGAACGCTAGTCTAGACAAGACACCGGTGTCCGGCTAGGGCTATTTACACAGGACCCCGCCTGACTAACCAGATCAAACGGTCTTACTAGCCTTCGCTCCTTCCCTCCGACAGAGGGGGCAGATTCCATACACAGATTTAAACCCCTTTTGGGCCTACCGCACAATCGGTATACCCCTAGTGGGTCTGCCGTCTAAAACAACAGTTGTCTTACCTCCTCGTTCCTGAACCTGAGTTCACACTCATCGACGGGGACACCCCAGCACTTCTTACGTAGAGGCCGATGATCTCCTGGACAACAGACCAGTGGCGCCGAGGCGAAGGGAGGTCCACGCAGAAGTTCAGGGGTGCAGCCGTAGAGAACGTGGGCAAAGATAGACCGTCTCACGCCTCTGCCTCTCAGCTACCGTTGAACGATGAGCTTCCCGGCCAATGCACCAAATGATACCGGAGAAACTGACGGAAGCAAAGCACAGAGAGATGGACACAGGTTTCTTCAGGAAGGAAGATATTCTTTATTGGATCACCGATCGGGACTCAGAGGGACTAATGTCACCAAAAATACAGCAAGTTCTGAGCCCTGAACAATAGTGCAGGCTCCCTATATAGGCACATAACTCCTCCCATATTAAGCTCCACCCACACATTCTCTTGACCAATCATTTACAAATAAGAATTAACTTCCTGCTTGACCGCATGGCTTGTCCAGCACAATGGAGGAGGGGAATACTACATCCTGTATTCTTGCACATGCTCCGTACACTACTGATCGTATCTTGCCTCGTGCAACCAACTGATCGATACGTCAGCATATGCACGTACACATGCCACCTGGTAATCTCGGCCTACTAAATTTATTTTTACCGAGATTCCACCACAAAAACACATAACCTATGCTAATCTCTTGTTTTCATCTCTTCAGCAAATACATACCCCCTAATAGCAGCATCCGGTACAGCAGGATGTCAGTGGGTGGGGTAAAAGGGTGGGCCACTGACACAAATCAGGTAACCAGCACCGCCCAAACAAGCAGATATGCCCAGAAAGTGGGCTAGTCTGTCCGAAGAAATGTAAGGTCAGCCTGGCATGAATGCATGTCGGCTTCCCACCAATCATGCAGGCTGGCCAATAAAGGGCGTATTATGCATACAGCTCCCTGAGCTTGGCACAAATGCATGTGCTCGCTCTACGTTTTTTGGGAACTCTCCCTTAGCACTCACTTGTCCACTCCTCCCCTTTTTATTAGCAGGCGCAAGATCCTGGTATGCAGTCTGAGATAGAGAAAAGATGGATGTAGTGAGTGTAGGAGAAAGGGGACATGCCACAATTTTAGTGAGACCAAAGAAGCAAGAGCATTTACACAGTATGCAAAGTCAGCTTTACCTTAACTAATTTCAATGTCAGCCAGTCCACACACGTTTTATTACCGTACATCCCTCTTAAACGGACACAATACGCACCAAAACATCTTTAGCTTAAAGGGACACTCCAGGGACCCAGACCACTTCTGCCCATTGGAGTGCTCTGGGTGCCAAATCCCACTACCCTTAACCCTGCAACTGTAATTATTGCAGTTTTCATTGCAGTCTAACTATTAGACAGCCACTAGAGGGCACTTCCTGCTTCATAGCACAGGTTTTCTGTGCTAGAGCGTCGCTGGACGTCCTCATGCTGTGTGAGGACCTCCTGCGTCGCTCAATTCCCCCCTATGGAGAGCTCTAATGCGCATGTGCGGCATTGCCATTAGGTCCCCTCAGCCGACAGGCGGTATCAGTCTCCCCTGCTGGCTGACGTGATGAAGGGGAGGAGCGGCGGCGACCCGAAACCACCACCGAGGGACATCGGCGGGGGTCTCAGGTAAGTCACTGAAGGGGTTTTCACCCCTTCAGCAACCGAGGATGGGTGGTGGGAGGGAGAGGGGACCTGCAGTGCCAGGAAAACGGATTGTTTTCAGTTCCTCTTAGTATCTATTCTTATGTGAACCCTGTGAACATTTATACGCAGTTTATTCCACCCACTGATATTTGCTTTGTCAAATGTTGTGAAAGTGGCGGACGGTCTGAGCCAGTTTTGATTTATTTTGCATGTATTATGCATATAAATACATCTAAGTAAATCTACTAAAAGGGGCTTGATTATTGTAATAATCTGATATTCATTTTGTTATCACTAATTGTTGTAGTCATACATTTTAGTTCATATTACAAAGTAATACTTTATTTGTCCCCCAGTGCTGAACGTGTTAAAGGGGCAATCTGGGCACCATATCAACTTATTTCAGATTAAGTTGTTATGGTACCTAAACTGTCCCTTTAAGTGCTGCGCTGCGCTAGAGTGAAAGCCCAAAGCGCTCTCTGACAATCATGTTTTGTTTGCAGCTTCTAGGAGGCGTATTGCTCTGTTTCGGGCTGTGGATCCTATTTGACAGGAGCAGTTTTGCAGCTATGATAGGTGAGTGAGATCAGCCTTGGAAAGGTACTGCAGTTTACATTCTGTTCTTTCTTGTTTACATCCTGGCCGTAGAACACATTCAGTTACTGAAAGCACATTTTATATTGTCACAATCAATCCACAAAGATGGCACAGGCTGAGCAAGCCATTCATGGATTTATTCCAGTTTCAAATGTTTATGATGAATTGTTCTAAAACAATATTTCATTATGTAACTACTTATTTGCCAAGACATATTTCCAGCAATGGACTGGGCTTATGCCAATGCCTTTTTAAAGGATACTTTCAAAACATTTATATAACTATCTTTTTCAAATTTTATCATAGCATGAGCGGTATTAAAAATTGTTTAGTTCAATTTATATATTGAATTTTCATGTAACTAACATTTTTTTCCTATGAATCTGTGATTTTTCTGAGAAGGTCCCCAGCTTTCCACTGTGCATGGGACAGGAAAGATTATTTGAACTCTTTGATTATACTTTGTGATCAGCATGCCCACGGTTAGCTAGAAATGTTTTTTTGTTGTTGTTTTATTTCTTCTCGTTTTATAAAAAAAATAATAAAACGGCCAAGCAGATTTATTGTCATTGACACACTGCAAGATGTATTTTACCCTTAAGGATGGAAGCAATTGCCCACCACCCATCTCCACTCCAGAGCATTTCATAAGATTATAAAGATAACACATTTATGAAATACATTGACTATGCTGGAATTCTTTACTGAAATTCCAAGGCAGTCAAAAGATTTACCAAGACAAAGTAGGGGCTACCTTGTCTTAGTATATTCCCTACGCCTGACAAAATTGACAAAACGCAAAACGGTCAAGTTTTGTCATTTCCCCCGGTTATCACTAGTGACGGATGTATGGAAAAAGGCATTGTCTATGGAAGATCACCCAGACCCTTAACTACAACACTGTTGGCAGCTGAAGAGGACCATGGCAGTGGCCGTGAGGGTCAGGTTGAGGTAAATAAAACTCCCTTTTCCTTGCACCCTGCGGCCACTGGGCACCATGCGGAGCAGTCATTGTCGAGAGTCTTTGCAAAATATAAAAGCCTATAAATATTATAATAACTACCACTTGCCTACCAAGGGTGGTGCAGAGGGAGGTGGGCATAAAAATGCCCCCACCCACTGACAAAGGTTGGCAGCAGGGGGTGGACATCCCCTATTACTTATTTTAAGGTCCCCCTCCCGATGCCTACCTTATTTCATAGGCTCTTATTTCAATGCCTGCCTACTTGCTAGTTTTAACAACTTACTGGATATGCTCCCATCTGCAACATGATACGTCACCTTGTGTCACCAAGGGTTTTTAATTGTTTGATAGCTATCTGCTTGGGCTGCCAGCGGGCAAACAGTACTTAATATGATCAATTTACTTGTGTAAAAGCAAGTGAATGGCAATTTGTGAGTCTGCATCCTGCTTGAAATTGGAGCATTGTGGATCTTTTGAATTCATTAATACTTTGATTTGGATGCGAAAGCACCGATTCTAATAGAGACATTGAAAGCATTAGGGCCATTGCTGCAGATTCACTCAGATTGACTGAATCCTGACTGTGTTTGGTTTTAGTAAATATGAGAATTGCCATTGCGTTTGGAAATCTGTTATTTTCTGTTATCCACCGCGATAGAAAACGGTGTTTAGTGAATGACCCCTTAAGTAAATGAGTAAACAACTCTCAACCTCCCTTATTAACAAAGCCCTAATATGAAGGTATCCCTTTAACACTCACTCTCTATATAAAATGACATATGTGAAAAATCACATTTATTGTATGTCATATGTGCTAATAGCATTGCTTGTAAATATGCAAATGAAAAGGGAAATCTAAGCAAAATAATTACTACAGCCTGCTCTAATGGTTATGGTTACGCTCCTGATATCACCGCTGGTTCTGTGTCACACTGTTTTCAAGCAGTTTACGCAAACTGAAGCCTTGGACCTCTGTGGTGTGTCATTTTTAGACTTCCAGATATAAGCAAAACTGAAATAACTAATGGAGAAGTGTCACTTCCAGAATAACAGTATGCATTGACCTAGAATCGGAGGACAGTGACACAGACATGCTGACACCATAACCAC
>OW240914.1:298875385-298963005 GCA_933207985.1 Pelobates cultripes
CTATGAGGAAAGTTCCATGTCTGCATGCAGAGGGAGGAGAGACTGAATGTTTGGAAGGCAGCCATGACCCAGGAAGGATCTCTAACAGCTATCTGAGGAGTGGCCAGTGAAGTTATCACTAGGCTGTAATGTAAACACTGCATTTTCTCTGAAAAAAAGACAGTGTTTACAGCAAAAAGCCTGAAGGTAAGGATTCTACTCACCAGAACAAATTCAATAAGCTGTAGTTATTCTGGTGACTATAGTGTCCCTTTAATAGTGTTCCATCTCTAAACGCAGGACCACCATGTTTTTCTGGGAACATATCACTATATGTATGCTATGAGTGTGTGCTGTGATATGTAGAATTAACAGAAAATGCCAAGCACCACAACCATTACAACTGACTCTAGAGAGCCTAGCCTGGTTTCCCCTCTATATAAATAGTTAAGCGGCTTGAGCTGGTTCCACTACTTACAAACTGTTCTAAGAGTTTTAAATATTTGTTTTACAACAATGATCAATAAAGTCTGTCAGGCTCAGGCAAACTTTTACTTCATGGGACAAGAAGCACCAAAATCACTGCATCTTAATTAAGGAGTTTTGGTGCATAGCTATTACCAATTGTATCTAGCAATTTAAAACTTTGCCATTTCTGAGAAACAGCAATGTTTATATTTTGCCGATCTCTTGTAGCTGTGTGTTAAGGTGTAGCACAGCTGTAAGTGCAGTAGCTGCAAGTGATGTTTGTTGCGGAGAGTGGATACAGTGAGGGATGTGTGTATGTAGCTTTGAGTGGTATGTGCAGCTGTTAATGGGTAGTTGTTACTCGTTTGTGTTGCTGTGTAGGCAACTCTGTACCTCTGGTACCTCTGATGCGTGCTGCTGTGTGTAGGTAGCTGTGAGTTATGCAAACGCATCAATAGACAAACTCGCATTGTGAACAGGCACTAGGACCATACAAAGCACTTCAGCAGAACTTTCTGTAGGGTCCTGTAGGTCAGTGGCTGGTGGGGAGCCTGAAATGCTTGACATGTTGACATGTCCCTTTAGTGGACAGACATGCCCTCTTCCTGGGTACATGCCCACATCTTTGGTGATACCCCCTTTCTATCAGTTCCGATTTTATAGCTCCCAAAGTTGGTGGGTATATACACATGGCTAATGGTTCCTAAAGAGAAGTATTGGATGTAATTCTTCGCTATCAGAATCATTGGACTGGTGGAGCATGGTGAATTGCCGTGTGCCCTCAATGCTTCTGTATGAGAAAAATCTGATTGGACAAAATTAATCAAAATTCATGACTGCACCAGAGGTGGATTGGTTTTTGTTGCAGCTTAGGAATAAAGTAAAGTTTTATAGCTTTTTGTGCTTTTTTATTTTAACAAAGTGGGGCCAGTAATTTAAATTACTTTGGAGTATCTTTAAGCATCCAAGGATAATATATCAAAATACTGTTATATTCCCACTCATCATTATATGCAGTTTGAGAGACACAGAACAAGGTTGGGTAATTAATGTATCATTTAGTGTTACACAATTTTGCCTTATAATTTGTACCTTAATATTTAACCACAATATGGTATGTTTTAACTTTGTTTGAAAGAAAAATACCACAGTATTTGAAATCACATCTATTAGTCTTTTGTATGGCGAAAAAATGTTCAGCCGAATCAAATCCTATACAAAAAAAAGAAATAAAATTGGGTTAGTTGATTCAGGATATGTACTTGTGGCTTTCGGCTCAGGTGAATTTCTATTGGTCACTTCTCATTTGGCCTGTTAAAAAAAAAAAAAAAATCAACATTTATAGGCTGTACCCTAACTATCAATCATCTTTTTTCCATCAATCATCTATTTTTTTGGTTTCAGGGATGAAACTCCAAATAATGTCCATATACAGTTTCAGTGATACTGAATTTGGAAAAACTGCTGATCACGTAATATTCAGATTAACTGCAATTCGATTGAAACTGAATGCACACTTCTAATATCTATATAATTTTATTGCTTAATTGATTAAGGACTTTATAATTGTTTTGTATTCCTTTGTATTGCTTTGTTTCACTATTTTCTGTTACCAATTTACATATTAATGCTTTTTAGGCGCAACCTATTTCTGTTTTCGTCTATTCCTATTTTGGGGTCTGTGAGGGAGTCCCTAAGAATGCTGCCTTACCTACTACAATTGAAGATTATGCTAGCGCAGTGTACTAATAATCTTAATTTTAATAATGACAGGAGGCGAGTATTTGCATCAACTTTCTTTACTAGCTCCATAGCAGCAAAGAAAAAAATCATTAAAGAAAGAACCAATCAGAGTAGAACCAGCGTAGCCATCCATTTCCTCTTGACTACTGCGACATCACAAGATCCAAATGTAGTAAGAAGTCCGTAGTAACTTAATTCCAACTGTCATAACGAAATCCAACATGGTCATAACAATGGCCTCTTCAGCCTTTCCATCGTCCCTGTGGTTTGTCAAACTGAAAAGAGAGAGAGAGTAGTATCACTGATACGGGAATGACCAAGGAAAACCAATTGTCTGTAACGAATCAACTAGTTAATAAAGACGTCTAAAGATTCACCATACCAACTAGAGCAATAGCCCTATAATAAATATATCTGTATAAAATGCTAATCCAAATAAATGAGTCCAGATAAAGAACCAATCTACTCCCACCAACTACTTACCTCCATCTGGGCGGGGACTTTATGAGAATGAAAAGGGTGGGAAATACTCGCCTCCTGTCATTATTAAAATTATTAGTACACTGCGCTAGCATAATCTTCAATTTTATAACATGACAGGAGGCTTCGTATTTGCAGTTTTAACGCTTAGGTAGGAGAGCGAAAGCGGCATTGGACGACTGGCGGAAATAGAAGGTCCGAAAGGTAGATTCCCGGGACCAATCTGCCGTGTGTAGGATATCCGCCAGAGAGGCGCCTGCTAAAAATGCCGATGATGCCGCTGCCCCTCGAACGGAGTGTGCGCCAAATGAGGCGTCTACCCCGGCTAGAGTGAGAATCCATCTGACCCATCTGGCCAATGTGATGACCGAGACCGGGCCGTGTGGAGTCACATATGATACCAAGAGTTGTCGTGCGGACGGTGAGCGCAAGCCTTCCGTTGCTGACACGTAGGCTCGGAGGGTCCGGACCACACATAGCTGGGGATCCGAATTGAAAAACGGATAGAATACTGATGCTGTATTGGATTTATTACGTTGCGATATGTGGAACGTGACTCCTTCGGGTCCAATGGAGAAAGCGTCCTTATCGAAAGTCCGAACGTCCGCCACTCTCCGGAAGGACACCATGCACAACAGGAAGGTGAACTTCGCCGTCAGTTGTTTCAATGAGAGCTGGTCATTGGGAGACCAGTTCCTGAGGAAACGAAGGACTATCTCCACATCCCAGAGATGTTGGTATTTAGGTGCTGGTGGTCTCCTTAGTTTGATGCCCCGCAGCAGGCGGCATATTAGCGGATCCTGTCCGACTGCCCGTCCTTGAGACGGCATGTGCGCCGCCGAGATAGCTGACCTCGTGACATTTATGGTGCGGTATGACTTCCCATCCTCGAATAGGGTCGAGAGAAAATTCATGACCTCGGAAACAGGGGCTGTAAAGGGATCCAAGTCCCGTCCCACGCACCAACTGGTCCAAGTTCTCCATGCGGATAGATAGCTTCTCCGTGTTCCTGGGGCCCAGGAATCCCAAAGGAGGTCCTTAGCCGTTGACGATAACTCGTCGGTACGCCAGGTTCCCCTGAAAGAGTCCAGGCCACTAAGGTCAGACGGCCGTCCGACACCATCGGATGTGCGTTCCCCGCCGGGTCCCTGAGTAACATGTTGTCGTTCGGTAGGAGGATCGGGTCCTGATAAGACATTTCGAGAAGGTCCGGGAACCAAGGCTGACTCGGCCAGAGGGGCGTCAGCAGGGTCAGTCGAACCCTTCATCTGCGAAGGTGATTGAGAACTCTGGCAATCATGGCGAATGGGGGAAAGGCATATGCCCCTTGTTGTGGCCAGTGCTGAGTGAAGGCATCTACCGCTAAGCAATCCGGGTCAGGTAGCCAGCTGTAGAATTGCGGGACCTGACGGTTGTTTCGTGAGGCAAAAAGATCCAGTATGAAGGGTCCCTTCTGGTCCTGTAGGTGTGCGAATATTCGCGGATCCAGCTGCCAGTCGCTGGCATCCCTCCAATGACGGGAGTACCAATCCGCCGTGAGGTTCGTCTCCCCCGGCAGGTGCTCTGCCCGTAGTGAGATATTGCGCGGGAGGCAGTAGTCGAAGATTTCCTTCGTCAGATGCGCCAGGGTTCTCGACCAGGTGCCCCCCAAGCGGTTGATGTATCGTACCGCGGATACATTGTCCATTCTTAACAGTATACAGCAATTGGACTGCCCTTTTGTGAGGCTGCGGATAGCAAAGGCGCCCACTAGCAGTTCGAGGCAATTGCTATGCATCGACAATTGCTGTGGTGTCCACGTGCCCCCTGTGGCCGTTTCTCCATCCGTGGCGCCCCATCCTAGGCGACTCGCGTCCGACTCCAGGATGAAGTCCGGTTGACTGCCGAATATGGCCCGACCATTCCAGGCCTGCATGCAGTGGAGCCACCACTGGAGTTCTTGGTATACTTCCTCCGACAGCGGGACTGGCTGGTTGTATGTGGGATTTTGGCGGAGGAGGTTGGCCTTCAGCCGTTGCATCGCTCGGTAGTGAAGGGGTCCCGGAAATATGGCTTGTATTGAAGATGATAAGAGACCCACAATCCGCGCCAGTTGGCGGAGCGGAATGGAATCCAATTTGAGAACCCTGCGGATCTCCTTCTTGATGGCCGTCACTTTGGCTGAGGGGAGATGTAGGGTGCAAGACCTGGAGTCGATCTCGAAGCCCAGGAATTGGATTCGTTGAGCAGGCGTCATTGTGGATTTGGTCTTGTTGACAACGAAGCCCAAGGATTCTAACAGTCGCACTGTATACGTAGTGTGCCGGATGGCCAGTTCCTTTGTTCTGCAGAACAAGAGAATGTCGTCCAGGTAAATTATGCATCTGATCCCGCGTGTTCGGAGGTGGGAAACCACCGGTTTTAGCATCTTTGTGAAGCACCACGGTGCTGAGCTCAGTCCGAACGGAAGGCACGTGAATTGCCATGGTGTGCCGTTCCACAGGAAGCGGAGAAATGGGCGGCTGTCTTTGTGGATTGGAATTGTGAGATAAGCGTCCTTGAGGTCTAGCCGCGTAAACCAATCCTTTTCTTGGAGGAGATCCCGCAATAAATGGATGCCCTCCATTTTGAAGTGGCGGTAGGTCACGAACATGTTTAGCCCTCTCAAATTGATCACTGGCCGGAAATCCCCGGTCTTTTTGCGGACCAGGAACATGTTGCTGAAGAATCCTCCCCTTGTGTGCGCTGGTTCTATAGCGCCCTTTACGCGAAGCTCGCGGAGTTCCCCATGTATGAGGCGAGTGTCCGCAGCCGAAAGACGCAAAGGATAAGGGGGAAACCTTTGAATGGGCTGTGATCGGAGTTCTATTTGATATCCTTGGACGGTCTGTAGCACCCAAGCGTCCGTGGACAGCAGGGCCCAATTCTGGGAAAAAAGTGAAACACGGCCTGCAATCACAGTTACAAGAGGTACCGAACAAAGGTGGTCTCTTACCTGTAGGGAATCGTGCACGGCCTCGTCCTCGACCGCCCCGTCCTCTGTCAGAACCCCTCTGGTAGTAGGGGAATGGTTGTTTGGCTCCGCTGCCTTGGTAACCTTGTTGAGGGAAGAATTGGTGCTGAAAGCCCATACGGGGGCCTGAAGGCCAGAAACGGCTGGCGGCACGGCCCCGCTGCCGACCAGCCCTTGAAAAAACACCCTTTGCGGAGGTACCTCGGAATACCTTACGCATAGACGTGCGGGCTCTACTCAAGGAGGTAAAGACGTTTACGTGCTTGTTCAATTCTTTCATAAAAGCTTCACCAAAGAGCTTGCCCTGTGCCTGTGGGCCCAATTCTTTGACCCCGAGGTCAACTAATTTGGGGTCGATACGAAAAAGTGCTGCCCGGCGCCGCTCCGTAGAGAGGGCCGCATTTGTATTACCGAGGAAACAAAAGCCCCTCTGGGCCCACTCTCGGATATCATGTGCCCATTCCCGTATCATGTCTGCCGTGAAGGAGTCCGCTCTGGCGTATGCTACGTCTGCCAGGTACATAACTCGGGCCAAAGGGCCCATTGTGTCTAGGAGTTTATCCTGAGCTCCTTTGAAACTCTTCTCAATCCCCCTCCGCGGGTCGCGGCCCCCTTGTTCCATAAAGGTCAGCATAAGCTGATCAAATTCCGGCGTATAGGCCACTTTATCTGGCAGGGTAGGTCTCGGGCACTCTGCCCGCATCCTCTTGCGGACGTGTTTTTCCAAAGGTTTCCTGATCCAAAAATGCATGAAGCGGAGGAGATGATCCGGAGGGGCCCACTCACTCGAACGAGGGTGGCGAATCTTCCTGGGATCAAACATTCTCTGGCCAGTGGAGTCCAGGAATATCTCCTGTTCCTGCGTGGCCGTGGCGGGGGGTTCCGCATCTCCTTTCTGCTGGGGCTCACCCAGAAAAGTCTCGGTGACGTAGGCGTTGGAGCCCCAACCGCCTTCGTCCGAGTCGGAGGATCCAGCCTGCCACTCATCCAGAACGGAGAGAGAGTGGGGCACGTCTTGCTCCTCATCTGAGGAGACCACCCCAGTGTACACGGGAGGTATCTGAGTAGTGCGTTTATCACGCTTCATAGGGGCCTTGCCTTTGAAGGCGGCTTTCTTGGAACCTTCGCCCTTCCAGTGGCGTTTCGCCGGGCGCTTCCTTTCTCTAGTGGAGTCCTCTGACTCATCAGAGTCTTCGTGGGCCTGGTGTGGCTTGTTAGACAGCGCGTTAGATTCAGCGGGGGCAGGAGCCGCCTTTGCCAGCGCCTTCTCCAGAGACGCAGCTACCGCTGCGTTGATCATAGCTTGAAGGTCACTGGTATTAATTGTGTCCTCCATTGTGGGCACCAACAGAGACTAACAGGCACAGGTATAGGTATGAGAGGTGAGGGACCGTGCGGGAGGGACTCAGGTTAAAACGCTCAGTGGCGTGGTACCGGACTCCTAATCGCTGGGGCTCACCCAGGGTCACAGGGAACTGCTTGGACAGTCCCCGCTATGCAGCACTCAATGGGGGCTCACCCCTAGCCAGGATAATGGGGTAAACCCTACTGGCAGTCCCACTCCCCAGGGGGTAATGACACCAACCTGTGAAGGTCCCAACGAATTCCACCTCAGAATTAGAGCAAACGAGCTTCAGAGCCTTATCTTGATAGGTGTTATACTCCACAACTAATAACCCACAAAATGGCCGCCAGGGTCTCGCGAGATTAACGGGCGGAAAGCCCGCGAAAATGGAGCCCTTGAAGCGTTCGGCAGTTTTGCCGCGAACAGCCGTTCGCCTGGCTAACCGTCGAATGCAAGTGAGACTGATCCGTGAACGGACCCGCGAACGGAATGGATTCCCTAGCAATTCGGGAAATTGTCCGTTCGCGTAGTACCTGCGTTCGCGGCAAAAACCCCGCGAACGGCTAGAGGGAGCAAAGTTCCCGACCGCCCGTTCGCGCTCTGTTGCAGCCAATTGCGCGAACGGGACGGCCGCGAACGCCAGACTCCCTGTGTGAATGAGCGTCCCGTCTGTTCGCTCGCGAGCAGAGCGCAACGGTCGGGATAGAAAGGTGGCGAGCGTAGCCACCGGAAAAAAGGGGGGGAAATAGGGTGGGGGGGGGTGGGGGGGGTAGGCTAACCTAACACCACCCCTACTGAAGTGGGGAGGGGGGGGGGCGCTGGGAGAGGCAGTTCCCAGATACCAGAACAGCTTCAGCCCAGTACCCTGCATCAAAATGAACGCAGCTCCCCTGACAGGGAAGGTGAACCTTCTCTGTTTGTCCCGCTGGCACCCAAGCAAATAAAGAATAAAAGAAATATAGTAGAAAACACAACTATATATGAGCAGAGAAAAACAAACATCAATAACATCTAAAAGAAACCTGACAGGAATCTTAAAGAAATAGTACTCTGACCTGACTTGTGATGGAGCAGCAAAGAAAGAGGAAATGGATGGCTACGCTGGGACTTATATATCCTCTGTTCTACTCTGATTGGTTCTTTCTTTAATGATTTTTTTCTTTGCTGCTATGGAGCTAGTAAAGAAAGTTGATGCAAATACGAAGCCTCCTGTCATGTTATAAAATTACTCTCTGTTTGGTTAGTTAGCGCTGATTTTTTTATACCTCAGATAAGAATTGTTTTTAAAGCAACATACACCATGTCTATTTTTGAATTCAGAAATAACTACACCATTGATATCAATCATGTATTTGATACTGAAGATACTAGTCCTATTCAAGCTAAACCAATAATTTTTAGTTAACAAGAACTCTTTAGTAAATTGGAAAAGTCTTTATCCACTGAAATTAAATTGAAATGGGAGATAGCCACACTTAACAAATATAGATGAACAAATTACCCCAAGAGATCTAAGACTACACAAACTACCTACCTCAGATCAGGAAGACGAGGAATGTATGAAAGAATGGTTTACAAAATTACAATTATGTGGGGGGCGGAGCCTAGCATCCAAGCTGTAATCTCCCAAAAACACGGCACAATCGCACACTGGAGATAAGCTGTCATGACGGGGACACCCAGGGGAACTACCCAATACCGAAATCAAGTCTGTAACCCCCCGGGGACCCGACAACATACCCTGAGGCCTACCAGAGATCGAGCAGTGGGGAGACGGCCGCTCCCCGTGCTGACTGACCTGGACATGGCTCCCCTCAGGGCTCTCACCTCCAACCCCCCCTCTGGACCGATGGGGGTCATCTCGGTCCACATTCAGTGACTGGAGAAGCAGTCATGGGCTGAACTCACAGCTCGGTGAACCGCAGCACCAGGGCAGCCGAGCACGTGGCGAACCCAAAATGGCGGCGGCGACAAGCACATCAGGCGAAACAACAGACTGCCACACGGAAATGCCGGACTACTCAGCCAGGCTTAACACTATTTTTGCAGCCTTCTGGGCAAAGGTGGAGAACCGGGCACGGCAGCGCAAACCGAGCGCCCACATGAAACCCAAGCTACTTACTCCTCGGCTACACAGTGCCCCAAGACAGCGCCGCGGAATAAAATGTCCCCCACCAACGAGCAAACGCACAAGAGGAAAATCAGCACCGGAGCTGGGCCACAGAGTCCTGCGAGCCCTCCACACACCCAGTGTACAACCTCACTTTTCTTCCGAGCTGGGAGCTCACCAGGAGGTAGCTCTCCGCCACCACCCATACACCCAGGGAAATAGCTGGGACCCGGTGGAACCCTGGGCCCACGACCCTGATGATGGGGTCATTGGAAATGTGGTACGGGCCCCCGTCAAAGCCTCGGGCCGAAGACAAGTGGCACTCAAGCGACCTGGAATCAGAAGGTGCAGGAGGAGAATCGCAGCATGGAGGGCCAAGCGACCAGCTGGTCAAAGCAGGCATACAGGGGAAGCTAGGCAGCCCCCCAACCAAGTGCGAGGTCAGGAAGGTCTCCACCCTCATCCTGATGGACTGGCTCTCGTATTTTACAACACCATTCCACCCTGTGGAGTGGGCTGAACGCTCATCTGTACCACAAGCTCGCAGTCTACTAACCTTTGCTACCCTGCTGCCTACCTTACACTTCACCGGGACGCCTATCGCTTCTACCTACACGGACGTCGTACCTAACCCTGGACTCCCTCAGATAAGCAAATTTTACAAAGACTCTGTTCTCAGTTTAAACTATAACATGTGTTAATATGTCTAAGTCCAGTTTTCTATTTCAAGCATTTAATCTAGAAAACAACTATGTTACTCACGACTTGCATCGACCTAACTCACTTACCTACAGGGGCGGACTGACCACTCGGGCACTTCGGTCATGGACCGAGGGCCCGAGGCAGTCAGGGGCCCGGCAGCACATCTATGTTCCAGCTGGAGAGATCAGAGATCTCTCCAACTGGAACGGCAAAAAAAACCAAAACTTTTTAATTGATAGGTTGTGGGGCCCCTGATGCAGCGCGGGGCCCCACAGCCTACCACTCTCTAAATCCCCCCCCCCCTTCCCTCCCATGAGACCTGGCAGCTTCAGCAGCTCTCTGCCAGGTCTCCTTCTCCCAGTCCCGCGGTGCTCTGTGTGATGGGAGAGGCAGGGCCAGGAAGTGACATCACTTCCTGTTTACTCCTCTCACACAGAGCCCAGCGAGGGGAAGGAGCAGCAGCCTGGGAGAGAGCAGAGGGAGCAGAGACACGGGTAGGTACTAATCACCCCCTCCCCCCTGTAGCGGAGATGCAATATTCCCCAGGTTGTCTCCGCTTATAATCCAAGTGAGGCTCAGGAACAAGTAAATAATAAATCCATAGGCAAAGTTTCCAGCAGGTAAAATAACAGCAACCTCCCCACAGCAATCCCAATAACTGGACGACACACAGTTTCAGGAGCAGAACTGACAAGCCTTTAATCACAGTCTCCTTATAAAGCATGCTCCCATGCAAGGGAGGGATTACAGTAATTATTACAGTAGCCAATCCTGTCCTGGTAACCTCCCACACATCTCCTCCCCTCAGCCAGCATCATAATCCCCTTATCCAGTACACCAATTCCCCCGTTTCTGGATGTACCCCTAAACGTAGGGGTACCTCTTTAAATCCTACATCCCCTGGTAGCCCTGATCTGGGTGAACAACATATCCAAAAACCACCCAGATCAGACCAGGGGTTCGGGAAAAGTATGGAGGGAATAAAATGACCGACCGCACGAACTGAGATAGCCGAATTCGGTTCCATGTGAATGGGCCCTGCGGTCGGTCCTGGCATAAGGGAATAAAATACACGAAAACCTCTAGCTATAGAGGCTAGGGAGGGTTCGCCTGAATCCCCTCGTTCGGTATTCTCTATCTACCGAACGAGGGGCCGTTCGGTAGTTTGGAACCGAACGGACCAGGGCTGTGGAGGTCTCAGCGGTGTTCGCCTACTCGAGTGTCCGATTTTAGTTCCAGACACTCGACGGCAAAACACCGCTGTTCGGGAGTTTTAAAATGGCCGCCACGTGTTCGTTTGTCGAATGGCGGCCACCCCCGAGAACAAAGGACGGCTACTTACTGTTCAATTACCCGTTCGCAACAATGTTGCAACGGGTAATTGAGGACACACTTCACACAGGGGAGGTCTGGTTGTTCGGTAGTTTCATTCGAATAAACTAAGGGAACGAAACTACCGAACAATCACAAGAATACAAGGCTTTAGAACACATAGGAAACTAACAGATCACACGAATGCATTTATTTCACAGACATTTGCAGGACAGCCCAGTGCCATCCGCTACACTGCTCCCCCTTGCCCACAAGCCGGCATACACAGTCTGATCCAACACGGATCGGCTTGGGGATGTCCGGGGACTCACGGATCATTTCTCCAGGTCAGTTTGTCTTGACAACCCGTCGGCATTCCCATTCTGTTTACCCGGGCGGTACTGAATATTAAAGTCAAAAGGCTGCAGCGCCAAACTCCAGCGCAGCAGCCTGGCATTGTCCCCAGCCACCCGGTTTAGCCAGACCAACGGGTTGTGATCCGTGAGTAACGAAAAAGGCTGTCCATATAGATACGGCTGTAGTTTCTTTAAGGCCCACACCACAGCCAGGCATTCCTTCTCGATGGCGGCGTAGCTTACTTCTCTGGGTAACAGCTTGCGACTGATGTAAGCCACGGGGTGTTCTCCGCCATCGGCTCCGACTTGGCTCAGTACTGCTCCCAATCCAAACATAGAAGCGTCTGTGTGAACAAGAAAACGTTTAGTTGGATTGGGAGCTGCCAAGACAGGAGCATTTATCAGTGCATTTTTCAGATGTTGGAATGCCTGCTCACACTCCGGGGTCCAGGTCACCTGGCGGGGCAAATTCTTCCGAGTAAGGTCAGTGAGAGGTTTGGCGAGGGCGCTATAGTTAGGGACAAACTTCCTGTAATACCCAGCGGTCCCTAGAAAGGCTAACACCTGGGTTTTAGTCCTAGGAGTGGGCCACTGGGCCACGGCTTCTACCTTGGCTGGTTCGGGCTTCTGTTTGCCGCAACCCACTCTATGTCCGAGGTACTGCACCTCGGCCATCCCTATGCTGCACTTGGCCGGTTTCAATGTCAAACCAGCTTCCTTAATCCTGTCTAGAACCGCTCCTATATGGGCCAAGTGCTCCTGCCACGTATTGCTAAAAATGGCAATATCGTCCAGGTAGGCACAGGTGTAGTCTTGGAACCCATCCAGGAGTCGGTCTACCATCCGCTGGAAAGTAGCTGGGGCGTTTTTCATCCCAAATGGCATGACCTTAAACTGGTACAAGCCAAATGGGGTGACAAAGGCCGATTTCGGGATGGCCTCTGGGGCCAGGGGGATTTGCCAATACCCCTTACATAAGTCAATGGTAGTGAGGTATTGACCCCTGGCCATTCTGTCCAGTAGCTCATCTATCCGTGGCATAGGGTATGCATCGGACACCGTTTTCTCGTTTAATCTCCGGTAGTCTACGCAGAAGCGGGTCGTACCGTCCCGCTTCGGTACGAGTACTACCGGAGAAGCCCAGGGACTATCTGAGGGCTCAATCACCCCCAGTTGGAGCATCTCATCGATCTCCTTGCGCATGTTTTCCCTTACCGCTTCGGGGATGCGGTAGGGGGTCTGACGCATCGGTAATTGCCCTGGGGTCTCTACCCGGTGAGTGGCCAGAGGGGTGTACCCAGGTACGTTAGAGAACGTGTCTCGTTTCTCTTCCAACAGCTGCCGTACCTCGATGCGCTCCTGTGGGCTCAGCCGGTCTCCCAGTGTGACTTCCCCTAAATCCCCAGACAGCTGCCCATCTTCCAGCAGATCTGGGAGTGGTAAGCTGTCAGACTCATCTGAATTGGGCGCGCATATGGCGGTTACCTCCTCGGAGCGTGCTTGGTAGGGCTTCATCATGTTCACATGGAGCATGCGTCGCCCTCCCGTCCCTGTACAGGAGCCAATTATATAGGTGGTGTCACATCTCTGTTCCACCACCTTATAAGGTCCCTGCCAGGCGGCCTGTAGCTTGTCATGTCGGACAGGCTTTAAAATCAGCACTTTCTGCCCGACCTGAAAGCTACGGTCCCTGGCTCCCCGATCATACCATGTGCGCTGGCGAGTCTGTGCCGCCTGAAGGTTTTCCCTTACCGTCCTGGTTAAGGCTTCCAGGCGGTCTCGGAGAGCCAACACATAAGGTATGATGGGGGTGCCATCTGCGCTCCGGTCTCCCTCCCAATGCTCTCTTATAAGATCTAAGGGGCCTCTGACCCTCCTCCCAAACAGCAGTTCAAACGGGGAGAACCCCGTGGATTCCTGCGGCACCTCCCGGTAAGCGAATAGGAGATGCGGCAGGAACCGCTCCCAGTCCTTGTGGGTCTCTGCGAAGGTTCGGAGCATTTGTTTCAATGTGCCATTGAACCGTTCGCAGAGCCCATTAGTCTGGGGGTGGTAAGGGGCACTGATAATAGGCTTAATGCCACAGATCCTCCAGAGGTGTTGGGTGAATTCTGCGGTAAATTGGGTACCCTGATCCGAGATAATCTCCCTGGGTAATCCCAACCGGGAGAATATCTGCATGAGGGCATCCGCGACCGTTTCAGCCTGAATGTTGGTCAGAGCCACCGCCTCTGGATATCTGGTAGCATAGTCTACTACCGTTAAAATGTACCTTTTGCCTGACGGGCTGGCTTTCTTGAGGGGACCTATCAAGTCTACCGCTATTCTGCTAAACGGTTCCTCAATTATTGGCAAGGGGTGTAGCTTCGCCTTCCTCCGGTCTCCCCTTTTCCCTACCCTCTGGCAGGTGTCGCAGGTGGTGCAATACCGGCGCACTTCCTGGCTGATCCCTGGCCAGAAGAAATTTTGGGTCAGTCGATACCTAGTACGGCTGACCCCTAGATGTCCGGATAGCGGGATATCGTGCGCTATCCGGAGTAGCTCTGCTCGGTACCGCTGCGGCACCACTAGCTGCCTCGTCACTATTGGGTCTGACCCCTCAATCTGCTTGTCTGTCTCCCTGTACAAAAGCTGCTTGTCCCAGACAAATCTCTCCCCCTCTCCCCCGGAGGGTCTGCTGTCACCTTGTCTCTGTATACCTGCAAGGTGGGGTCAGTCACTACCTCTGCTGCGAATTCGTTAGGAGGGGCCCAGGGGACACAGTCAAGGGAAGGGGAAGGGTCTCTTACCTGAACCTCCGGAAGTGTGTTGTAGTCCTGGGTGCGGGCCTGTTGACGGGTGACCACAGGATGAGCTTCTCCTGTGGTGGACGTCTGGGGCTCAAAAGCAGATGTGAGCCTCCCCAGATCGTTCCCCAATAAAACCTCCGCCGGTAACTGCGGCATCAACCCCACCTCCACATGTCCTGCCCCCGCTCCCCAATGTAAATGTACCCTTGCTGTAGGTAGCCGGTACACTGCTCCCCCGGCTACCCTGACGGCCACAGTTTTACTTAGTCTCGCTTCATCCGAGACCAGATGACTTTTGACCAAGGTGATGGTAGCCCCCGAATCACGTAGGCCCTGTACTGCTTTACCCTCCAAGTATACGGTCTGCCTGTGATGCTGTCTGTTATCAGCATTGGCCTGGACTGGATCCGCCTCGTGTAGTACTTCCCACTGTTCCACGGTTGTTATGGGAACAGCTGACCCATATGGTGTGGCCACTATATTTTGGTAGTGATGGGCGGCGGCTGCTCTCGGTGGTGGTGGTGGGCCGGGGCGAATCCAGGTAGAACGATCCCTCAGCTGGGGACATTCCCTTTTATAATGTCCCCACTTCTGGCAGTGATGACAGGGGCCAGAAGCGGGCTGGCGAAACCGGGGCTGTACAGCGGGTGGTGGTGGTGGTAGTTGCCTCGGTGGAGCTGGGTTGTAGCTGTTTCCCCCAAAGGTTTTAAAAATAGCTTTTGGGGCTGCTGGTTTCTGCTGCCTGCGTGCATCCAAGTACTCATCGGCCTTCCTAGCAGCTTCGGTAAGGGAGGTAGGGTTTCTGTCCCTCACCCATTCCTGGACCTCGCCTGTTACCCCCTCATAGAATTGCTCCAACAACACCATTTGCAATAAGTCCTCCATGGACCGAGCCTTATTAGACTGTACCCACCCCAGAGCGGCCCGATGCAACTTGCAAGCCCATTCCACATGAGAGTCCTTGTCATTTCTCTTTAGGTCTCTAAACCGTCGCCGATATGCCTCTGGCGTGATTGCATATCGGGCCAGGATCACTTCTTTTACTCGGCGGTAATTCCGAATTTCCTCATCAGGTACAGTTCTATAGGCTTCCGCCGCCTTCCCTGTGAGCTTCCCTGCTAAAATAGGCACCCACTCATCTGGGCTAATATTATGCAAGGCACACAGCCTTTCAAAGTCTTGGAGAAAAGCATCTATATCTTCCTCTGCTTCTATATACGTTTTAAAGGCTTGGTAAGGAATTTTTGTCTTACCCTGTGTGATGGTAGTTGTGGTAGCATTCCTCTCCAGCTGCTGTAGTGGCCTTTGGCGCAGTATAAACTCCTGTACCTCTGACATTGTCCTGGATATAATATCCGTTGTTGGATTCTCTCCATAAAAGGACAGCCTGAACTGCACCTCTCTCCGGAACTCTTCTTTTTCATCTGCTGCACTCTGTTGCTCAGGGATTACCCTGTCCTCCTGCTGGTATTCAGCCATCACTTCTGCAATGAGGATTGCTTTCTTTTTGTTGCTGGCTGCAATGCCTTTCGCTTCCAGGAGATCTTTTAGCGTGGATCTTTTAAGCTTGGCATAATCACTCTCCATCCGTATTCCATTAGTCCTTGTTCCCTTGTGAGTCTGGATCCCAGCGCTGCCAACCAATGTAGCGGAGATGCAATATTCCCCAGGTTGTCTCCGCTTATAATCCAAGTGAGGCTCAGGAACAAGTAAATAATAAATCCATAGGCAAAGTTTCCAGCAGGTAAAATAACAGCAACCTCCCCACAGCAATCCCAATAACTGGACGACACACAGTTTCAGGAGCAGAACTGACAAGCCTTTAATCACAGTCTCCTTATAAAGCATGCTCCCATGCAAGGGAGGGATTACAGTAATTATTACAGTAGCCAATCCTGTCCTGGTAACCTCCCACACATCTCCTCCCCTCAGCCAGCATCATAATCCCCTTATCCAGTACACCAATTCCCCCCGTTTCTGGATGTACCCCTAAACGTAGGGGTACCTCTTTAAATCCTACATCCCCTGGTAGCCCTGATCTGGGTGAACAACATATCCAAAAACCACCCAGATCAGACCAGGGGTTCGGGAAAAGTATGGAGGGAATAAAATGACCGACCGCACGAACTGAGATAGCCGAATTCGGTTCCATGTGAATGGGCCCTGCGGTCGGTCCTGGCATAAGGGAATAAAATACACGAAAACCTCTAGCTATAGAGGCTAGGGAGGGTTCGCCTGAATCCCCTCGTTCGGTATTCTCTATCTACCGAACGAGGGGCCGTTCGGTAGTTTGGAACCGAACGGACCAGGGCTGTGGAGGTCTCAGCGGTGTTCGCCTACTCGAGTGTCCGATTTTAGTTCCAGACACTCGACGGCTAAACACCGCTGTTCGGGAGTTTTAAAATGGCCGCCGCCACGTGTTCGTTTGTCGAATGGCGGCCACCCCCGAGAACAAAGGACGGCTACTTACTGTTCAATTACCCGTTCGCAACAATGTTGCAACGGGTAATTGAGGACACACTTCACACAGGGGAGGTCTGGTTGTTCGGTAGTTTCATTCGAATAAACTAAGGGAACGAAACTACCGAACAATCACAAGAATACCAGGCTTTAGAACACATAGGAAACTAACAGATCACACGAATGCATTTCTTTCACAGACATTTGCAGGACAGCCCAGTGCCATCTGCTACACCTAGCTACAGATAGGATCTGTCTTCACTAATTTGGTTGATGTACCATACATGAGCATTAGCATTGAGCTGCCCTGCACGCCCAGTGGTAGTTACGCTTAGCATACAATCAACAATTCTGGCTGATAGCAAGTTAACCTCTCTCACTGCATAGTCGGTTAGAATTGTACTTACTGTACCGCATAATTTTTATTAATATGTTCTGCTTATTCTCCTCTCATCTAAACAAAAAAGTGTAAATGATATGCATGCCACAACGTCTTACTATGTAAACTTTTATATGCTAGACTCTGCTGTCGTGGCATTGTTGGCCTGTATGTTATTTTGTTAAAAACAACAAAAATAAAGTATTAAAAAAAACAAAACACTTCTAGAAGAAATCTCTGTGCGATATTGCTTCATTTTTTTACCCTTTTGGCCGCCAAAATATTGGCCCCAGTTCTTGGCTGACACCACCCAATTTGGTCAGACACATTTCAATCTTATACCATACTTCATCCTTAGCGTTATCATATTGGGTGTAAATAATATGGGCTAACGTGGCATGCTTTCCAGTAGTCTTTTAGCTGAGGTACCGCTAACCCGCCTTGATTTACTTTCAGTGCTAAACAGCTTGCACTAATATGGGGGTGTTTGTCTAGCCAAATGAGTTTGTTAAAAGAGGACTGAGCTAAATCAAGTCAGCTGTCTGAACAACACATGGGAATCATATGGGAAAGATAAATCCATTTTGGACGTATATAAAATTTAATGATGTTGATTTTTCCCCCCCAAGCTACTTCTATAAATTTCCACCCTTTTAGTTTTTTATTAATATATCTTAACAAGGACAAGAAATGAATGTCCAATATGTTAACTGGGTCGCTCGTAATCTCCACACCTAAATATTTAAATGGTGTACTAGAACAATCTAAACCAAAAAAGGTCAAATAGTACCTTCCTAGTGTCACAAGATAAATTCACCGGCAGAGCAACAGATTTATTTAAATTTAATTTATACCCAGAAAGTATCAAGAGCTCATTAATAATCATCATAAATTTATCCATAGAAGAAATCGGCTCACATAACGTCCTAATAACACCATCAGCATACATTAATGTCTTCTGTCAGCACCGGGAAAGCTTTAATCTGATTATCTGCCCTAATTGCCGCAGCTAGAGGTTCAATTATCATTAACCCTTTAGTAACCAGACCATTTTTCAATGTTCTTACTTTAACCCCTTAAGGACACATGACATGTCTGACATGTCATGATTCCCTTTTATTCCAGAAGTTTGGTCCTTAAGGGGGCTGTTGTTACATTTCTGTGGTGTTTGTGTTTAGCTGTAATTTTCCTCTTACTCATTTACTATACCCACACATATTATATATCGTTTTTCTCGCCATTAAATGGTCTTTCTAAAGATACCATTATTTTCATCATATCATATAATTTACTATAAAAAAATTATAAAATATGATGAAAGATTTTAAAAAAAAACACACTTTTTCTAACGTTGATCCCCAAAACCCATGCTAAATAGTTTCTAAGTATTTTCCTGAGGGCCATAAGTACATGTAGCACTTTTCTATTTCCAAACCACTTTTATTTTTAAAATGAACGCAGGTTACATTGTAACACTGATATCTGTCAGGAATCCCAGAATAACCCTTCACATGTATATATTTTTTAAAAGAAGACAACCTAAGGTATTAAACTTGGGGTATTTTGACACTTTTCATGCAACCATTTTACCACCAATCAATGCCAAATTAAAAAAAAATAATTATTGGTGATTCTTTTGACACACATAGCAATTTAAGAATACATGTATGGAGAATTTAAGGGTTACTGCCAAAGAACACCCCAATATGTGTTCAGCACCATCTCCTGAGTACAGTGATACTCCCCATGTATAAGTGTGTTGGGTTCTCTGGGGGCTAAAATACCTTATTTGGAGGCTGTGCATTCCAGTTATCCAACTTGGATTTTTCACAGCTGGTGATCATGCACCCATGTCCTATTGGGACATTTTTAAGCCGGCAAGATACCAAACTATTTTATATAGTTGCATAATCTCTCTGTAGACTCCTCTTATATGTCAGTACTGTCCCTCAGTAATACATTATCTACATGAATGTTAACGATTATGGAATGAATTCCATACCCTGAAGCAGATGTGTCTTTTGTATCTGGTACATCCTTTGGAACTCCGCTGTCTCGATCAACCTTTGGCCCATACACCAATTTTAATTTCTGGAAATACATTAGTCTTTATTTCATTGCAGTTCAGCCTCCCCGCTGACGAAGTCCAACGTATCAGGGAAAGGGAAAATCCTTTCTGGGCAATGATGCCTGTTTCCTATATGGATCTCCTTGGTCCTCTGAACTTTACCGTGCACCTTACACAAGGGAGCTCATTTATCTCCCATCCGCTCAACCTGCTCCCAGGTTCACCTGTCAACAATAGTGCTGTTACATTCGAAAGATGCTTGAGCAGTCTTGTTCATGTCGCTAAACTTTCTATCCCACTAGAACAGGGAAACTATGTTCACTCCCTCATTTCTGGACTAATACAGCCACCCACACTGGATTACAGACAATTTCATAGTTAACTGGGTCAGTGACACATTTTCCATAGTGACACAGAACCTACCCTATTTTAGTAAATCATCAGCATGGGAATTATTACCAGTCAGTCCCCCTCACTTGCTAATAATAAGGTTGATGAGGAAGAGATCTTGCTGGCAGCATCACAGAAATTCTACTTTGTTCACATACCCATACCAGGTTGTAACAACATAGCAACCGATGAGGTGACCTGATCACAATTTTTCCTATTCTTTCGAACTATCCCCATGGCAGCCAAATGACCTACCATATTTTTTGCCACCTTAACCTTTAACTAACTCACAACACTTAAAGTTACTCGACTTCAACCTTTTAACATTTTCAGGTCATTCTAAAAGAATACGTGCTGCTCCTACTACCTCTAGTCTCTAGTTATATCAAAGTACATGTAATCTAATAGCTGGGACAGTAGAGTCATCTGCATATGCCACATATATTCCTCAACCTTAGAGGGAATTGAGACATGCATTTAAGTATTGATTATGCAATGTCAACACGTATTCAGTGATAAACTGTTAAACTTTTTGCCCTCTTTTACAGGCCTACCCGAACGTCGGTTCCGGCACACCACAACCAACTTATACCACCATTACTAAAACTTGGCTTACTGTATACAACCACAAATATATATATATATATATATATATACACAAATATACAAGGCACTGCAAATAATCTACCAGTGCCCATCCCGAGAGAAGGGTAAGATTTTTAGATACTTTTATTAAGTCCATCAAGCCCTAAATCCAGAAGTGGGTTTGATACATTTGCAAGCAACATATTTTAGTTTTTCATTTAAATATCTCAGAAATACCTAATGTTGACTCTAAAACAGTACTCTTAGAGCAGATACGTTTGTAATAAATTCTTTGAAAATACGTATGCATCATTTGTAATCCATAAAAAAGGATCCTTTTCAATGGCTCTGAATAGATTTGCATGGCACTCTGTATTTCCCTGCACTTATGCTGAGGAACTGACTACACTGACTTGGGACCGCTGTAGCCAGGGGCGTTTTAGCCGCGAGGCAAACAAGGCATTTGCCTTGGGCGGCATTTTTCAGGGGAAGGCAAAAAAAGCCGCCACCCAAATGCCCAAGGCAAATGTCATGTTAGCCTCGCGGCTAACAGACATGCTGGGCGCCGGGCGGCATTGGCGGGCGGGCGGCTGGCTGACAAGGGAGCTTTTCCTGTGAGCTGACTGCTCAGCTCCCTCGCGCGCCGCAGAGTGAGGCTGGGAGCCGGGATATGACGTCATCAACCGGCTCCCAGCCTCACTCTGCGGCGCGCGAGGGAGCTGAGCAGTCAGCTCACAGGAAAAGCTCCCTCGCCAGCCAGCCGCCCGCCCGCCCGCCAGCCAATGCCGCCCACCCAGCAGCCACTGGACCACCAGGGAGATAGAGAACTCCTTCCCTCCCCAGCACTCCCAAAGGTAAGGAGGCTGGAGGGGGGGGGAGGGGGTTTAAAAAGTACATGTGTCAATGTGAGTGTGTGTGTCTGTTAGAGTGTGTGTGTGTCTGTTAGAGTGTGTGTGTGTCTGTTAGAGGGTGTTATTGTGTGTCTGTTAGAGTGCGTGTGTGTCTGTTAGAGTGTGTTATTGTGTGTCTGTTAGTGTGTGTGTGTCTGTTAGTGAGTGTGTGTTAGTGTGTGTGTGTGTCTGTTAGTGAGTGTGTGTGTCTGTTAGTGAGTGTGTGTTAGTGTGTGTGTGTGTGTCTGTTAGTGTGTGTCTGTTAGTGTGTGTGTGTCTGTGAGTGAGTGTGTCTCTGCTAGTGAGTCTCTGCTAGTGAGTGAGTGTGTGTGTGTATTTAGAAGGCGGGGAAGGGATGGGAGGGGTCACACGCGCGGGGTGGAAGGGATGGGTGGGGGTCGTGCGCGCAGGGGGGGTTGGGGGGCGCCTGAGTTTTGTCCTGCCTAGGGCAGCACAAAACCAGGATACACCACTGGCTGTAGCTGCTGAAGTGAGTTTCTCTCAGAAGTTACCCCTTGACCCCTGACGAAGGTGCACACGTCTGTGCACCGAAAAATGCGTCGGCACTTTTTCTTTTTCTCACAGGACACTTAGACACTTGAAACACAATGGTGTAGCAAACTTGCCTGCTTAGAAGCATGGTTTGGATATATTAGCACTTTTATTTGTTATTTCTCATTTCTTTTTCCTCGGACTATTTAGCAAGATTTAAAGGGACCTCTGTCTGTCTATATTTAATGATCCAATTCCAAGTTGAACCATTTTGAGCTGATACTTAATGCGCTAGATAGGCTCATTTATGATTATGAGATGATTCTTTACATTATTCACAGCAAACTGGTAACATTCTAGAGCTCTAAGGAATGCATTGCATTTCTATAGCATTTATTTCTTAACCTACCACGAGGAAATATATGTTGGACTGCAGCCTTTAAGCAAGAATGTATTCTTTTCAACTACTCTGCTCTTTTTAAGTTCTAATTCCGAAGATATTTAGATAAGACTTCAAACCAAATTGGAATGACCAATTATTCTATTTTCTACTTAGTCCATCCCAATCAATTCTATATGTGAACATCAATTCCCATTAGCGCTTTCTCATTGGATTATACTGATCTAACCCAGTGTAAGTGTGACAGCAGATCTTGAGCAAACATATTACTTGGTATCAGCTCTATCAATATACAACATTACTCTCACTTAGCAATTGAAATTACGCCCTTTCCCTGCATTTCTTACAATAAGATCTAACTATATTTAATTTAACTTGTATCCGACTCCCCTACATAGGCATATCTTAATAAAGCCTGATAAGATAGGGGTTATTGGATCTATGCTAAAATTCTAATAGTCAGAGGCTTAGACTAATAGGCTTTGGATCTCAAATCTGACCACAACAACAATTTGGTGAAGTGTCTTAATTACAAGTGGAATTAAAAAAAAGAGAGATAAGGGCTGCCCCAGAGAGACCTTATAATATTCAATAATCAAAATAAAAGGCAGTCCAAATAAAAGAGTCTTAACTAGAATGATCTTATTAAGATCAGATAGTCTATAAGGTGCTTGGTCAGGAACAATGTCCTCCTGGGCAGATCCACTCATATGAAAAGATAAATAAATAGAGAACCAAATAGTGTAGTATGTCCAGTCTAATATAGCATAACATTTTTTATTCCTGTTGTATTCTAAGTGTTTTTGAGGCATTCCCTTATAGGGTTGCTGCCTCACTTGTTATTAAGCACTTTTCTCTTGTTTTATTCTTAATTACAAGTATATACACATATTTTTTTCCCCCAGTGTCTTAATTAAAATTCCTAACACTATGGTGTTCGCTACACCCTGTTCCAAATTATGATGCAAATTATATTTTTCGGTGTTGATAGGGAGGCAAAGATCCTCAATATATAGAAGAGAAAGATAAAAAACCCAATAGTGCTCTCTGTATACAATGGGAGTTGGTGATATAAAAGGTATAATACTAACATGCAAGTGAGCAGGAAATGCAGCTCACTTTAACAGCGTGGGTGGTATAATCCCCACCTAGGATACTTGGGTGAGTGGGAATTCCAGAGTATAGAATGACCAGGTATATATAAAAAAAAATATATATATATATATATATATACATATATATATATATATATATATATATATATATACATATATATATATATATATATATAAATAAAATAACATAAAAAAGGTATATGGCATAGATAGAGTATTGAGCCAATATTCCTTTAATGATACAAATTGTCAATTGGCTCTTTTTAATTTTATTATTAAAGGAATATTGGCTCAATACTCTGTCTATGCCATATACCTTTTTTATGTTATTTTATATATATATATATATATTATTATTTTTTTTTTTTATATATATATATATATATACCTGGTCATTCTATACTTTGGAATTCCCACTCACCCAAGTATCCTAGGTGGGGATTATTCCACCCACGCTGTTAAAGTGAGCAGCATATCCTGCTCACTCGCATGTGAGTATTATACCTTTTATATCACCAACTCCCATTGTATAAAGAGAGAGTTTTTTATCTTTCTCTTCTATATTTGAGGATCTTCACCTCCATACCAAAACCGATATCCTACCAGTGGGGGAGCAACGCCACTGAATGCGGTTTACACCGGAACTGGCTTTAGCTCTCGACTAGGTGAGTAGGAATTACCATCACCACTATTATACTCTGCCTATGGTTTGCAGTCTTACACTATTGGATTTTCCTCTCATTTACATGCCTCTACGTCATCTGGACATTGGATTATATCAGAACCCATAAGATTCAACATATTCATTCAATCAACTTGGACTATTTCTTTTTTATCCATATTATTTTACTCAGGACTCTGTTTTCCCTTATACGTTTTTTGTAAGTACTCATTGTTTTTTACTGTTTGTTATTATACCATATTATTTGTGTGGCGCAACCTATTATTTTCTGTTTTTACAACTATTAAGAGTACAATTCAAATTTTATTGAACAAACCTCCTAATGATAACAGTATTTTTTTAAAGATAAAAAACTTACAATGCACTGTTCCAAATTATTACGCACAGTAAGTTTCAAAACACTGTATAGGTTGTAAAGAACTGAAAATTGTCATTTGTTGTGTTTGCAGCATATTTACTGAAATCAAAAGCTATTTCAATCAAACCTATAACAACATTTTAACTTTTTAAACATTTTAACAGGTCACGTTACATTTTAACATAGGACCCCTTATTTGATAGCAGCTTCACAAGTCTTGCATCCTTTGAACTTGTGAGTTTTTGGACAGTTTCTGCTTGAATTTGTTTGCAAGATGTCAGAATAGCCTCCCAGAGCGGCTGTTTGGATGTAAACTGCCTCCAACCCTCATAGATATTTTGCTTGAGGATGCTCCAAAGGTTCTCAATAGGATTGGGGTCAGGGGAGGATGGAGGCCCAACCATGACTTTCTCTCTTTTTATCCCCATAGCAGCCATTGATGCTAAGGTATTCTTTGCAGCATGAGATGGTGCATTGTCATGCATGAATATGATTTTATTACGGAAAACATAGTTCTTCCTTCTGTACCAGGGAAGAAAGTGGTCAGTCAGAAACTCCACATACTTTGCAGAGGTCATCTTTACACCTTCGGGGACCCTAAAGGGGCCGACCAGCTCTCTTCCAATGATTCCGGCCAAAAACATGACTCCACCACCGCCTTGCTGACATCGCAGCCTTGTTGGAACAGGGTGGCCGTCCACCAACCATCCACTACTCCATCCATCTGGACCATGCAGGGTTGCACGGCACTCGTCAGTGAACAGGACTGTTTGAAAATTAGTCTTCATGTATTTTTCTGCCCAGCTGTTTCTGCTTTTGAGCATTAGTTAGTGGTGGCCGAATAGAAGGTTTATGCACATTTTCAAGACTCTGGAGGACTCTACACCTTGATGTCCGTGGGACTCCAGAGGCACCAGCAGCTTCAAATATCTGTTTGCTGCTATGTAATGGTATTTTAGCAGCTGCTCTCTTGATCTGTTGCATGGATCTTGCACAAATCTTCCTCAATGTGCCTATAACTGCACGAACCCGTCTGTGCTCTGAATCAGCCACAAATCTCTTAATAGTGCCATGATTACGCTTAAGTTTTCGTGAAATATCTAATGTTTTCATACCTCGTCCAAGGCATTGAACTATTTCACTCTTTTTGGCAGCAGAGAGATCCTTTTTCTTCCCCATATTGCATGAAAATGGTGCTCTGCTTAATAATGTGGAACACCCTCCTTTAGTAGTTTTTCCTTAAATTGGGCTCACCTGGCAATCTAATTATCACAGGTGTCCGAGATTGTTTTCAGTGATCAAAAGAGCCCTGAGACACAATGCCATCCATGAGTTAAACTGAAAAACAAAATATTTAATCTTTGTGACACTTAAATAGAATTTGCATAATAATTTGGAACAGGGTGTATATTTAGTTTCAGCTCACCTCTAGTCAGGGCCAGATTGAGAGCCCAGTGGGCCTGGTGCTGACAATTATGATTGGGCCTAATTACAGAATCTTATTGACCAAAAACACTAAAACAGTCATACCTCTCAAGCGTCATGTATTTGATTGAGTTGGTGTTGGAGGAAAACTCAAAGGATGGAGCTATAAGAAAACACATACTCTATGCTAATCTCTTTATCTAATTTATGCTTTTATCCTTCAAGTAAATCCATACTCCCTAACAGCAGTGTCCAGTGTAGCAGGACGTCAATGGGTGGGATAAAAGGGTGGGCCACTGATGCAAATCACGTGACCAGAACTGCCAAAAGGGACAAACATGCCCAAAAAGGGGGCATGTCTGTCCAAAGAATTGAAAGGCCAGCCTGACATCAGTGTCCCTATGTATCACAGTGTCAGTGTCCCCATGTCGCCCAGTCCTCTATTCTCCCAGTGTCTGTGTCCCCATTTCTCCCAGTGTCCCATGTCACTAGGATACTAGGGGACACTAAGAGACTCAGGGACACTTGTGG
The DNA here is from genome assembly GCA_933207985.1 of Pelobates cultripes. Classification (NCBI taxonomy): domain Eukaryota; kingdom Metazoa; phylum Chordata; class Amphibia; order Anura; family Pelobatidae; genus Pelobates; species Pelobates cultripes. Next base: position 298,901,436 of record OW240914.1, read on the forward strand.
ATACAGACATGTGATCACTGAGACATTTGGGGACACTGGGAGAAATGGGGTCACAGACACTGGGGACACAGAAGCTGGGAGACACAGACACTAGGGACACTGCCTGGGAGGCAAGGGGACACAGACACTTGGGGGCACTGGGAGACATGGGGGTACTGGGAGACATGGGGGCACTAGGGACAAAGACACTAGGGACACTGGCTGGGAGACATAGGGACACTGGGAGACATGAGGACACTGAGACACTGGCTGGGAGACATGTGGACACAAGGAGACATTTGGGGACACTGGGAGACATGGGGACACAGACACTGGGAGACATGGGGACACTGGGAGAAATAGAGACAGTGTCCCTAGTATCTTCGTGTCCCAATGTGTCTCCTCATGTGTCTCAGCGTCCCCACGTTTCACAGTGTCCCCTAGTGTCTGTGTCCCACGACTCCCAGTGTCCCCTAGTGTCTCAGTGTCCCCATGTGTCCCCTAGTGTCTCAGTGTCCCAGTGTCTCCCTGCAGCCTTTCCCCCATCCTTCACATACCTGAGCTGTAGTCTGTCTCTGCAGGCTGGGAGCTGCTGTCTGGACTCTCTGTTCTGAGTAGCTGCTCCCCAGTGGATTAGTGAGTAGAGACAGGCCGGGAGATGCTGTAACTTCCTATCCCTGCCTCCTCTCCATACACAGTGACCCCTACTGGCCGGTGCTGGTATTGCAGAGTAATCGCCGTTTATACTTAGAAAAACATTTGCATTTGAATTGCCGGTATTACTTCAATACCGTCACAGCCAGGCAGCCTCAAATACCAGCGGTGCCTTAAAATACCAGTCAGGTGGCAAACTTAAGAGTAGTGTGGCCTATTCCATGGGCCTGGAGCTGCAGCTCCATCAGCCCCTATGTTAATACGGCCCTGCCTCTAGTAGTTGACAGCCACAAGAGGATACGATCACATCACTTGGATTGGCTACAGAAAGACTGGGTTGTCAGACAGGTCCCCTGATATATAATCAACATAATATTATATTACTATCAATATATATATAATTATTTATATAATTTCATTCAAAGTGTATTTTGAAATTAGTAAATATATGTATCATACAATAATTCATAACAGCTCAGCAGAAATACCAGAGAATTTACTCTGCAAGCCCTTTATTTGACCTTGTAACTTTCCAAAACCCCATAAAACTTGTACGTGGGGGGCACTCGTAGGATATCATTACATACAATTATATGGGTTTTATTGCAGTAAAAGCTGTCAGTATTATGACATTCACAGTTAAAATGTCAGGCAGAGCTTGGAAATAAATTATGTTCCATGTATAACTATTCAATTTGATATTCTCCTGAAAAAAATGATATATAACACATGCGGGCGCACTTAATTTGGAAGAGGTTAATTATGGTTGAACATATAGTTCTAGGTTTTGTTTTGGTTCAAAACTTGGACAATTGCCTCTGTCGTTAGCATTGCCGTATCTACTAGACAGTAATCTTGTACATTGCACTTTTAAAACGTAAGGACCACTGCACCCCGATCACGTCATTGAGATAAACTGGTCTGGGTGCACTTAGTGTCCTGGTTTGGGTTTTTTTTAAATTTTTTTAGAAGTGTACAAATGGAATGTTCCTTTTTACATTAATCTTATTATAGTGGAAAGAGAAAATTAATTCCTTCTTAGGTGGCAGAATATTTACCTTAAGAAATAAGAGTTTTTATTCATGTCATTTTAAAAGTATACACTGATAGCAGGACAAAGTATCACCTGTGAGAGCTGGTGCGTTCTAAATCCTGTCTTTTATCTCAATATTTTACTTTACTTTTACTTGCTTTAAACAGCCTGTATTTCTGTTTAGTAGCATGACATGTATCCTTAAAGTATATAAAAGTGTCCATTAGAAAGAGTTCAAAAGTAATATAAATAAAGTTAGAATTCGTTTCTAATTATTAAAATCAGTTAAAGAGTCATTCCACTACCCAAATACATTTTTTTAAACCAATGTTTAGTAGATATACCACAAATGAAAATATGTATGCATCTAATTAGCATTTTTTCATTCGGAGTATATCTAAAAACTGATTGCAAAACGTGCAGATCTCTTATCTGCTGCCTATACAAGCCCTCCCATTCTGACCCCGCCCTGAGCTTCTGTGGCTGTCCTATCACAGACTTCCCAATGCAGCTCAATGAGAAGTCTTTGCAAGGCAGATGCTCTGGTTAATTGCTGCTTCTTGAGTTCAGGGGGGTGTAAAGTCGTGGGGGAGGGGTGCCAACACATGGTCCGTCTCGGGTGCCAAATGCTTTAGGTACGCCCCTTTAACTAGGTTCATTTATAAAAGTGTAAATTTCTCTTGAAATCTGCCCTTTTTGCAAAATGAAAAAAAAGAGGACAAACTCTTCACACATGCTTTTAAAGTGCTTTAGGGGTCTGGAGTGTCCCTTTAATTTTTACTGCCATTTCTGGTGCTAACAGGAGAAACTGTGCAGGTTGGGTGGTGGACAGAAGAAACGGTGGACTTATAGAACAAAGCCAGTATTTTTATTGAAAAGAAAATTAAAAACATAACCAGCACAACTAACTGCAACCTTACCTACACCTAGTGTGCCTGTGCCCCTCTAAGACAGGCTGAGGTGGTTTCATATCTTCAGGTGCTAGTGCAGGTGGTAGCCGACGCTGGATTAGTCATTGAACAGGGTTATTTGCTATTTTCCAAAGATTCATTTTTTTGTGTGCATCCTCTATGTATTATTAACTGCCAGTAAACTGCAATAGTGATTGTTGTAAAACGGCTCAAGTGTCCCTAACTTCATTGTTGGATTTTAAATTTCCTGGTGGGTCTTTTACTTTCAATAAAAAATATCTGATCCTCGCTGATAACCCCAGCTTCCATTCATTCAAGCAAGTATTTAGAATTGATTTTGCTCTGTTAGTTTCCAAAGGCATGAGATCCCAGGGGCTAGCTATTATTATCATTTATAAAGTGCCAACGTATACTGCAGTGCTTTACAGTTTCACAATAAGTTTATACAACAGCAAATAAATGGCAAAATACATTAATGTGAGCAGGAACGAGAGATAAAGTGGGCCTTATTCCAAAGAGTTTACAATCTAGGAACAGGATATTATACAACAGCCAAATGGTTCTTGAAAATAGAGAACGCAAATCAGATGTCTTGCATGAGATACAAAAGCAGACCCATTAAAGTTCAGCATCTATTTTATTATTTTCATTTTGTAAAAACTTAATTGGAATGCATTGTTAAATCCCATAACACTGCCTGCCCAGATTAGTCCCATTAGATGGTGATGTGAGGACCAGTTCACCGCTGTTAACATTAGTTATATTAATCTTTAGCGTGCCAGCATCTTCTGCAGCTAAAATTTGAAGTATTTAAGAACATCTTGAAACCCGTGCTGATCCCTTGTACATTGTCACATATGATTTTGGTCTCATCAGCTTTTGTGACAAATTTGTTCACCTACAAATCAGGATCATTTGATATGCTGGCTACGAGAGAATTACACCAGAAGGGATTTATTTAAGTACAAGAAGACACTTTGTTCATGGTGAATCTTGATCTTAACAGTTTGAGAAACCTAACCAGGGTCTGTCTGGATGCAGGCAACCCTAAAGTTATATGATACATTAAGGCTAGCTTTTATAGAACACTTTATTGGGCTGAAATGGAACATGTGCATTTAATTAACAGAGCAATGCAGCCCACTTAGTGTCACTTGATTTGGAATGTGTCATTGCAATTCATCGCAACATATAGGAGCATGCTAAGCACCAATGCATTTTATGCAATATGTGGGTTAGATTAATTTAGTTATGGCAGGTGTTTTATATTTAAAAAAAAAATCTTTGGTTTCTTTATTTTAAAATAATTTATAGAAATATAAAGTTTGAATGAAGCTCATATGTATAAATAAGATAAACTAACCTATAGGTAACAACTGTACCAAATAAGGGCAAATGTTTCCCAGCTTCTGCTTTCATCTTACCTGTGTTAAATATATGCATACAAAATCCTATTTAAAAAAAAGTACACTTACCATTTAGGCTGTCAGTCAGTCTCTCTCTCACAGGCTGCTGGCTGTGGTAATTACTTCTGTTGGATATGACTGAGTAACTTTAAAATGAGCTCTGCTTGGGTCAAGATTAATGGCCACCTTACACACTCTGTGAAAATTCAGAATGGCACCAAGCAGGCATGCCCACCTTCACCCTTATTATTTGCTCTCTCTTTTGAGCCGTTTTGCCATCGATACATAGCAATGGATGTATTACTGACTTGGTGGGGGGAGGGAAGGGTGGATGCATAAGATGGTGGCCTATGTCGATGACCTGCTGTTCTTTATGGAGTAGCCAGCTGTCTCCATACTGACATTTTAACAGTTTTGTGAATATGGGCTTTTGGTTAACCTGAAACCTCTCTGAACATGCGACCCAGACTAAATTACTCGGCTCGAATTTCCTCTTTCGCTGGCGAGTACCCAGCTCAAGTATCTACCTCGGTCTACCCAGATCTCTCCCAACTCTATGCCAGGAACTTTCCCCCACTCCTGAACTCGCTTAAGAGAGATATGGGCAGATGGCTGCTTACTCACATTTTGTGGTTGGGGCGTCTAAAGGTAGCTGAAATTAATCTATTGCCCAGAGTTCTCTGTCAAAATCCCCCGGTAGTTCTTCGCCTCACTCAGTTTGGCTCTAATCTCTAATTAACCTGCCTCGAGCTTACCCAGCTCTGTCTACTAAGAGAGGTGGGGTGGGACTGCCTTCCTTCTTAAACTATTACTGGTCAACACACCTTCTGAGACTCATGGAGTGGAACGACCTGGATTCCACCAAGATTTGGCCAGAAATGGACAGCAACTACACTGAGGAACGTCTCCTGGCGTCCCCCTGGCTGACTTTCACATGTTTCCCACGTTCTATATATTCATACCCTTTGCAATCTTTGACTATCGCTTGCCTCCATCCCAGGCCTCATAATACCCCTGTCTCGTAACTCAGACCAGGCAGACTCACACTCAAAAGTTTTATATTTTTTGGAGATAGGGAGCAGGTGACTGTTGGAGACATTATTATGCCCTTGGGGATTCAACCACTTATTACCATACCAGTAGACCTTTTGTGCTTTAAACCTTTAGTTTTACGCACAAATCGCTAATTATTATAACTACAATGACTAAAAATAAGGTCCCTTAACTGTCTTCGAGCAATTTTGCAAAGCTGGGTCAATTACTTAGTGCCTAGGAATTCTGCTTAAGTGGATCTGGCTCCCCATCCCCTATCCTTTTCCTTCTGGATTTTTTTTCTCTTTCTCTTCTCTCTCTTTTTGCTTCTTTCACTCCTCATGCTCCATCTCAGACACCGTATACCTCACTGCTTAAAAAGAGGGAATTTGAAAGGCAATGCTATATCTTGCTAAGCTGAACTTGCGTCAATCGCCTCTGGTATAAGAGGCTGTCAATTGCTCGGATCTATTTCACAATGTCCTGCAAACCGATGCCTTTCTAAGTTGTGCTCTATTGTTCCACACTCCTGTCTCCTACTGTTTTCCAATAATTCTATGTTTAAGACTGATGTTGTTACTGACAGATGTATGACACAAATGCATAACTTCTCATCTTTCTGTAAAATGTACACTCTTGTAATATTGTCACAAAAGAGGCCTGGCTTTGACAGCATTAGAGACTTCTGCACCATGCATATTTAGAATATACCAATTCTTGCAGAGTTAAAAATCTGTCCCAATCATCACGGACCCCATGATTCTGTCCAAAATCTGCTTATTCTTGTTGAGACCCTGAAAATATGTTGTGCACCAATATTCCTAAATTCATATTATTCCATGTTTCTGATAATATTCCTAATTACTGTGACTCCCTGAAACCTACCCTTTCAAACTATCTATGCTCTATGTCCACTAATGCCCTCACCAGCCACTGCTCTCTGCCTATGCAAACCCCACATGCCACTGCTCTCTGCCTACTCATGCCCTTAACAGCCACAGCTCTCTGTCCACTCATGCTCTTACCAGCCACTGCTCTCTACCTACTCATGCCCCTAACAGCCACTGCTCTCTGTCCACTCATGCTCTTACCAGCCACTGCTCTCTACCTACTCATGCTCTTACCAGCCACTGCTCTCTGCCTATGCAAACCCCACATGCCACTGCTCTCTGCCTACTCATGCCCTTAGCAGCCACTGCTCTCTGTCCACTCATGCTCTTACCAGCCACTGCTCTCTACCTACTCATGCTCTTACCAGCCACTGCTCTCTACCTACTCATGCCCTTACCAGCCACTGCTCTCTACCTACTCATGCTCTTACCAGCCACTGCTCTCTACCTACTCATGCCCTTACCAGCCACTGCTCTCTACCTACTCATGCTCTTACCAGCCACTCCTCTCTACCTACTCATGCCCTTACCAGCCACTGCTCTCTGCCTATTCAAACCCCACAAGCCACTGCTTTCTGCCCACTCATGCCCTCTCAAACCATTCCTCTCTGCCCACTCATGCCCTCACCAGCCACTACTCTCTGCCTATGCAAACCCCACATGTCACTGCTCTCTGTCCACTCAAACCCCACAAGCCACTGGCCTCTGCCCAGTCATGCAAGTCCACTCCAGCTAATGCCTTCTAAATATTTATTTTGTAAGGTTGCCCTTTTTCCATTCGCCACTGTGTCACTCTGACACCTATTACCACTCCATCTAATGCGCTACTCGGCCATTGCCGTAGCTACCGATCCTCCCTGATTTATGCCCAAAGAAGACCAGTCATTGCTCTTCCTCCATGCATTCTCAGACAAGCACACCAATCATTGCTTCTTCAAATGCACATCTTTTTATTCGTGCTGCCTTCATCTTAACTTCCTGTCATTCATTGTTATAAACACTGTGTTTTGCCCCAGGCAATCAGTATAGAGAAAGGATAGAGAGACAAGTAGAAATGAAAGAATGTTTAGATTTCTCCTCCTTGTTTTCAACGTGTAATTGCAAATTATGCAATTTGCTTAATTGTTAATATAAATGTTAACGATAATGGTACATCATGTAATAGATAAGGTTAACACGAGTTATAGGTGATAATGATTGTATTTTTTAAAAGGTGTAGAATGGTGACTTTAGGGGAACATAGTGATGAATGCTGTAGTAAAAACAATTGCTCAGGCTCCATCCTACTTAAGGAAGCACTTGTCTGAGTCATCTGCTCCAAAGGCAAGCTGTGCTTGCAGAAATGGGGAGGCCCATCACAAAACAATTTTCTGTACCGAAGGTAGTTAAGCGTGAGACAATAACATATCTGGTGGACTGGATTGTGGGAGCCGCAGTCTCTGCATTGAAAAACAGATTTTCAAAAGAGGAGACGATAAGGAATTAAAAGAAGAAAAAAAAAGACATTTCATTGGAGGTTCAATAACAGTTAAATCTAATCGAGCCAAGATATAGCTATACGTCCAGTACCCAAAACATCCCTGCATCTGCAACTTGCGTACTGCATGGTTTATATTCTAATAAAATACCACAGGTCGAACATATTGCATAAGTAATGAATTTATTTTGTTCAATGATTTTTACACTTTAACACTTTATTTAATAAATAAGTTTTTTTGGGCCATTCCATTACAGTTTCTTTTAACCTTTTAAAGCTTGCGGTACATGAAAAAACATTGCTCTGCAATGTGGCCCATGAACTTAACGCAGGCAAAAGGCTGAAAGAAGCACACTATGTACAAACGTAGAACAGCACCGCATGGTTTTGGAGATCCTCAAGGGAAGACATAACAATTTGAAATGATCAGTATTATACACATCACAACAATGTTCCTAACTGATGACATACAAACATGAATCACATTCAAGACACAATAAAAGTAATAAAATTGAGCGTTAATGGTTGATGGCTGACCAGCAGGAGAAATTACATTGAGCCTGACATGATAGAGTTATAGGCTTTGTCTTTGTATGGAAGCTGAGGAGATTAACATTTTCCGAGGCTATTAAAGAAGAGTGTGAGCGATATGCGTTGATACATTCTCTTTGTAAAATCCATCTATGGGTGAGTGTTGCAGATACAGAACTTCCGAAGTTATCTGATTATATCTAGACCCGAATTCCATAAAATTTAAAGATGACAGCATGAAAACAAAACAGGAATTGGAAAAGCAATATGTATTCTATAAACGTTTACCATACCACACTTTTAATTAGACACACCTACAAAAGTAATGAATTATACCTTTTCCATAAGTGGACCAGTAAAAAGTGAGATACGATTGCCGTAAACATAAGGCATGTCAAGAACAGGAGGTCGGCAATTTGCAGCAAACATTCATCTCAGTTCTTTTTGTCTCTCTCACACTTTCCACTCCCTTGAGGCCACGTACAAGTGAAATGCAAACAGTTTAAAACACATTACAGATTCATGGAACCCTTAAAACAGTTGTACAGAATAATAATTAAAAAAAAAATACTATAAATTAAAAAGTTATTTTTTGTAGCAGAATCAAAAGCAACATTTACAATTATTTAATTTTGTATTAAAATATAATTTAGTTTTTTTTTTTTTAAATAAAAATGGTATCAACAAATACATAAATGTATTTCATTTTCTTTTTGCTTCAGCTTTGGAAAAAAAGTAAAAAAAATTAAAAAAAAAAATGCCTGGACTTAACTGCTCTTCCAAATTGTCATGCAATACAGCAGTGAGTATCTAGTGAAGTTTTTCATGATCATTAAAATAAACACAGATTTAAAAAATAAAGATTAGAACAGCTACATGTTGCGCCATGTGGAAGAGGAAGTCATTTCATAGTAATTAACAAGGTGGATGTATTTACATTGATATATTTGGATTTCTTTCATTATTAGAGCATTTCATGTATTATGATATACCTCCTTTATTAAGTAAAACAAAATATATATATTTATATATTTTTTTTTCTTCTGTATAAAAGTTCACTCCTGTGGCTTTAGTCATTCTAATAAAACTTTGGGGCGTATTCACTTAACAGGAAATTTACAACTGTTGAGAAGTTCAAGCTATAACACGTTACATAGCTATTCACTAAGGTGTGAATTGTTGGGAATTCAAAGAGGATTTAAAATTTTAGACTAACGTAGCTAGACTGAAAACACAGCTGATTTGGACAATTTTTCCATTTTGCCCTAAAAATTTGAAATTCACTTTGAATTTACTCATACGTTAAACTTTACAGAATAAACTTTAATGATCCCCAATTCACCTTGGATGGATATATTTTCCAAATTGATGGATTTCAGTTTATTTTTTTGTCTAAAATATGTGGCGAGCTAATTCTTAACTTGCGACAACTTACTATTTAGTGAATATACCCTTACGGTTAAACAAGTTAATACTTTTTGTTGTAGCTTTCACAAATATATACATACATATATGCAAATAACAGATGATCAAACTCCACGATAGAATTTCATTTTTCAACTCATAGTGTCTGTCTATATTTCGGCAGGGCTAAAAGGTTTTCTTTTACACTTACAGATAGAGTAGATGACTAAAGAAAATGAAGAACACACAAAAAAGCTCTTCCCACCGCAGCCTGATGCAAAGCTGTAATGTAATATACAGTATCTTGAACGCTTAAAGGGACACTATAGTTACAAAAACAACTACAGTTTATTGTATTTGTTCTGCTGAGTAGAATCATTCCCTTCAGGATTTTTGCAGTAAACACTGTATTTTCAGAGTTTACATTAAAGCCAAGGGATACCTCCACTGGCTACACCTCGTGTGGCTGCTAGAGGTGCTTCGTGAGGCATTGCTACATAGTGAGCAGCACTGCCATTCAATGTCTCCACCCTCTGCATGGAGACACTGAGTTTTCCTCATAGAAATGCATTGATTCAATACATGTTTATGAGGAGATACTGATTGGCCTGAGCTGTGTTTGACTTGTACTGGCTCTGCCCCTGATCTGCCTCCTTGACAAACTCAGCCAAGTCAATTCTTTCCTATGGATTTCCTATGATGTCAGCCAAACAAGCAGATCAGGGGCAGAGCAAGCAGCTGCAGACTGGAATAAAGGAAAGATTTTGCTATATTTAGGGGGGAAGTAGGGGCCAAATGGGGTTAGATGGTGTTTTTAACACTATAGAGTCAGAAATACATGTTTGTGTTCCTGACCCTATAGTGTTCCTTTAATGAAAGTTTTATATATAATTTTATATATTTGCAAAAGTTACATAGTTATCTTTCATTCTTTCATAGGTGAGAAACGTGTCTTTAGCTATAGTTTCCCGTTTAAAAAAATTAAGGTTGCAACACTTCAAGTATCTGTAAGTCTGACAATGACGCTTTCTACACAAAATAAATCAATAAAATGAAACATGAATATGAACTTAACCCTTTAATTACAAATGAAATCCATGCCATCATCACAGTCTAGTCCTGACCCTATGTCAATATGGATTGCACTGTCTAATTATTAGACAGATCTATAGAGACTTGCTAATAACCATGGAACAACAATGGAACATTCCTTTTAAGAACTGAGTCGATTAAGACCAGCTTGTTTTAAGGGCACAGACCATCTTTGCTTCTTATGGGGTTAATATTTGGCTTTTTAAATATGTACATATATACACACACACACATACATATATATATATATATACACACACACATATATATGTATATACACAAACATATCTGTATATCATGTATGTATATATATATATCTACAGACAGACTTAATTAATCTTATCAACAGTTGTAATTTAAATAACTATAAATAATTTATAGACAATTTACATAGAGAGTGAAGGCGCTGTGGAAATTGAGAACAGTGTAAAATTAATAGTTGTGTCTTTTCAGATAAGCTTAAATTACTCTTAACCTTAAGAAATCTGTCCTTCTTTGTGAAGCAATTTAAATAACGATCCTTGTACTGCTTGCAGCACAAAATAAATGATCCCCCCCCCCAATCCCTCCTTCAATTTACAAAATAACCCTCTATTCTTGTAATAACAAAACCTTTCACAGAAACAGGGATGTTTCTCATTCTGTTTTTAGGTAGGCTGGCATGGAGTAGTTGAACATTAGATAGTCAAGTTTGTAGACTTCGTACAGTTGTATTTGGTGCTCCATGCTGATGTTCTGGAAAAACTCTGCTGTCATTTCGTCAGTAGTTCTGGTAGACTTCGCAAAGGTGGGAAATTTCAAGTAGTTGCTAACCCCTGCCAGTTGTAGGATAAAATTTGAATCTTCTTCTAATGTTTCGTATTTGCCAATAAGATCGTAATGGATGTGGCATGGATGGCATAGAGAAAAGACTGTTTGCCAATGCTCGTTGAAAGGCTCTTCTTTTTGTGTATGTGGGTCAATAAGGTAGGCAACAAACTCCTCAAATTTAACATCGTTACCATTATGGAGTGCCTCCTGTGTGGCATTTTTCCTTTGCCGTCTTACTATTTTAGTGCCGTAACGCTTATGGAAAGAAGTGTTGTACTTCTGTGTAAACTTATTTCTGTAGGCTGAGACTAATCTCTCAAAAGGCTCGCGGACAAAGAGAAACTTCATGTAAGTTTTCAAGCGGTGATTAATCTCTGGGATGCTATACTGGTTGAGGGTCTTCAGATTGGATGACACATGGGCCACGTTGGCTGGTATTTCCATAGGATCACTGTATTTACCTCTCCCAGTCAGGACCATCATTACCCTCTTCCAATTTGTACATGCCACTTTTGGCACATAACAGTAGATCATCTCGTGGTCTTCATCCACCACCAAGTGTTTAAGGTCATTAGGTGTCAGCACACGGCGTTTTCTGGTGGCAACACTATTTGCCCGACACATCTCTGTAACTTGGTCTCGTCTCATCTGGTGCAAGACAGCATTGCTAGACAACTCCAACTGTACAAGAAACACAAAGGGGAGACTTTGTTAGCTTAAATGTAATACAAATCAAAACACAATACACACTTAATTTACAAAGAACACTTTGCATTTATTTGAGATATGCACTTGTCAATCAATATATTATATTAATTTTACACCTATCAATAAATAAATAAATACAAAAGGAGGAAAGTTTTTTTGAACAATAGCAGGTATGCATTTGAATTTGTGCCATCAAACAACACAAGAATATATGTTAATACATTATATTTTTAAGCATTTTTTATTTATTGTGTAAAAACCTGTGCCTCATTTATTTGAAAAAGATCATTTAATGCCACTAGTGATAAGAAGTCAGAGTCACTCATACAATAATATATAATTATGGGACTTGCAGGTTATGCCTTTTACAGCTACAAGAAGTATTTATGAAAAGGTAATGACAGTAGATGGAAAAAAAAAGTAGAGTATGCATAAAATATATATATTTTTATTTTTTTAAACTTGTTTATATGTACTTTTTTAAATAAGTGAAATGCAAGCTCAAGCATTAAGATCTTGATGTAATATTATTTGACAAATCTTCCAAATTATTTCATATTTTTAGGATAAACTTTTAAAATGTTTTAATATTATTAAAACGAATTTAATTTTGTAATATTTGGAGTTTTTAATATATGAATATATATTGTCTATATGATGTAATTTTTTTTTATTATGTCAAAAAAATATTTTTTTAAGTGTATCCAAAAATATGAAATTATTTAAAAAACATATTCAAAAATATTATATCAAGGCTAACTTTTTAGTATTAACATCCTCAACTTGTCTGGATTGCTGAAACGTCATACAATGTAGATGTCTGCTTCCAAGAAAAGCTGCAAATAGATTAATCATAGACACTATTGTAATAAATAAATAAAATAGAAGAATATTTCTAAATGTCCAGCCTTGTACGTAATAATTAAATTTGTGGAAGCAATTTTTTTAGTTAAACATATTACTGTCACTGTTATGCATAATAAAATAAACTATATTAAAAAAGAAAGCAATGATAATAATATTCATTAAGATCTGTAAGAATGATTCAATAATGGGTATTCATTATGTGTATTCACTACTCAATTAATAATAGGAATGGGTAGGCTAGACAATTTGCATTTATTTACATTAGAATTTGTTCCTAATTAAGGATATGTTAACCTTGCTTGGACTTTGGGTATTATAACTGTGTGTGCGATAATTGTATAGAAGGTACATCTCTTCCTTTTTAGTTTTCTTTATCAATCTCATAATTAATCTGTAATGAATTATTGTCTTTTCTGTCTTGTATTAAACAAAAAATAAAATGTATGTCTCGGAGGGTAAGTGATAACATTATACATACAGGACCAATACACCTATCTGGTGACCTGCTCATTGACAAAATTGTACAGAATAAGATGCCTTCACTAAGACTTGCAAAAACAAGATTTCACCTACAGCATGGGAAAGAGTTCTTTACAGTAAAAACAAGCGAGATGTGAGAGAATGTTTTATGAAATTCATTAGATGTCTGGATAATCATTCAGAAATGAAAGCTTTAAAACATTGGCAACGGATTGTTGATCAAATAATACTTCTCCCTTGAAGGGTGCTCATTGTAACAATACATGCTTTTCCAGCCACAACAGCGTCAACAAGCTTAATTATAAGAAACAATGGTAGACATTAGTATGGCATTCGAGTAACAGCACACATTTTTTGTTTTTGGTTTAAGAAACATGCAGAAACAGTTTGGTTAACATATGAGATATTGAGCACGCATTGCAATCGGTCCGGTTTAAATTCTGTTTAATAGTCCCGGACTGAGGAGCTCAGGTGATACACGTCTGATCTGTTCAGCAGACAGGCTTCGCCCCCCTGAAGAAATATTATTTTGTGTGGCAGGGTTTGGATCCAGCCATTAGATTTATTTTCCTATTATTCCAAATTCTTAAAATATTTAGATTTTCTTAACATGTGACCTGTATTTTATTCAGTTATAATGATAGGATAGGGCATCAACAGAAACCTCGATCTGTCTTTTAAAAATACAATAAATGTAAGGGGGCAGTAAATGTGATAGAGGTTAAAAGTAAACAGTATATATAACGCCACAGTTTGATAGAAAATATCCTGAAGTGGTTAAACAAAAGCCGCATAAACATATTTCTATCGCCGGTAATTGTTCTGCACCCACAAGAATAACCCAGACCCAGAATGCGTACATTGAACCAATCCCTCGCAAAGGATGGAATCTCAAGACGAACAGACACCTATTGTTATTCTGAACTATATGTCTGCACAGCAGGAAAAAAGAAAGCTACGTAGATAGATGTAAAAAAAACAATTTGTTCATGAAATGTTAGGTTTTTCTTAAGTGAAAAGAAATGTTATAGAATGTTTGCACAATGTTAAAAGTTACTAGCGTATAGAAATGTAATTGTATGCTTAAGAGGGAAAGTTACATATTTAATATTTAAGTGAAATAATAAGGTGCTTCAGCAGGGGTAGCCACAATATTGTTATCCAGGTGAATCCACTTATATGAAACACAAAAATGAAGGGAGCCAATAGTGCAATATGTAGAGTCAATATATATACTAATAAGATAGTAGTAAACTCACATTTCTGAGAGCTATAACCAGCTCTAGCGTGAAGGGCGTACAGCGGTATGATCCCTGCTTGTGATATATGCAGTAAGTTCTTGTCTGTCAGGGTAATGTCCAACACTCGGGAAAGGAATAAATAAAAAAACAACTGATAGTGCTCACTGTATAATCCAAAGTAAACACTAATACAGAAAAGGTAGTATTAAACTCACATTTATGAGAGCTATAACAAGCTCTAGGGTGAAGGGCGTACAGCGGTATGATCCCCGCTTATGGGATTGCAGTAAGTTCTTATCCGTCAGGAGAGAGTTCAACACTCAGGAAAGGGGTAAATAAAAAACAACTGCTAGTGCTCACTGTATTAAAATATCAGAAGTAAATAAATAAAATAGTACTCACAAGTATAGAGCGGACTAACCGCACTTTGATGTCAGCGTTGGTGGTTTAATCCCCACCTAGGATATCTTGAAGTGCAGAATAATAAAATGCCAGGTAAAAAATAAAATAAAATATAAAAAGTGTATAAAGAAAGAAGATTGGCACAACAAAGTGACCAAAAAATCTTTATAGAGCTTAAAATACACAATATTAAAATTTCCACATGTTTCGCCTATAAGGAATTCCATTTTGAAGAAGCCTTATAGGCGAAATGTTTTGTGGAATTTTTAATATTACTACTAATACTAATATTACTACTGATCAGTTGTATTTTTTTTTACCCCTTTCCTGAGTGTGGAACACTCTCCTGACGGATAAGAACTTACTGCAATCCCATAAGCAGGGACCATACTGCTGTACACTCTTCACGCTAGAGCTGGTTATAGCTCTCAGAAATGTGAGTTTACTACTATCTTTTCCATATTAGTGTATATATTGACTCTACATATTGCACTCCCTTCACTTTTTTCTTTCATATAAGTGGATTCACCTGGATAAAGATATTGTGGATACCCCTGCTGAAGCACTTTACTTCTGCCCACAGGGAGGTACTCTCCCTGCATCATCCACAGAAGCTGAAGCACCAAAACACGGACTCCTACACGAGCTTCCGAATCCGTGGAGCTGAGATGCAAGCTCTCATGAGGTCCTGGGGCTGGAGGGATGCCGACCTCTGCACCTGCCTGGCACTGCTTTACAGCTGTTTCAACGGGCTCCCAAGCACTGGCATCGGCTGAGGCTGGACTCACTTTGCAGGACTGGTTCCCAGCCACGTTCGGCTGTTTTCCATTTGGCCAACATCGCCATCCTATACTTATGTGCTATTAATTACCTATCTTCACACTAATTTGGCTTTGAGTTCTTTCCTTATCATTATTTTATTTTATAAGTATAAACGGTGCAGGGCTTACTTTAAGCTGCAGCCCCAGTAGCGAACGGGTATGTGGGGACTCAGTGGTTTATATATCTTGTATGTTTTTGATTCTTTCAGTTATTCCTGAACGGCACAGACTAGCACAGTTCCTAATTTATCTAGTCTTATGCCTACATGCCTAGCTAGTCAAACCTAACTGCATTTCTAATATACATTTGACTTGTATACCTAAGACTGTGAAGACAGGCCTGCTTTGTATCTAATAGCCAGGCATACCAGAATAGCTTGCAACTCTAGCTTAATCTACTCCCTACTAATGTGTACTCAGACAGTTTACCTAGCTTGATATCTCTAACCTATTGTAAAATTTGGCAGAACCATCAAAAATGCTATATAACGCAACATTCTGGAATGTACATCTCATTAAGCAATGTGTTTTATTTGTGTTATTCGATGCTCTTGTACAAGCTATTGTGGCAGTACGAGACTCTTCGTTAATTTGCGCACATCCAAAAAAAAAAAAATTGGCAAAAAAAATATGGTAATCCAGCTTTAAATAACTGGACAAGTAGTATAAATGGTCATGATGTTACATAAAACGTTCTGTAATAGCCCCACCATTGACCCCATCTCATGACCTCTAAAACAAAATGTCCCTCTTCAGCCATATGAAATCATAGGAAAGTAAAGCATCACAAAGCAACCTTTGAACTAAATCATTATTAACCTTTGGGGGTAAAGGAGACAAAAAAAAAAAATACAAAACAATACAAAAAAAATGACATTGATTTTTTTCTGCCTTTGATCACATCAATAACAATATGGTCAGATATATGTTAGTTGTGGGTCCTGTGCTTCCCAGAAACATACCAAATAGTACACACTCTTGAATCTTTCTAAATCTGTAGGTGTTTTCTATGAATTTTTCCTTTGCAAAGATCCACCACAAAACCTCATGCCATCAGTTTCCCTCTTTCCGCATTTTTAACTCAGATTGGCACTCACTCTCCAGATATTAAAAACCGTACAGTGGGGATTTCTGAAGCCAAACTAGCTCAGTGAATAAGGCCCATTCACACTCAAGCAACCTCTCCTGAACTGAGAGCACAAACATAGAATACTTTTTTCTTAACCTAAAATACTTTCTTACGCAGTTATTATCTATAGCTGTCCAGTAGAATTCCACTATGGACAGGTAAAAGTAAATAATGGCTCTATTTAGAGAGATGCCAAACATGAAACCTTAGTAAAGAATGAAAACATTTATTCGCACTCAGCGAAGTTTTTGGGTTAAAGGGAAAGTGTCTACTATTTTGGACAGGCCACATAAAAATAAGATTAAATGATCCAATATGTCTGATGGTTATATTTTTCTTTAAGTAGTTCAACAAATTGTCTATTGATATCTACATGTCTTAAGCTCATTATACTCGTTATCATATATTAAACAAAGCTAAATATTTTAAGAATTTGGCATGATGGGCAAATACATTTAATGCCTAGATTCAAAGCCTGCCACATAAAATAATAGATTTTTAAAAAGTTACATCTAAGGGCGTTTACCTAGTGGGGGATTTTAACATAGAGGCAGCCATTTAAAAAAAAAGCCTCTATTTTTAATATCACTTTTTTATTTGTTGGACTTCTGAAATTATCCAACCGCTTCTTCTACCTTTTGTTATATCCATTTTTTTGTGTGCTTTTTAATGGCTTTTCCTCTTATGGTCTTGCCTTTTTCATGTTCTTTCTCTCTCTCTCTCTCTCTCTCTCTCTCTATATATATATATATATATATATATTTCTAAGAGATATAACCATCTAACATAAAGAACTCCCACAAACATAGTCTGACTCACAAAGAGTCCACACGTGCATACTTGTCACAATGAAAAATACTTCTTACATAGCTCCCACGCAAATATATAGGCACCTGACAGAGGCCCGACACATTCATAGGCCATCACACCTAATATTTCTCTACCTGTCAGTATTCATAATGCTTTGTATTCTATTCCAGTTCCTCAGCTCCCCCCACTGTAGCCCAATTTCTGTCTGTCTCCCTGAAAATAATGCAACACCATCATTTTGAGAATGCATGCAAGTGTATTACATAGGCTGTATATCGCAATGCTCACACCCACATACATTACAACGTTGCTAGAGTTAGCACCGACCGTTACCCTAAAACCAGTTTTTTCTTAATGCATTATTGCCATTGCCTCAAAAAAAAGAGATGCGGGTCTGCTTTACATTTAAACATCAATGTTACTTTTTACAAGGTGCCGTGTAGATATTTTTAAAAATATATATTATTTTTATGCGTAAAAAACCCCAAAACAAATAAAAAGTGAAAGATAAATGGATATTTTTGCGAAATTCTCATCCTCCCATCTGTAGCAATATTTCTGTGCTCTCGGGACTGTGAGTGTTTGATTGGCAATAGAAAAGATTTAGGGCGTCACATATATTAAATTGGGAAATATTGCATTCAACACCTGTCATTTGTCTTCATTCTCATTCCTGATGAAACCTCCTCCAGGTCTCCCTCTAAGGCAACAGTTTCAAGTGAACAGATAAACGTCGTCCAGATGCGAAGAGCATCAGAAGTGAGAAGACTGACTCATGCATTAAACAACCATTCCTGGGTTATAGAAGGAAAGGCTTTCTTTTCCCCTAGAAAAGCATTTGATAATTTTTAAAGGTTTATATGCACACAGTGATTGAAAAAGGAATGCGGCACTGCCGTCAGATGGTGCTGGCTGGGAGTAATAGTGATGTTTAAGGAAAATCCTTGTTATTGACATACCATTGGTGCTGTAGGGTTCATTCTCCAGTTCCCTGTTGTTTGTTACTGTACATGTAACATTACAAAACAGCAGTGTGACAGTACCAGCCTTCATCAGAATTTTGAGAGGTTTTGTCCCTTGTGTCAAGGCATCATGGCCACCATGTCCCTGGCCCCCAAACAGCATCTCACATATCCTGCCACCTGATCCTTTGTAGATAGTGAGCACTGGCAGGGGGCTTGTAGACTACAACAAAAGCTATACGTGTTATTTCACAGTCTTCCTTTACAGGTAAGCCCTTTTGCCATGTACAGAGGCCTCCTTGTGTCATAGCATTCTTGACATCATTGGTTTGTTTCTGTACTTTTTGCAGATTTTTCCTTGTGTTTAAGTTCACTGATCATAGCATGACCATAGATCCCAACAATATATACTTTCCTTTCACTCTCAGATGTATAACTGGTCATAGCTCACATGTGTCATTGGAAAGGCTGCCAATGTAGTTGTTTGCTGAGTCTGAATTTGAATAAGACAGTGTCCAGAGACATATAATCCTCCGACAGTGTCCAGAGACATATAATGGCCTCGCTTCCTCTTGATTATGTTAGAAGGAGGCCATGTTCTGGTTAGAGCAGCGGTAAGCCCAGGAAACCCGGGTTAGAATCCTGGTCAGACCAGCATACCAGTAAGTGTGCTTGTGCAAGACACCCAACTATATATATCCGCTTACGTCAAATCGCCAAAGATTGTAAGCTTGTTTGAGCGGTGCCTTTGTATACCCTTTCTATAGATGTAAAACTTGGTAGCATATCTTGGCTAATAACAACATAATAAAAATCTACAGGAATTCCTGTCTGACTGACTGCTCTCCTCTAAGTATAGTTTAGACCCAGCACTATGATCCACGTCTAAAACCACAAGCGTAGGGCGCAGACCTGCTACATCACCGACAGTTTAAATTCCAGGCCAACAAATATATTTGTTTTTAACTTAAAAATGTGCTCTCTTTATGCAGACATGATAAATGCACTTATGCAGAACACAAAATAAAAACAAAACATATTCTAGTGGTCCTTTTACTTTGCAAATCCCCAAGTAGCAGCTAGTTAATATCACCTATAAAGGTTCAATGTACAGGAATTCAGGGGGATTAACCCCTTAAAGACACAACTTCTGGAACAAAAGGGAATCGTGACAGAATATTTCTGACATGTGTCCTTAGGTATAACAGATTCTCTCTAGGCTTATTCATTAATCAATGTATAATAGTGAAATTAAAACAAAATTTCTAACTTTAGGCAAAAAGAATTGATTTAGAAACATTTTCCAATTCAACTATACAATTCACAACAGTAAGGTATTTAGTGAATAAGCCTCTTAGTGCCAATGACTCCAGAACATATACTTTGTTTGCAAAAAGTAGGTGGATGAGCTGCAAGCGTGAGTGATATTAGATCAATATGTTTAGTAAAGTCCTTTTATCTCAGCCGGTTTGTGAATGATGTATGATTATTCCTATACCCAGCGTACAGTCACCGCTGCAAGCTCGCTGTCCTTCAAATGAACCCACATTAGGTGGAAAAGCTAACTGAAAATAATAGGCAGCGTTCTGAGCCCAGATAGACAGGGTTATGGGTAACTGCTGTGCGTATTCTTGCTAAAGATTAGACTGCACATAGCTGCCAAGCACCGGGGCACTTTCTTATGAGCCTGAACTCTGTAAGTGGTGAGGAATTTTGGAGTCTCTCTTGGCGTCTAATTGACATAAATCGACTTAAGAACTCAAGACTATTAAGGCGACAAATTTGCTACCCACAGGTAAATCTCCATAATAAGCCTTAGGGCAATTCCTCCTGACTGCTGAACGCAGCAGGGTCAGGTAATCTCTGCACACTCGTCTAGAGTCTGACAAGTAGAATGGTCAGAAATAAGCTAGGACACTTCCCAATTAAAATATTTTGCTGCACCACAAGTTTTATTTTTATACAATAGATCATGGTAAGAAATGTTTTATTGTTGTATTTTTAGAAAATTTGGGCCCTAGAAGGTTTTTAACCTATAGAAAACAGGGGAATGGGGACACGGGTAGCTACCAGAAAATCTAGAGTTGGGGGATGAAAGGGGTAAGGTCCCCGCAGTCTTGATGGTGTCGTTTTCAAATCGTGTGTTATATTGTAGAGAGATGCGAAAAACAAAATGTTTTAAAGGAGTTGTTTTTCTTCTCCACATAGCTATTAAAGAATTACATTTCAAAATGCAAAAATATTAGTGGAAAGATTGTTTTTGAATAATTGATGAATTTTTTTTTTCTGTTTAAAATTGTAATATATATCCAGTTCACTCACTCATTCTCTAAACGGCAGTTTCAAAGCTCACAGAATGCAATAGTCTTCTTTAAAAACACCTAATTCAGATACATATAATGGGGGTTTAGTTACAGTATATAGTCAGATATTGCATAAGCCAGCCAGTAACCATTCTTGGCAGGTCCTTTATATACACACACATACATACAAATGCATTGAAGCCCTGGGTGAAAAATCAATCTCAACACAATGTAGAAATTTTGCCGCTAACATCAAGTAAATGGAATTATTCTCAATGGGGAACATTTATCAAAGTGTCACAGAATAATCTTTTTGTGAAGTTTTTCTGGCATGAAGATCATCACATTTTTGTGTTTTTGTTTTAATTTTTAAAAAATTTTATTATCATGTTATCAGACAATCAAGTTTTTTGATGGTATTTTTCACCATGTATTGACTTTTTCTGTCTTTTTTATTTTCTATTGAGTCCAATTTTTTGTATTCTGCATTCCATTTATTAATAATTACGCTCATTTATTTATAGAGTATTCTATTTTCCAGTGTTTCCTTACGCCACATTAATTTAGCCTAGGAGGCGAGGTAGACTGTAAATATAGTATTTTTAGTTAATGGTACATAATTTCAGAGGCGCAAAACAAATGAAGGAATATACAAAGAAGAAAAATGACAGTTTTTAGATTCTACTTAAAACACTTTAATAATGGTTAATAAACTAGGACATATTTCTAAACCCCCAAAATGCAATTTCCAGAACACTTTGATAAATATGTCAATTCTTTATATCTTTTTTTTCTAACAAGAAACTGTATGATTATCCTAGAATTCCATTTTAGATCAGTCCACTCACGTCAGTATTGAGAGGAAGGGGTTTAACACTGTGCATATTAAATGCCATCGCTGGGTTGCCATGTAAGATTTGGGGCCGTGTACAATTATTTTTGTCTCGTACGTTGTTGCAGAGACATTGTCAGAGACCTAGATATTGAATAAATCTTGTTTGAGCCTAATGTTTGCAACACATTATTCTTGTTAATCTATTTGCTTATTAATATTTATTTCATTTTTGTCTCTGATAGGAAATACTATTTTACTAAAATGTTACAAATACATTCAAAGAGGAGTTAAGAAGGTATTACCTATAAATAATATTATTTTAAACAAGTCAGTTCTTCAATTTATTTGTGTGTTTTAGTAAAGGGGGCATATGAAGTAAATTCATTATATAAACCACAGGAAAAAAAAATATTTCCAAGAAATTGTGCTGTAATATGCTGATTAACAGTGCTAAAATATAAAGAATTCAAATTATTATTATTTTTTTATCTTCTGGTTTCAATAAATAGTTATTTAAAAATATCCCTTCTGTGTCGAGCAGCCGATATATATAAAAATTTGAATATATTTCAATAAAAACATCCTGCAAAGCATTAATTCTCATGGTCAATTTTTCATACTTTGACAAAAAAGGACATGATGGTGATTATGGCGTATATATTTGGCTTATTCTCTAAGTGGTAGTATAAATCAGCGTCTTAATTAAAGGGGTTGTCAGAAAGAATTATTGTAGCCAAAGACAAAGCTGTCTATCTTGCCGGGTATTGTCATTCATATTTCTAGAGGTCATCTCATGCCTGGCCAACCAGATATGAGAAAGTTGAAAGCCTGCCAGAAATACCGTGCCAGACGTGAATTATCTTAAAGGTAGAGGCAGTTGCGTAAAAATAAGCAATTCACATTTAGACTTTCAGGGTCACATAGAGATCTTAGAGCAGGGGTAGGCAACCTTTGGCACTCCACATGTTGTGGACTACATCCCCCCTGATCCGTTGTAAGCATTATGGTTGTAAGAGCATCATGGGAGATGTAGTCTACAACATCGGGAGTGCCAAAGGTTGCGTACCCCTGTCTAAGAGCATGATGGTGGAGCTAGAGATCTGCTGATTTAGTCCAAACAATTTATATAGTATAGGGCAGACCGTTGCCTCTTCTGTACATTATTTTAGAAAGAAAAAATTGATTTCTATATTTCTTTAGATATAATTTTTTGAGAAATTTGGGGATGATGTTGAAGGATTTTTAAGGTAGGTAATCTATCTGCTATAAGTTATTAAAATGGTGTTCATATCTATAGCTAAATTATTTTGAGTAACTACTAAGACCACTCAACGTGGTGTCATTAAATTACAAGTTGGCTGCACAAATACAGTGACAAAAGAACTGAGTAAGACGAATGAGTTGAAAAATCTGTATGACAAGTGCAGTTACACACTTTTAACACTAGAAGGAAACAAAGCAATGCTGTTACCTGGGGCATTAGTGCAGCGTGGGGTTTATATTTTAAGTCTGGAATTAAGGGGAACTGACAACGGGAATTGCAAATATTTAGTCACAAGAGCTTGGGAACACAGCCCATTTGGACATTTTTTTGCAGTTTATCTATTTTGACAATTCTTTTATCAATTATCCACACTTCACTGTACTGTCATGTTATTTTCTGTAGTAAATGAGTGTTTACACTGGTTTACCAAAAGAAGCCCTGAGGTAATGTCAAAGTTATTTCTAAATGAGGTGCACATCAGGGACTGCTTCAATAAACTTATAACTGAGGAGAATTGACAAAACAAATTGTGACTGTTATGAAAAAAAAAATGGAAAAATGAAAAAAAAATGCAGTTCATCTATTTTTCTTGCTCAGCTTTTTTGGCCCAATATGAAATATTCCCCTATTAATTCTTCACAGCTTCTACTTTAGTCAATAAACCCCTGAAAGTTTGCACACGGAAATACGTTTGTGTTCTTAGCACAGCACTGTCTTCTCTTGAGCACACTGTTACTCTGGAGCTATCCACTATTGTGGTGGTAGAACTGCTTTTCCATCACAATAGCTGTGATATTGTGAGTGCTGTATTACAGAGCATTCTGACAATTCCTTATTTTACCGTCCAATTTGAACATGTCTAGTTTTGCATATGTATATATGTTTATAAACCTCCTGCAGAAATGTGACATATTAAAGTGTGATATATGACACCTGCCTGTGGTCAATATGCATATACCACAAGGCATTCTGGGAGCAGTGAGGAAACTGATTTATCATGATGTGCTCTCACCTCAACTCTCTCTATACTATATTAGACCCATAAACACACACTCCCATTCTCTTTCTATCTCTCCTACCTCTGTACATAAAATTGTTGCATACCACGAAAACAACTCTTGCTATTAAAAAGGTAAAAGTAGGAACACTTTCAGCGTTTATGTTATCTTGTCTTAGTCTCATACAGTCTCAATTTAGGAGATACAAGCTCTACCCTGGCCAACGACGCGATTTACGCAACTCCCAAACTCCCCTCCCCCTTACCTAGACCGTGTTGGGTCCCAGCCCACTAGCTGATAACCCTCACTACGAGATAGTCGAATCTACTGACAATCAGGGACCGACCACAAGGCCCGCAAATGACCATGGGCAACCACAGGCCACATTATCTATACTTCCCCAAACCCCGCGCAATTACCCTAAGTAAAGCATGCCACCCAACATCCTTTGGCAGGGCACATCAAGCATACCACCCAAGCCCTCCTCGACACTTCACTGAACTTCCTCCGTACAGACTAGAGGGGGACTAGCCTGACTCACTAAATTAAAAATGGGTAGACGTAGCACCTGTGCGACTCTAAACCACACAATGATTGTCTAATATGTAACTTGTTATATGATATTCTTTTGAGCACATGTTGTACCTTGAGTTCTTTGCTTACAACCATCAAAAATAAAGAATTAAAAAAAAATGTAGGAAAACTTTACTAAATGCACCACCATGTAAACCACAACATGGTAAACACAATATTGCAAATCCAACTATATATGTCTAATCTAAATCTATACTATGAATGACTCTCTGCTCTGAAGCATCTCTCGGTCACTGTTGGTGCTCTCATTTTGCAACTATCTCCTTTGCTTTCCTCTCCCAACCCAATTATATCTCTCACTTATAATCTACATTGCACAAGTTCATTTTTCCTTCATCATATTCCTGCTCTATTGCATGTTCTGCCCTACAATTCTTCTTACGAAGTCATATTGAACCACAAAAATGTGCATCTTAGTTATTTAGTAGTGGGCATCAAAGTTCTGGATATTGATATTAAAACCAATGCATGTTGTTGCAATGTACGATAACTCACCATTATCTATGTAAGGTCCTAGGCCAGGGGTAGGCAACCTTCAGCACTCTAGATGTGTGGACTACATCTCCCCTAATGCTTTGCTAAAATCGTGGCTATATAATAAATTGGGAGATGTTAGTGCACAATGGTTGCCTACCACTGCCCCAGGCAGTGTACTACCTATACACAATGATCCCTTCCCTGCTCACCTACCCTCAATTAAAAGCCCCAAACTGACCTGGGTATTTTTGCAGCTGTATTGGCATTGCTCAAACAGACTTTGAAATGTCTATCAAAGCTGTCACCAAAAACATTGAAAAAAACGCTATTCCCTCATAATATAGAATAGACTCTAATTCTGCTGTACCCCAAATGGCACCATAAGCAGGTCCACTGGAAGTCCTAGGACTGGAAAAGCTCAATGTATATAATTTGAGGACCGGATGGTACAGTATTCATTGATGCCATAGAGTTATCAAAGACCATATTGTCATGACATCAAAGAATGATATGGGCCATTAAGGGGTTCCATTTTTGTATTCCATTGATATGGGCCATAAAAGAGGAAATTTAAGGAATATTGCTAATTTGGTAAGATCAACATGGAGACTCATTTCATTTGCAATGTTGAGCATTTCACTGAGACTCATTGTTATTAGTGTACTATATATTTTTAGATATACGTATTTCTTTCCAGTTTATAATAATGTTAATAAACAGAGGACTCGGATGGATTCCTTGGTAGCACTAAAAGCATTACTTTTACATTTCTGTCTGCAATCTTCTAGAATGTAGCCCTTCTGTAAATTACATTCATCTAGTTTTCGGCAAGGTCAGAGCTCAGCAATCATTTGTAATCAATGCTTTCTGATGCAGGTGGCTGATAAGGAAACAGCAGCAGAAGGATAATAATGTGAGATGAGATATCCTTGGGGACCAGAAAAGAATACACAAAGCTCGAAAACTGCTACAGGCACATTTAAATGGAGGTGTTTATCACACAATTTAAAAATTTTTTTATGTATAATATATTACACTAAAAAGAAGTTGCTAAGATTCTGTATTCTTTTCCATTATATATTTAATTTTTACCTATTTTCCTTGAATGCTCAGCTTTTATTGAAGCTACTTCCTGTGTAATGAGCAACAGTAATTTTGAGTGGTAGTGCACAATTTGTACTGATTGTAAACCAACAAAATCCACAGCCGTTAGCAGTCATTTTATTCAAAATAGGAAAATGGACTTGGAAAGGAGCTAGTTTGAAACAGAGATTGAAAGACAATCATTCAGTAGAGCAGAAATAGTAGGCAATGTGCTTGAGGGTTTATTATTCTGTGAAAATTAATTAATTGAAGGTAAAAACAAAATATGTACATTCTTGCTTTCTCCCATGGTTGAAATTGAGAGGCTAGAATTATGTGACAACATTCTGGTCTTCCCAGTCACATACATAAGGAATGTCCCCAACTGCATTTTTGTATATTCAGACTTTTGAGTCTGTTTGAGAGATAAAAGTTTTGGAAATTAAAGGGAACCTGTAGTCCTAAAACACAGAAATTGTTATTTTGAGGCTATATGTTCTGTCCTGTCCACTCCCCTTAATAAGAAGGGTTGCTCACCTCGTTTCTAGTGCTGGGACTCCTCCCCTGCAGCTATATGCTCCTCCTCCAAGCTGACACAACGTAAGATCTGCTTCAATTGGAACTCGGAATGAATAGTCAAATGCCGCGATTCTCCAATCAATTGCTGCTATCAGCAGCATTGATTCCCAGACTGAGTTTTACTCATCCTTGAGGAGGGAGCGCCTCTAGTGGTGGTCAGGAAGACAGCAACTAACGGTGGATTTATCCCTGTAATGTAAACATTGCCGTTTCTTAAACTAAAAACTGCACTGTTTGACATATCAGGGTTAATATAGCAGGATTATTGCACCCAGACCACTGATTGAGACTAAGTAGTTTGGGTTACTATAGTGGACCTTTTCAATTGAATTATGAAAGGGCCGTACAATGCATAACGTCTGTTCAGATTTAGTAATGACAAATTTAACATAATTCTTAATCAAGGTAATCATTAAGTTCTCTTCTCTATTCTGCTATCGGTGACTTTCATTCTAGATTCATAGCTTCTTCAATCCTCCTCCAATATGCCCTTGTCTTTCTCCTCATTGCATTTCTTTTTTCTCCTTTCAAACCCTCTCTATATTCCAGAAATTGGCATTTTAAAGTTTTGGCAGGATCCCAGACACTTAGGAGAATTAATCTAACAACATATGTACTGCTGTCAGTTGCCCAGATCCACTCTTCTCCATTCCAGCTTTTACCTCCACTTCTCCCTTATCACTCTATTTTTTTTCTCTTGATCATCCTGGTATTATTTCACATTATTTTCTATACTTGCTTTTCCTTCCCATTTTCCTGCAGAGGTTTAATGGGGTTTGCATTTCACTGTTTTTTTTCCTGTTACATGCACTGTGCATTAGATCATGAAATCCCTAAATTCTCTGTAGATGAAAATATATTGGAATGGCAAGGGTGAGCTCAATCAGTCATCTATCATCAGTCATTGAAACACTTGACATGTTTTTTCCATTGTGTAGGAGCTGTGTAAGGACCAGGAGATTGGTCACACATTCTGTGCCTCCCCTCATTGAGAGCTGCAGTCTGTAGCGTGTCGTGTAGAGCTTTCTTCATTTTACATAAATTTAATTTCCGATAAGTCTAGGAAGGATTTTCCATGGTTTACAAATTCAGTCTTTATAAGCAATGAATGCTAAGACATGCTGATCAAACACTACACTATCACACACAAATACCACACATCAGTCATAGATATGGCTTTGCAGACCCTATCTGGGACCCCTTTTACCCCATCCTTCTTTAGCACTCTGCTGATGGGAAGCTCTGATTGGCTAACACATGGACATCAAATCGACATTTACCCTTCCTGACTGTTGAGCATCCCCGGTGGCACATATCACTTTACTGTCATTATTGGGCTACTGTCACTCATCTAACCTCATAAAGTTGTCGATATGCACACACACATTAATCCGTAACAACCCACTCCCTCTAGCATGTAAGCTCATTGAGCAGGGCCCTCAACCCCTCTGTTCCTGTGTGTCCAACTTGTCTGGTTACAACTACATGTTTGTTCGTCCACCCACTGTAAAGCACTACGGAATTTGTTGGCGCTATATAAATAATAACATAATAAATATTAACATAATAATAACCATATACACTAGGTAGCACCAGTTTTATAATATCCTATTCCTATGGTTAAGTTACAGTAAAGAAATGGTGTGCACTCTTTTAAACACTTAACCATGCAATAAAATTGTGTAAATAAGCCTGTTTACTTGCAGTATTTGTGTACTCCAAGAAAGATTTTCACCCTGGAGAAAAACATTTCTTGGCTACATGTGACCCTTTGGATCTCTGAAAAAGGGCTGAAGATGACAGCCCCCTATTCAACAAAATTATAATGGAAGCTTCAAAGAGCAAAATGTTATGGATGGAACTGAACAACTGTGGGTGGGAGTTACTGAGGACTCATACGTTACTTATAGCAATACAGAGGTTAATAAGGGTTGTTGCAAAAATTTTCAAATCCTTTTATGTTTCAGATACATTATTTACCGGTAAGTACACATACAGTGTGTGAGGGTCTTATGCTTCAATACAGACATTGTGTCTTACATTCTGTTGCTTTTGTTATGAAGCTATATAGATAATAATATAATCGTGGTTCTTACGAATAACCATAAGTAAGGGATGAAAAGTATATTAACCAATTTACATTATCGGATTTTGTCACATCTATTACGGGTGGGAAAAAAAATACTTTGGAAGTAAATAAGACACTGTGTGAAATATCGCAAATAAGGGATATCATATAGTGTCTTTAAAGGTTTAAAAAAAAAAAAAAGAAAAATAACATGCAAAACAAAAATGTAAAAGCAAATCAAATATAATGAAGGGGTGAGAGGGGGCAGTTTGATCCTGCATGCTTAGATGGAACACGTGATCACTTGTGCCCATTTTTATAACTAGGTATTATTTATGACATATGTGCTTAAAGGGCAAAGGTTGATGTGTTATTGCTAGTTACTGCACATAGCCTAAGGCCAGCCCAAACAGGAGCTTCAGTGCTGCCAGTTTCTGTATTAGCTCTCAGCTCTCATCATTCATATTTTGGGAGAAGGATAATATAGGAACAGCAGTGCACATTTTTCTTTCACAAGTCATCCTTCTCTTTGTTCACTAGTTTAAGGCAGATGGGACATTTTATTAGAGATTATATACCTGCACTGTAGTCTACTAACACGGTAGCATCATGTGAAAACAATGCAAGTAGGACATTTCCTAGAGCCTACAATAGGATTCCATAGTGCCGCGGGGAAAATATACCCTATTTAAGGCATTTTCAACTAACATGTTTCAGCATTCCTCTGACCAGAGAGGTGTCTCAAAATGTAGTTTCTGCATTATCACATTATCTGAGAAGGGGCAAGAACAGTGGAGGCCCGTCCATTGGGGGAACCTGGTGTAGCGCCCCACCAGTTTTAATGTGGGGAAAAATAATTTGCAATAGTTTAAAAAAACTTCTTATTATGGAGGGGTAGGTAGTAAGCCAAAAAATATGTAATAAAATTAGTGTATCTTTAATTCTGTAATATGTTCAGTTCTGCAGAGCCCTTACCCCCTCATTGATAGCGGATTGGAGAAGCTTACTTGAGAGCATCTAGGCATGTAAAAGAAAATGGGGCAGGTTTGAAATCTTCACTGTTTCAGCAGGTCCTGCACATGCCTAGTTTCTTTTAAGATGGAATTTTAGGAATTTTCATTGAGTTGTTATTTGGGCAGCAAAGCCAGCTGCCCATGAGTGCTGAAGCATTTTACAGAGACATGTATTTTGTGGGGGATCTCTGTATTGCAGCTCTGTGTAATACATCACAATGATCCTGGCTAGTTATGAGTATCCCCTTATTGTGCCAAGCTCTGTGTGTAATGCCTCTGTAATTTATTCCGATCTGTCTGTTGTAAAGATATCTCTGTAGTCTACCCAGCTCTGTATTAAATCTCTATTTTCTCAGCTCTGTTTGTGGTATGGAAATTTCTGTACTGTAATCAGCTCTATGTATTTTATAGATATCTTTGTTATTTCCATCTCTGTATTATGCTTAGCTCCCTGTATTGTATTAGTATCTCTGTACTGTATGGGAAGGAGAAACATTCTGGGGCAGGAGTCTGTCGCCCCACCATCTTAAAACCAGCTGCCACTGGGCCAGACCAAGGTCCTTTTTTTTTTTTAAACCTTTTCTATTTTTATAATTGCGTTAAATAAAGAAAGAAAAAAAAACAGGCTTTGGATCTGGTAATCACTTCCAATAGAGATTAATGCACGGTTCAGCACTTTATCCACTTCCACCTTGGACTACACTATACACTATACTATTACCAATGCACCTGCAAGAGGCAGCTCAATAACTGAAAAAGAAAACGATAAATGTTTGCGCAAGTGAAATGGAGCTAAATGGAGCCTGGGATTGGCTGGGGAATCTCACGCAGCTCCTGGTGATAATAAAAAATCAGAAGAGGCAGCTTGTATAGCTTGTATAAACTGCAGAGCTAAGTTTTCAAGAATACATATTTGTTTACAGCTTTTTTGTAGCCAATGACCTACAAAAACAACCTGCCCTTCTTTTACTTCACTCTATAAGTAGTAATAAGCTGCTGCAATCCAGTAATATGGTGCCAGTGTAACGGATATCTATCAGTCATGTCACAGAGTGGCACATCTCACATTTCATTACATGACAGCCAAGTCTGAGACAAAGAGAACCTGGCATTCTATCAGCTGAATTACCTTAGTAACAAGAACTGTGAATGGAAATCCTGCTACTCCACATTTATAAATTAAAAACACTTGCTTATACATACCTATCTATCCCTATCTAAATATATAATATAAAATCCAGGAAAAATACACTAAGTCACCTTATA
Source organism: Pelobates cultripes (assembly GCA_933207985.1). Classification (NCBI taxonomy): domain Eukaryota; kingdom Metazoa; phylum Chordata; class Amphibia; order Anura; family Pelobatidae; genus Pelobates; species Pelobates cultripes. The sequence continues at coordinate 298,932,555 of OW240914.1, forward strand.
AAGATTCATTAAATCATGTAGTGTAGTTAAATACTTTTTAGTTACATAAAATGCTTATACAATGTATAGGTTGGCCATTGCTCCAGACCCCATTGGGATAGTCTCTCCCAACACTTCTGGATTCCTTGGAACACTGATTGGGTCTGCTGCCCAGCTGTCCTGGGGGCACTTTCTAGTGTTCCACTTCTGGGGACACCGAAAGCAAGTCCGCAAACATGTATTGAGAGCAGATTAGACGTTTTTCACAAACTCAAATGATCCATCTCATAAAATATCCCTTTAACTGCACCCGGCACCATGACTGAGGCTTGCAAGTGAAAATGCCAGTTGACTTGCATCTGTGGCCGGCTTACAAACCTTTTTGTGGACACTAGTGCTCCTGCTACTACACCCCTACACCCCCACTCCCTCCCCCCCCCCATCCTATCTTAACTTCCCATGTTGGTGGTATAATCTTTTATCTTCAACTGATCTCAAGCTGCAACATGGGATGGATGGATAGATAGACAGACAGACAATTACTCACCTCTCTCCTTTGCGCATTGTTGTGATTCTTGCTTTTGTGTACATTTTTAAAAAACTACAGGACAGCATTTCTGAGACAGGAAGGGATGCTGTGATAACTAGCTGCACTAATGGGAAGGTTGCAGCTAAGAGCATCACCTTATGGCTTTCTGGACAATTCCTAGCAGTTACTTTAAAAAAATCTGATATTAAAGTTAATCAATATTCAGCTCCACCTTAAGTATCTATAAAAGATCCTTCAGTCCTGGTTCTTCCAAAGGCCCTTCAGTCCTGCTGTTTTGTAATGCCAATAATGGGCGGTGGCTGGTATTATATCCACAAAATTACTTTATTGAGAGTAAAATAAAATAAAGACTAAAATATACTTGTAAAGATGTTTTGAAAATCAATTAAAGTCAATATTCAAAGTCCTGGCAAACGCCTAGTAATCCTGGGATCTCATAAATGATCCATTTTATCCTGGGATATTAACTTTCATTGATTTTCAAAAAAAAAAAAATATATATATATATATATTTATTTTGTTTTGCATTATTTTGAAATAATTAAAAAATAGAGGAAGAGCTCCAGTCTGCAGTGTCCTGCCCCATTTTACCTAGTAATGCCATTCACAGTGTGCCCTAGGGAACAAGAGATACGAGAAAACAAAACATTGTTACTGCAGCCGCCATGAGTTTTGTCTCCAATATATGAAATGTTCAAAGCAGACTTCTGAAAAATGTAGACAAAGACTTTATTTTGGAGATGGAGAAAAAAAATACACTTTTTGTGCTGCAGTTACAGCAGTTCAGGAACAAATAATTTAGATACTTCCCAGAGAACAAAAAAAACAACTGATTGAGTTCCCGTCACAGTCCAAATACTCTAATACCGAAGGTTGTCACATCATTAAGAATTCATGGATTTGATCTTTATTCCCACACTTCATTTGTGCCGTGCCTCCGTTGAAAGCTGGCATAGATAAGAGATGTTTACTTTTAAGCCCACAGGTTTATCAGCAGTTCCAGAGAGGTTTACTCAACCAAAACCTTCTTAATCCCACTAATCTCCCAGTTTGCTCCAAGTATGTTATGTTAAACAACATGTAAATAATGTTTGCTCTCATCCAGTCACGAACAGAGTCATATTTGATTAACTCATTGTAGCAGAAACACTTTCATGTAAGAATGCTCACGCCAAGTGGAACCATAGAAGAATGTGGGGGAGGGGAGCTTTGGGGAATATTATCTCGCACTCATGAAATAAATCCTGAAAGCTTCCACAGGTACTCTTCAGGAACGGACAAAAAACTAAGACAGATTTGGGTGTTTAAGGCAATGCCATTTTAAAATTTTCTTTTCAGAGTAAAAATAAGCATTGGTTAACGCACTGCTCTGCACCTAGTAATGCCATAGCAGTAATTGGCGTGTTTCTTGTTGGTTTTTATTAAACACATACCACCTGTTGGAATTGTTAGTAAGTTTCAGGAAGGTATTTCCGAGTTCTATGTAAGAGACTGTAAAAGACAGGCTGTCTAATTAAAGCCTGTGGTGAGGAGACAAAGTGGGGTAAAACTGCGATGTGATAGGACTATGTGACACTGGGCTAGGGAAATGTCCATACTGTGGAGATGAGAGACTCCACGATGTGGGATGGTGTTGAAAGCAGAGTTGGAAGATGAATGTTGACAGCACTTTGATGGAAATGCTGGCAGGGTCATTCACTTAAGTGAGAATGGTCAGGAATCCTAACAGGGTTATTTACATAAAATTAGAATTGTCGAGAATTCAAAGTGAAAGGATTTCACAAAGGATATTTTTTTAAACATTCCTTGTTTCATACATGGAAATATATCATGCTTCCCAGAATGCAGCTGGGCATTGCAATAATTAAGAACATTCCCAAGTAAGGATATCAAATTGGGGAGATATCTTTTATATTTGCTCTTTCATCTGCTTAGTAGATAAGTCCCGAGTTTGGTATCCTTAATTATGGCAATCCCACGTACGGATACCAAATTAGGGAGCTTTATACTAAACAATTGAAAGGTAAAAATTAAGGGGAAAATATCCTTTTATGGGAAAAATGTGCCATTTAATTTCAGAATTTTTCCAAATTTCATTTAATTTCGAATTAATAATTTCAGAATTTTTGGCAAACTGAAGCTAGCAAATTATCTAATTGAAATTAAACAAACCACATTTTTCGGCCGTATACATGTCAAAATGTAACACCATTTAAAAAAATAACTTGGTAATTATGGGTTTAATTGGGTTCCTTTTTATCTTGGACATGCATAAAGGAGCACTCCAGGCATCAGAACCATTTCTGCTTGTGATGAGTGTCCAGTCATAGTTTGAGAGCATCAGCTGACTCGCTTAGCTTACCACTGCCGTCTCTTCGTCGCTCAAACTAATAGCATTACCTGGAGCAGCAAAGCGAAGGCTGCAGTCTGATGCCTGGTGACATTACTTCTGTGTTAAACCATCTGAAAATGGTTTAACACTAGGCGGTGAGAGAATGCCAGGGTACTCAAGGCACCATAACCACTTCCGTTAAACATTTGGGCAGTTAATAAAAATAGTTTATGCATGGTGGGAATAGAATAGCAAACAGATATGTCTGTTTTATTGTTTTCTGGCTTCCGTAATGGACGAAAAATCTTTTAAGTGTGTGTGAATCAATGAAAAACAAAGTGAATTTATCAGATTCGGTGGGACCAGTATCCACCAGATACATGTCTTTGACTGCTTTGTCTTTATCAATGAATCATTTCAAAAAAGCAATTTTGATTAAATCAGAATATAAAGTATGCCTTTATTTTACTTGCTTTCTGCAAAGTAAAATCCCTTCCGCAGCCAACAAATACTGGCACGCAGATAGTTGTATTTAATTAGGGCGCCATTCTTTCCTTATCAGCGACGCACTCTCTGCAGGACATCGGCCTGTTTATTTGGTAATGCCTGCAAACATAGATTTGTTGTCTTTTGTTGCACGCAAGTTGTTTTCAGTGACTCATTGTTTCAGCCATATTGTTGTGTGATACATTGATGTGTGTCTGGCGTTAGCTTGATAATGGAAGCTCTAATGAATATTTTGTAGGGCTTTGTATATTTGTGAATGTACATTAATGGATTCACTGAAATTGACAAATTCATTGTTGTTGCCATGTTTATTTCACAATTGCATGTGACAGTTGTGTCTATTGGTTTTCCATTATAAAACAAAGATTGAAATTCATTTCTGATGAGATTTCCAGCTTCAAAATCAAAGTCTATCCAGTCGTTGGATGTATTTTGGAACATAAAGGGTCACTATGAACATGTTTATTATCATATTTAGCTACAGTCCAAGTCATTGTAAATAGTTTATAGAGAAATACAGATGTCAAATTTCATACAACTGCATTTAGGAACATCTGTTCGATATAAAGTTGCCAGATTGCAATAGTTTCGTGGGACACTTATGACTTCTGCCTTCTGTCAATCAATGCTTGAAAGTACTACTCGAAAATGTAGAATTCATGAATCAAACAGGTTTCCCTTGAGAATTATTGATTTCTCATTTATAATAAAATAATTCTACTCTTGTCTCATCTGCCCACTGTATATTTTACCATTGGTATGGATAACCCTGACAGTCTTTGGCAAGTTTGAGATACCATTTTTGAAAAAGCAGTGGATTTCTCATAAGTATCTTTGTTAGTATTGATGACACTGACAATGCATGAGATGCTTGAAGATCAATAGCCATTACTAATGTCTGCTTTTTAAAATCTAGGTTAATTAATGCAAGATACAATAATATATAAAAAAAAAATTGATATTTCACAGTGCGTGGCTCTGAACAAAGGCTAGTATCTGAATATATTAACAGAAACATATAAGATGAATAACCAGTGCATTACAATAAAGGTAAAATAAGGTGAATTTCCCCTTATTGTATATAAGTAATCACACAATTATTAGTGTTTGTTATTAGTACTCAACAAAAACTGGAGTAAGCAGGGAGAAAGGAGAGAAAAGTGTGAAAAAGGAAAAGGGGGAGAAGGAAGGGTAAAGAAAATATTGTCCACAGGCCAGATTTCCCATTAGAGTAGGCACATGTCTACAGGTATATGTCCTCTAGGGGGCATTGGTTTTCGTCTGGTAGGGAGAAATAGGCACCCGGAGCCTTGCCCAGTCACCTGTGCTGCCCAGTCTCCTTGTTAGAGGAGTTGCAGGAACTACACAGTGTAAAATTCAGTCCTGTCCCAGCTCCTCCAGAATGCTTGGTTGTATAGGGAGAGGTATTAGCAGTAGAAAGAGGGAAGTGCTCATGCCATTGTACAGAACACTGGTGAGACCTCACTTGGAGTATTGTACGCAGTACTGGAGACCGTATCTCCAGAAGGATATTGATACCTTAGAGAGGGTTCAGAGAAGGGCTACTAAACTAGTTCATGGATTGCGGGATAAAACTTACCAGGAAAGGTTAAAGGATCTTAACATGTATAGCTTGGAGGAAAGACGAGACAGGGGGGATATGATAGAAACATTTAAATATATAAAGGGAATCAACACAGTAAAGGAGGAGACTATATTTAAAAGAATAAAAACTACCACAACAAGAAGACATACTCTTAAATTAGAGGGGCAAAGGTTTTAAAAATAATATCAGGAAGTATTACTTTACTGAGAGGGTAGTGGATGCATGGAATAGCCTTCCAGCTGAAGTGGTAGAGGTTAACACAGTAAAGGAGTTTAAGCATGCGTGGGATAGGCATAAGGCTATCCTAACTATACGATAAGGCCAGGGACTAATGAAAGTATTTAGAAAATTGGGCAGACTAGATGGGCCGAATGGTTCTTATCTGCTGTCACATTCTATGTTTCTAGTGTCGGGGGTTTGGTCGGGAAGGGGTATCTGGAAACAGGACAGGCAAGGCAGGGCAGGCCACTCTGGAAACAGAGCAGGCAAGGCAGGGCAGGCATCTGCATACAGAACATGCAAGGCATGTCAGGTCAGGAACACAGGGGGACAGCCAGCTAGCACAGGAACTCAGGATAAAATGACCAGACCAACAACAAACATTATTGAACTGACAAACAAGAAAGGGTGAGGCCCAACTAAATAGGGAGAAGTTTAATTAGAAAGTAAGGCCACCTGGAAACAGAAAGAGATATCAATGTGCTTGCAGCAGCCTGGAATAGCACCACAGATAGGTAGTGGCACTGAGTTACTGCACCAGACTGAGAATAAACAGAATTGTGACTAGTGACCTCTTGCATGGGAAATGCCTTGCAGGATTAGCAGTGGAATCCCATCTCTAACCTTGAACCCCCATTGTAACACCTTTAAACCTGCATGCATACATACACTCACTTTGCATTTAGACATTTTTCTGACTGCAATGGCAGGGGGCAGCTTAGGATTTTGTGCTTACAGCACCTGACGCGTAAATCCATCCCTGATTGTCAATTGTTAGCACAGTAATTCACCTTTCCCCCTCCTATTCCGGCAGACAATAAAGGAAAACCCATTCTGAACAAGGACAGAATTTCTGCCACGGAAGCAAACAAGATCCAATGAGTTTCAAGCAATTAAGCATAATTAATTTACCTGAAGAAAGTAACGTAAAGAAATTACTAATCATAATCATGTTCGTTCGATCACCCAGATCCAAGTCAGTAATTTAGGGAATGAGGTGATATCCAGTGGACCGACTTAGAACATTGTTTAGAACATCCGACGCATATCATCCCTTTAATAGAGCTAGGGTGAGCCAACATTAAATGCTAACCCAACATGTTCAATGGAGACTTGAAAGCATGTTTGGTTTTTTCTTCAAATTTGTTAAATCAGAATCATAGTATCTCCCATAAGGGTTTAATATGAAGGGTTCACAGACTCTCTTTTGGTACGGTTTGTCAAAGACTATAAAAAAACAACAGCATTGCGGATAGTTTTTTAATATATTTATCAATATAAAACTGCACAGGAGGAATTTAAATACATTTGTCTTATGAATCCTATAAAACATACAAGGTTAAAGACGAAAAAAACTCTAATAAGATCATTGAAAAATTGTCATTTTAGTGGCATTTCAATAATATCCACCTGCTCTGAGAATCATCAGTGTACAATAAATCACAAGACAGGCTTGCACAGAGGAAGGAGGGCTGTATAATCGTGTACGCTGAGAGCAACAAGCATGACCTTGCTATTAAATTGAATTGCAACAGTTGTCAATGGAAATTAAAGATTCCGAAGTAGCCAACTGAACCCGACTATCAGTCACTAATGAATTATCTGCGTGTTTGTGAATTCAGACTTCATTTTAAATCTGATTCCAGGTGGTATTCAATAAATGGCGTGTTTAACTGCTCCCATCAATACCCCGTATTGGATTAATGCAAATCAGATGTCCTTCCGTTTTTTTGTTTACATTCAGAATTTCGCAACCCAGTGACATTCTGCCAGTTAGACATTACCCAACCATAGAACAATATAAGATCCTCTGAGTCATACATGTCAAGTCATCTCACGACCTCCCTACCCCCAAGCAGTGTCTCTTTAACTCCTGTTCCTGGAAAGGTTAGCTTCAGAGAATGGAAATGGGATATAAAACACCTATGAGTAAGATTGTGCTGTGTGAAATTTCTTACAGGCTTATTCACAAAACCGCAAATCTTAGTAAATGAAATGGCAAAATGTAAGCTAAAACTGCTGAGTGGTGACTATACTGAAGTTGCAGTTAAAAAAAAAAAAAAAATCTACTATTTTAGCCTCAATTTTACCAATTTGATTAATTTATTGAAAGTCTTGTGAATAACCCTGCATGTTGTTCAATGGGTAATTTACATATTTACCACATACTATACCTGGAATAATAGGTCAGTCACTGCATTAGTTAAAAATCACCCAAGAAGCAAGACCAAAATAAATCTGTAAGGGACCCAACTCATGAAAAAACACTTATTCCTCACAAATCAAGACTGAAATGCAAACATAATATGTTTCAAAAATTCAAGGGAACAATTTTCTGTGTCACCCCATAATATAGTGCAGATATGCACCCTGGGACAGGATAATGAATATTTAATGGAATTCTATAGGCATCAAAACAACTTTCGCTTTGGTGTACAGATCATGCATCTGCAGTCTCACTCCTAAATTCACTGCCTTCTACGAATTAAATCACGTTTGTTTCGGTTTACGCAGCCCAAACCAAACCTCCACTGGCTGTGACTCACACAGCCTGCATAAAAACAAAATGGTTTCCTTTTCAATCAGATGTTAACTTGCTTTAGAAGTTCTTATCTCCTGCTTTTGTAAGTTAAGCTCCTGCAGGCTCTAGCTGACCTCTAACAGAGAAGAAGATAAGAAATTCTAAGTGAAGCATACTGTGCAATCAAAGACATTTAAACATGAGACCTCTTTACAAGAAATGTTTAGGAAGGCTGTGTAAGCCACATGCAGGGAGGTTTGACTAGGGATGCATAAACAAAGTGATTTAACTCCTAAATGGCAGATAATTGAGCAGTGAGACTGCAGGGGCATGATCTATACACCATAATTGCTTTATTAGGATAAAGTTGTTTTGATACCTAAAGTATCCCTTTACATTTTGAATAAATTTAAATTTTTTATAAAAAAAACTAAACCCAAGCATGTTTGATGAGGTATCATGTATTTTTTACTCCCTTGTGGAAGTACTTTTTTTTTCTTCAAAATAAATTAGACCTGTATTGCTGGTGATTTGCACATTTGTGTTCGTGGCTATATCAGTTCCAATCCAAAAATTGGGTGAAAATGGGCATACATGATAACATACATAAGCTTGCTCGTAAATCTCCTAAAAATAAATTAGGAAAACAAAGAGATTGACTGCGATCACAGAGAATAAAGAACAAATCCCCAGGAAACAAAAAAAAAAACAACAACAAAATGTATTCAAAAATGATTATCTTTGTTTTAAGGCATTAAATACTATCTCCATACTACATAGAAACTGGTGTCGAAGTAACACTGAAGTATATCTGTACATCTATTCGTGGCATTAATCCAATATGACCAAATTGGCGCATGTTATTTCAAATGCAGAGATTTCTTGGATTCTAGAACCATTATTTCAGAGCAATATGACCGAGACTGTGACACTATTAATCATTAATACAGAATAGCAATACATACAGACCTATCAAGCAAGTCTATTTTTGTCTCTTTCGTAAATGCTACCCCATGTTTATTTTATGAACTTGTATTTCCTGAGTTGGCTTGCATGTCCGCTATAGGCATCTAAATTTAACCAGCGAACGCGAACATGACTGGAATATGCTTCTGCTTGTTAGAAGGCATTTCTACAGCTTGCAAGCTAGGATATTCAAGTTATGGGTGCCAAACTCAGGGATATGTTGTTTTCGTTTTCAATCCTGCACTTATTGTCACTTACCGTCAACACTTGCCAAACAAAAAGGGGGAAGAGGGGATCAACTTTCTTACAATTACTAAAAATAGTCATATATATTCTGTGTTAAAAAGTGAAAACGATCAATTTTTCTTTCTTTATTTTGTCATTTATGCTTTGTTAATACGTCATAATTTATGGATGAGAGGAGAGGAAGTGCGTTCACTAAATACTTACAATACATTGTGCCCTGACCAATCATTATTTGAAGATGTACGATGAATTCCTTTGTTTATTTGGCCCAGAAACGCGCCATCTACGTCTCTTATACTAATATGAAGAAATTACTTTAATGATGCAGAGATCTAGATCTAAATAACTTGCTTGTACATAGAACGGCTTACATAGTGAACTGTCAGGAATTCAAATAGAATAAAATAATTTCAGTATTATAAATTAAAAGCAGCAACACAATAACGTTTTCATGCAGGTAGAAAGAGCTTTACATATATCAAAATACAACTTATTGCAGGAAGGCACCAGGGGGCTGCATGCACCATAACCACTACACTGAGCTGCAGTGGTTATGGTGCCTAGACTGGCCCATTAAATGAATAAGCCCCACTGAGTGGAAGTAATCCTGTCTTATTCTACACGTAGATATCCATATTACAGGTTTTAACTCATTTAGAAACCTCTCAGGTACGGACACGCATTTCTTTAAACCTCTATATTCATGATTGTACTTTGAAATATATTTCTCTAATGTACTTTTCTGCATCAGGTGATTTATGTGAAAGTTTTTATCATCTCTCCCAGCCGTTTCTCTATTCCAATGGAAATGTTAAGGTCCTTTCAGTTCTGATTCTTTCCACTCATTAAAACATCTGTAATAGCTGCATCCACCTCAGAATTCATGTTTTATTAATACATTTGCTTCTTTCAGTTACACTTGGGATACGATGTGTTTCCTGTCACACAGTGAGGGACTGTGCACAGACAGTAAATGTACTGATACAGAAAATATTTCTTCGGCAAGAAAAAGTATAGCTCTCTCTTCAGGCACCTATGGCGGGCCCTTAAATATGTCTGAGAAACACTTAATATAACATACTAAAAAAAAGTGAAAGATAAAAAGAAATCCTTTTCCTTTAACCACTTAAGGACCACATAACTGTCTATGCCGTCACGCAGTGCAAGGCTTTAATGACCAGTGACGTCATAGACCGTCATGCTGTAAAGGTACCAGCAAGGGTTTAATTCCTGCTAGTACTACGGACCCCCAAGTACCTTTCGATAAATGGGGGTCCCCTCTGTCAGTTGAGTCCTCAGTTAGTTGTCCCAGACAGATGAGCTATGAGCAGCGCTCACTATAATAACTCTTTAAATGATCTTGAGAAAATTAGAAAAGCACAGTAAGGGGGGCGGAGCCAGCAGCGCAACGGAGCGGTCGCATCTCAGCGAGCTCCGACATCAACTCAACTAAATAGAGCCCTAAGTAGCAAAATCCACGGAAACCTACCTACTAGCCTGCCCACGGAAGGCAGACAGAACATGGGCAGAAAGTCCAAGAAATCAAAGGCGGACAAAAGCCCTCCCGGACGGGATATTGGCGAAATGCTGCGGAACACGCAACAGGCCGCATGGTCCAAGATGGCGCTGGAGGACGATTTTGCCTCTTACTCCTCAGAGGATTTTGACACCGACCTGATGGAGGGCGCGGCCCTCAGGCCGTCACCAAAACACAACACAGTGACCAACACACCCGGAGACCCGGTAACCGCAAGCCAACTTAAAGAAATGCTGGCCGAACTACGCAAAGACCTGTCAGCAGATATGGCTTACTATAAAGCAGCCATAGAAGGGGCCCAGACGAAGATCACCCAACTAGAGGCCTGCGCGAGCACCCAGGACTCCAGGCTGACAGCGGTGGAGCACCAGGTGACAGAACTGGTAAAGCAGCAGCAAGCTGCAACAGACCGCCTAGACACACTGGAGGACCAAAGGAGACGCCACAACCTGAAAATCAGGGGGATACCTGATTCGGTGAGCCTCACTGAACTGCCCCACTACATCAGGCGCCTCCTGGGTGCCCTACTCCCGCCAAAACAGGCGAAGTCCCTGCGGCTCGACGGGATGTTTCGACTTCCAAAACCGACCCGGGCCCCAGTGACCGCATCTGCGGACCTTATCATACGCTTCCAGAGCATATCGGACAAAGCGACACTTCAAAATACACTGAGGGGCAAAACCCCATATTTGTTTGAGGGCAGCACACTTAAATTTTTCCAGGACATCACCAGGAGTGCGCTTACCTGGCGGAAATCTTTGCAGCCGCTGCTACAACATCTCCGCAACAGGGAGATGCCCTACCGTTGGGGGACCCCACGGGCAGTACTACTCACCCTTAACGAGACATCCCACAAAGCACAGAGCTACCAAGAACTGGAAGTACTCCTGACGTCTGCGGGTATACTTCAGGCAGCACACACAAAAAGATCAGGACTGTCCAGGATCAACCCAGCTACCATACGGGAGTTCACCCCGAGAGCCCCCCTGGGACCGACACCGACCAGCCCGCCGCCCTGAGCTACTTGGGACCAGAGTCTGCAGGGCGCACCTCTTACCCACCGCCAACGACACCCAAGTTCTCAACAGCTTGCAACCTCCACCCGCACGCACGCCCGGGGCTAGCACTTTGCACGGGCATCGGCTGAAACTGGCAGAACATCCCACCACAGCTCTGCTATCGATGCTGCAAACCCTCTCACACGTGAGGGCACGGATCCGAAATTGCTAGACTAACCCTCCGGCTCCCTGTTATTGTTGGGGGTATGGCCTAAAAATATTTTGTCTTTACCCCTCTTAATGTTCTCCGGGCGGGATAGCCGACACCTGTCTTACCTATGGAGCATATGAGAGGCACCAGGACTTACCCGGCATAAAACTGCTCTTTCTTGTGCCACATCATGTAAATAGGTCTTCCCCACTGCACACGACCCTTAGCGTAACATAGGTTTAAGATGTTAATGTTACACCTTATTGACCGATACTCCTATCCTAGCACTGTTAAATGTTGACCTTTTCATTTATCCTATTGACCTCACTGTTTAACCTTTAAGATGGCAGTCATAATTTTATAACCCATGCCACAGTTTATATTATTTTATCTTAAGTATATTATCTGACTCGCTAATGCATGCTGTCACACCCCTACGAAACCCAGAGAGCCTGCCTATAATGTCTAATTAATGCATACACTGGCCTAGCAAGAATGTGAACAACTGTGATAACATGCCTACCTTAGCACTGTTAAGCGTTAACCTCTTCATTTCATTTTACTTTAAAATCATTACTGTTTAGCCTATCGGATGATTGCTATAACTATATAAAATGTGCAAGATTTCATGCCACTGTTTAATTTAAGTACAATTTCAGACACGCCGTTGGGGCGTATATCAATAAGATGTATAACGTGCACAACAAAAATAAAGAATTCAAAAAAAAAAAGAAAAGCACAGTAAAACATAATAATTACCCCTTAATCCCTTTCCTCAGATGTTGAGGTTAGGACTCTATCAAATATTCTGTACTCTGCCCTTGGGTTTTTATGTCCAAGAAGCATTATCTTGCACTTATCCACAGTAAATGTCAGTTGCCACAATTCTGACCATTTTTCTAGTTTACCTAAATCATTTTCCATTTGGCTTATCCCTCCTGGAACATCAACCCTGTTACATATCTTAGTATCATCAGCAAAAAGACATACCTTACCATCAAGATCTTCTGCAATATCACTAATAAAAATATTAAAGAGAATGGGTCCAAGTACAGATCCCTGAGGTACCCCACTGGTGACAAGCCCTTGCTTCGAATATATTCCATTAACTACAACCCTCTGTTGCCTGTCACTCAGCCACTGCCTTACCCATTCAACAATATTGGAATCCAAACTTAAAGATTTTAGATGTTCAACAATCCTATCCTTTAACATGGTTTCCATTACTTTCCCCACTACTGAAGTAAGACTTACTGGCCTATAGTTGCCCGACTCCTCCCTACTACCTTTCTTGTAAATGGGCTCAACATTCGCTAACTTCCAATCTTCTGGGACTACTCCTGTTAATGATTGGTTAAATAAATCTGTTAATGGTTTTGCTAGCACACCACTAAGATCTTTTAATAACTTTGGGTATATTCCATCAGGTCCCATTGACTTATTTGTCTTTACTTTTGACAGATGAAATAGACCCTCTTCCTCTGTAAACTCACATGTAACAAATTACTCATGTCATGTGTCCTTTTTCCTAACTGAGGCCCCTTTCCTTCATTTTCATCTGTAACTACTGAACAAAAATATGCATTGAGGCAGTCAGCTAGACCTTTATCCTCTTCTACATACCTTCCTTCTTTTGTTTTTAATCTAACTAATCCTTGTTTTACTTTCCTTTTCTCATTTATGTATCTAAAACATGTTTTGTTCCCTTTTTTTTTCTTACTGATTGTGCTATTTTCTCTTCTGTGTGTGATTTGGAAGCTCTTATAACTTGCTTAGCCTCTTTCTGCCTAATCTTATAGATCTGTCTATCGTTCTAACTCTTTTTTTTTTTTTTCTAAATTGCTAAATGCTAACTTTTAGTTTTTTACTATTTTGGCCACATCTGCAGAGTACCACAGTGGTTTCCTAAATGTTTTGCTTCATCAATGCTTGTGTCCCCTGCCTGCTGTGATTGGCTGTGGTTGGGGACAACTTCTCCAAACAGCGCACTTCTCACTGCTGATACCAACATACTGGCTTAATTTCCAACAGATTGGTATCAGGGCATCACACACTCCTACAAAAACATTAGATTGGGGGAGTCGTAGTGTGACAGGAACAAGAGACCACCTTTGATGTTTCTTTTGCTCTCCTTTTCACTCAATCATCAATATTAGATCAGCAGAGGTCTAATGTTAAGGATATTGATTGACAGGTGGGGATAGGCCAAAACGTTGAGGACATGGAATAAAAATCTATACTTTTCTAGTATTTAACATGAAGTCCATTGTTAATTTACAAATTATTAGAATATCAGTTTTACATTAAGTAATGCAATTTGGCACTCTAACTGTTAAAAGCCTTTTAACCACGAGGAATTTAAATCAAAGTAAATATGGCAAACTTACTGATAATTGCCTTTAACCAGTGGTGCTCCCCTCGCCAGCGCCGCCCAAACACCCGCCTGCCCGCCTGGACTGTTAGCCGCAAGGCTAATAAGACATTTGCACTAGGCATTTGGGGGCGGCTTTTTTGCCGCCCCCTGGAAAATGCCGCCCAAGGCAAATGCCTTATTTGCCTCGCAGCTAAAACGTCCCTGCCTTTAACACTTATATTGTTTCTTCAGTTTCTGTATTCTGTTCTCCTTTGTTTTCCCTTTGGTCCCTTTGCTTTCCCCGGTTGAACTTGTAATTAATTGTATTTGTTGCAGACTTCTGTTAGGTAGTTAGAGAAAGAAGGCAAGCATGTTACTAACGGTGAATATGATTATGCCCAGCTGAAAGACGGAGACATATATTTGCAAGGAACTAGTCGTTGACAGATCCATCTAAAAATGTGCCTGAAAGTGCCTGTCACTTCACTTGCGTAAATTGGTACTTTGGAATCAAAATCGCATTGGATATTAAATATTGGCCTTTTTGCATTTTCAAAGTCACAGCAAACAGGAAAACAAATTTTTTTAACAAACGTTAGCCTACAAAAATGTTCAAGCGTTCAAGTGTGCAGGTTTAAAGGCAGACTGGAATTCTTAGCTTCCAATCAATCATTTTTTATACAGAGATTATTCTAAACGGCTGATTCAGGCTACGTAGCCTCATTTATCCTTTCAAGTGCTAATGGTAAATTTTTATAAAATGTTTTTTTAAATAAGTCAAATGTCTTGTTAAAGCAATGTTAAAAGGTAAATGTCAGTTTCCAGGATTTTTAATATTACATTGATTTATTCCCTTTATTTAAAGGGACACAATAGTCACTAGAACAGCTACAACTTATTGTATTTGTTCTGGTGAGTATAATCATTCCCTTCAGACTTTTTGCAGTAAACACTGACTTTTTAGAGAAAAGGCAGTGTTCACATTACAGCCTAGGGATAATTCCCCTGCCCACTCATCAATGGCTACTAGAGGTGCTTCCTGGGGCAGTGCTGCACACTCGTCTCTACCCTCTGCATGGAGACACTGAACTATACTCACAGACATACACTGATTCAATGCATCTCCATGAGTAGATGCTGATTGGCCAGGGTTGTGTTTGGCTTGTACTGGTTCTGCCCCCTGATCTGCCTCCTTGCCAGTCTCAGCCAATATAGTGCTTTGCTATGTGAAAGTATTGTGATTGGCTTAGATCACCACTTCAGATGATCTCAGAGAAGCAGGCAGATCATGGGCAGAGCCAGCAGCAGCAGACTGGAATAAAAGTAAGGCATTACTATATTTAGGGAGGCAAGGGAGGCTAGGTGGTGGTTTTAACACTATATGTTTAGGAATACATGTCTGTTCCTGACCCTATAGTGTCCCTTTAACATGTATGTTTGTGAGGTCTGACAAAGTAAATTAAATGTAGAATCCACATCACCGTATTTACCTCTATCGTGGAAATGAGCACCTCAATCTCAGCCTACTGTCCATCATTTCTACAATCTCTGACCCTTGCATCCATTAGCCAGCACAGAGAGAACATAGCGAGAGAACATAGCGAGAGAATGAGAAACAGAAGCAGCATAGTTATGTGATGTTTCCTCTTCAAAGAAACACCTCAAACTCCTAATGTACTAAACCTTCCTGAAATAGTTTAGGGTTTAACATGGTTCACACTACTTTACTGAATTATTGATTTCAAGAGAAATTGCAGATCTCCCAACAGTCGTGCTTTGGTGCAGCGTCCTGATTTTTCAGTCCTGTCCCGCAGTCCATCCTCTAAGGTCCCCAGTGTCCCCCATCTGGGTGGGCAATGCGACGCATGTACGCATAACATTGCCCTGCCCATTTCATACCAAAAATGCAGCTGCACATGTTTGGAGTAATGAAATTGGCACTTTTGTAAAGCTCATAGGTTTCAATCTTTCTAAACAAAAAATATTGCTGGCATAGTATTAAGCACGGCTGGCCTTAGGGGTGTGCAAGCAGTCGCACAGGGCGCAGAGCAACAGGGGCGGCCGCCACCCTGGCAGGCGACACAGCTCAATGTCTGCAGCTTTCATGAGCTGGCTGGGGAGATCAGATCTCCCCAGCCTGCCCAAAGAATTTAACTACGCAGTACTTACTGCATGATAAGCAGGCAAGCAGCAGGGACCCACACTCACTCCTACAATGCTGGCCGAGCAGCACTTCCAGTCCATGTGCTCAGTGTTCTATGTGAGAGGTCTTACCTGGGATACAGGTAAGACATCATAGCCCGCCCCCTCCTCACACAGAACAAGCACAGTGTGGAAGTCAATGGGAAGTCTGCTGTGAAGGCAGGAACAGACAGCTGGCACAGCATGGGATACAGGTAAGAACAGACAGCTGGCACAGCATGGGATACAGGGAAGAACAGACAGCTGGCACAGCATGGGATACAGGTAAGAACAGACAGCTGGCACAGCATGGGATACAGGGAAGAACAGACAGGCGACACAGCATGGGATACAGGTAAGAACAGACAGCTGGCACAGCATGGGATACAGGTAAGAACAGACAGCTGGCACAGCATGGGATACAGGTAAGAACAGACAGCCGGCACAGCATGGGATACAGGTAAGAACAGACAGCGGCACAGCATGGGATACAGGTAAGAACAGACAGCACAGCATGGGATACAGGTAAGAACAGACAGCAGGCACAGCATGGGATACAGGTAAGAACAGACAGCCGGCACAGCATGGGATACAGGTAAGAACAGACAGCCGGCACAGCATGGGATACAGGTAAGAACAGACAGCCGGCACAGCATGGGATACAGGTAAGAACAGACAGCCGGCACAGCATGGGATACAGGTAAGAACAGACAGCCGGCACAGCATGAGATACAGGTAAGAACAGACAGCCGGCACAGCATGGGATACAGGTCAGAACAGGTAGCCGGCACAGCATGGGATACAGGTAAGAAAAGGCAACCGGCACTGCATTGGATACAGGTAACAACAGGCAGCCGGCACAGCATGGGATACAGGTAAGAACAGACAGCTGGCACAGCATGGGATACAGGTAAGAACAGACAGTCGGCACAGCATGGGATACAGGTAAGAACAGACAGCCAGCACAGCATGGGATACAGGTAAGAACAGACAGTCGGCACAGCATGGTATACATGTAAGAACAGACAGCTGGCACAGCATGGGATACAGGTAAGAACAGACAGCTGGGACAGAACAAAGGGACAGGAGGTGGAATAGGATAGAAAAATGTACAAGTGGGGTTAGAAGGATAAACTTTTCTAGGAGTATAGGAGAGAAATAAAGAAGTTTGGTAGAGGGAGAGAGGTGAAGTTTATGGAAGAGGGAGAAGCCTAATATGGGGTAGTTTGTGTAATATTCTTGTATGTGAATGACTCAAGTCAATGTGTATCAGTGTGTACATACTGTCAGTGAATGTCTAGGATAATGTAGTGTGTGTGTATTGTTTTTTTGTTTTGTTTTTAATGGGCAGATGCTCAATGCACACAACGTCTGCTTTTACAGAAGATCTACAATTCTACATATTGCAAGTCCATGGTTTTTTGAACAACAACTTACATATTAGCACCAGCACCTACATTGCCTGGCTTTGGTAAGTATCTCAAAGCAGGGTAAATCAATCTAGATCTGCAGCTATTGCAAACTGAGATTTCACATATCCACAAAGAAAACATGCACAAAGAATTGCATGCATATATTTTCCTTTGGGGGTACATCTACTAAATTGTTAGAAACAATAAATGGCTACAGTAGTTCCTTTAAAGGGACACAATAGTCAGCAGAACAATTACAGCTTTAATGTAGTTGTTCTGGTGAGTATAATCATTTCCTTCAGGCATTTTCATGCAAACACTGCCATTTACATTGCCCCATAGGGACACCTCCAAGTGGCAACTGGAAGGGCTTCCTGGGACAGTGTTGCACAGTAGGCAGAGTGGAGACGCTGAAATTTTCTAATAGAGATGCATTGAGTCAATGCATCTCTATGAGGAGGTGCAGATTGGCCAAAACTGCATTTTGCCCCACCTCTTTGCTAACTTTAGCCAATCCAATGCTCTCCCTGGGAAAGTTGCAAATGTGCACTATTCCAAAAACTTTTTATGACCAGGAAGGGGCGCGCTGAAGATTTTTCGCACAGGGAGCCTAAAGGGCTAAGGCCGGCACTGGTATTAGGAATACAGCTTTGGATTCCTAAAACCATTGTGTTATTTTAAGAAATGCAAGTGAGTGTCGTTGAATTGGTAGCTCTGAGCGAGGAGACTCTCTACCTGTATTAGAGGTAAGTAAAAGCTTTATTAGACTACTGTGTGCAACTTCGAATCGTAAAATAACTTTTCAACACTCCAGCTTTGTAATTAAATGTATTTATTTATACCACTGGAGTGTTCTTTTAATGTTACCTTTGACACATTTCTGTGATTTATTAATATTTTTTTAAATATGCATTTTTGGAACTTTCCCTTTAAATATCTGACATATACACATAGTGAGCATATTCCATGCAAATAAAATGTTGATTACGGAAACAATAATGCGCTACCAATTCAAAAACACCCACTTCCTTTTCTTAAAGGAACACAATAGTGATACACGAACATTAGGCCTTATCCGTAGGGAAGCACTGAGTCAATGGTTTCCTATGGTTGATTTGCTTGATGCTGGATGTCCTCATGCACACCCTTGTAATTTCATGACACAGAGGGAAGCATCACTAGAGACAGTCTTAACCCTGCAATATAAACATTGCAGTTTCCCTGAATTAGATGAATGTGCTATAGGTGCCTATAGTGTCCCTTTAATGTCTGTTGCAAACAGCCGGCGTCAATGTCCCAGCCAACATTCTCTTTGTGTCCTTTAGAAAACAAGCCAACATAAAATCGTTCCACATTCCCTAATTGATGCTTTGGGGTGTAATTTCTGTCTTTAAGTGTGCTTTTGCTGCATGAATCCAATGTAGACCTTTATGCCCATAGGAGAACACTTCAGCAGCTGCCATGGGTAAGCCTGGAGAGGACTTTTTTTTTTTTTTTCTTAATTTGTTTTTTAAAAAAATTGCATTTTAAAGTTTGCATCATCAGTGAAGAACATTATGTAACCAGAATGCCCCACTCAGGTCCCTTTAATGCAAATGACATGCATTGCTGTGTTGGAAGCATATTCATTAGCTTGTGAATTCATTTTATTATGTCCACTGTCATTGATAGAACTGTCAGTCATGAAAACAAAAAACATATCATATACTTCAGAGAAAGACTTAATAACATCGGGACTGCTGAATTGGCTGACACTTCCTGGTCCCTACAGCAAAAGATCAGCTGCACCCTTGTCTAAACACCAATTGCAAAAATGTAAAATGACGACAACTAATTCTTCACATGTTACAAGTACTCGTCAGTCCTACAAAGTGTATACATACAAGAGACGGGTTTATTCAGTGATCTGTCATGATAGCTTTTTATGGTGTATTGTTGGCTATTGGGACTGTATAAATGACAAATTTGGAAAGCAAAGTTTTAAACGAAGATTGTGTTTCTACCTGCAGGCCAATGTGAACAACTTGGAAATAATTTCAGAATAAATTGGGAAGTCCTTCAAGGCTGCAAGCACAGTCACAGCTTTCTGAAGCTTGTTTATAATATTACCACGAACGGTCCAAATGTTTAGATCTTCTGCATTATTTCATCAAATATGTAAAAACAACAACAACAAAGATTTGGGATTGTGAAAATAATGGAAACTGGAGGCTTAGCAGTCAGTTAATAATAACTGGGCTAGCTGAAAATCTAAGATTAAAGTAGTTCATATTTCTACATGAACTGCTCTGTAAAAATGCAGCAGAAACAAAGATAAAATGCCATTTGTTTTAAAACGTCAAAGAAAGTGCAGTTATATTTAATATTTGATTTATTTATAAAATACTTTACCAGTAAGGATACATTGAGATTTCTCTCATTTTCAATTATATCCTGCAAATATGTCAGCAAGATGCAAAAAAATTACTACTGTCCACTTAGATTTGTAGAAATTCAGTAATGAAACTTAGAAATATTAATAAACATGGTTTGAATCTTTTAAAACTTCATGTGGGAAAGTATTTGGTTAGCATCATTGAAGTAGCAAAAATGTCTTGGGTTCGTGTGAGCAGTTATTATACCTGTCCCAACACCAATATTTACTGGGGTTATGTATAACGAGATGCATTTTTATGTACATATTCATTTTGTACCTCTCAGGTTTATGTTGTACTAAAGTGAGAGTTTAAAGTGAATTTTACATTTAACGCTAAAGTAGCCGAACTGGAAACATAGTTCATACATATGTATTTATACATATATTTATACATAATGTATAAAGAGTGACCTAGCGGTTTTATAGATTTTATACCGAGGAAACTGTCGCTTTTGGAAAATGATGGGCTAACCGAAAAAAAATTAGGGTTGCCCAAAAGTTCAATCCCCAGATGTAAAACTACAACCCCCATGATGCTTTGCATGTGTTTAGAATGACAAAGCATCATGGAGGCTGTAGTTTTAAAAACATCTGGGGATCTACCTTTTGGGCACCTCAGATTTATACCGTGGCCAAATAAGTGTAAAAATTTTTTTCAAAAACTACAAAATATAAAGATTCTGTGGGTAATAAGCAGCACATTTCAATTTAGTTTTAGTCATAGTCTTTTGACTAAAAAAAACATTTTAGTTTTAGTTGTAAATCTCAAAAGTCGACTAAAATGGTTTATTTGCCAAAATTGAATTAATTAAAACATTAGTAAGGGGCATAAGTCTGTAAATACCAAAACTAAGGAACAGTTTATGTCTCTTGCACTGATTCTTATGCAATTAGTATTTGAGGTGCTGAGCAAAAATAACATGGAATTTGAATAGCTTATTACACAGGCTGGAGAACAATTTAATTTGAACTACTGACTAACAGCAATGTTCTGTAAAAGCACAACACAGTAAAGAGGACAATTATAGCTGTTAAATAATTTTGCTTTGGAGCAATTATAGATGTCAGATTTTTAGATGATGTCCCTCCAGCTTCTAGTATGTGCTGGTCCCTGTTCCACAAATGAACCCAACTCAAGGCACGGGTTTACATAGGCTGCAGAGACGAGAGTTGAAACAATTTAATGCAATATAACATGTCACTCAACATTTATCCTTTAATAGTTACCAGCTTGAGAAGGATAAATAAATGAAACAGAAACCACCGTCTTTCACCTTGTAACAGCTCAGTTGGGCAGTGTCTGCGAGGAGCGAGAGCAAACAATAAACCCTTTTATATGGCCATTTATTCCTAAAATAACATTTCACAGATGAAAAGACACTGTTTTACTTAATATTTAATCCTTTAAGTGTAGCAGAATGTGTTCCAAATACTAGCTGGGAATTATGGGAGTTGCAGTACTGTACTCCATAATGCAATTGACGTGTTAGAGAAGTCCTGCTGTTCTATTCACATACAGGTTAATTCATTAAAAGAAAGAATTGATAGGAATTTAATTGAATTCCAAGGGGTTGTTCAATAAACTCTAAATTACAACATACCTTGACTACTTTAACTTGAATTTTAACATCCTGTCCAATTTGCTACAACTAATTTCAGTTAGTATTTTGCCTCAAATTTGAAATTTACTTTGAATTGTCTGTGAATTTCTGACAATTCACACTTACATGAATAACCCTGTGTATATGTCCTTCACATGCGTATTCACCTATTTGAAAATTGAAAGTGAATTTTAAATTTAAGGTAAAAAAATAGAAAAATTATGTCATCTATGATTCCAAGTTTGGCTACTCTGGCCTTACATTTGAAAATAACTTTGAATTCTCACTTCAGTCGGATTAGATTCACTGTTCGCTTTATTCACTATAGTGTGAATTGTCAGAAATTCAATATGAATTTATTTTGACCTAAATTTTGTCAGTCAGCTCACTGTCAGATTTCTACTGTAATGTTTGGTAGTAGGGACTTAGTATTTGGATACATTGAAGAGGTCATTATAGGCTCTAATATAGAACTACTTACAACAACTGTGTGGTCTATTCACCAAAATCCAGCTGAACTCGCTCAGAAATACTAACTAAAGTGAATTTAAAATGCAACGTAAAAATTCTCCAAGCCAGCCATGCTTCCAGTTGACATTATTGTGCTTTAAATTTAAAACTCACTTTGAATTCTCACTTTAGTGAATAACCCATGTAATTTTAAAATAGCCAAACTGAAAATATAATTGACTTGGATAACTTTCCCAATTAGGATATCCTGGCCTAAATTTAGACATTTTCTTTGAATTAACTTTGAATTCCCAGTAATTCTCCTTTTAGTGGATAACCCTGACTTATTATTATTATTATTATTATTATTTTTAAATAGCTGTTATTTTTAACTGAATACTACAAAACCATAAATAAAAAAAATAAAAAAACATAATACCTGTGTTTTATTTTTGGAGTAATCTGGGGTTTTTGAACTGAACCACAAGCTAAAATTATATTTAGAATTCTTACTGTAAGCTTATTGTGATGGACCAAAATTCCACTGGGCCAGCAAACTTTATTTTACGACGAGTGGTTTGAAAAGTGAATTGTAAAATCTAGGCTATAATACCAGAGCTCTGACTGAAGCAGGGTTGGATAATTGCTTTTACGAATCACTTTCCACCTACATCTTGGCATTCATTGCTCAGTTTTCTACAAATTGCTGTTTAGTGAACCAACCTCTACACATTTTACTGCCAGAGATATTTTTAGCTACAATGTTGTGCCGTTTGCATGTTGTATTTTTTAGTGGGTATATTGCAATCGTAATTGCACATTCATTTGCTTGAATTCACAATGTCCTTTGTGTGTCGAGTGAAGGTTTTGCTTGTTTTTGTAACGCCATTTAATCTTGTGTGGTTTCATCAGAATTTGTACTTTTTGCATAAAGTTTGTCCGACTTCACAGCCCAACGTTAAAAACAAAACACAGCTCAATGAACAGCATACTGTGTTAAATGTATAGTTATTTATCTTAATCTTAAAACACGCACGTTCACTTCTTATTCCCCCTCTCCAAAAAAAAAAAATCTAAGTTAAATGAACATTTTACTACCATGTTATTAACTTTAAGATTTGTAAACCGAATACACCGAATAAGTCATTATATTTATATTTAGACATACAGAATAATAAATATTCTACATTGGGTTTTCATTATTTGTTTTTCATTGAAGAGAAAAATTGACTGAGATTCATTAACCATTGCTTGGCCTTCCATAATTGCGCATGCATACTTACTCATTTCACACAGGAAACGCTGCAATGCAAAATGCATATGCCAGCTTTAATATTGTACATTTTTGTAAACCATTGTGCACTTGGGGAAGTTATATATCTTTAAATTCTGGGAGCTAAAAAAGATGGCAGCTCAATGACTGAATATGTTGGTGCTTTATAAATACAAGTAATAAATAAATAAAATAAAAAAATGACTGACCAGTGCACTCGTGTGGGGCAAAATTAGTGTGCACTTCCACTTGATGTTTTTCTTTGCATTTTCTTATTTGTTATTGCCCCCTGTATCTTAAAGGGACACTATAGTCACCAGAACACCTTTAGCTTAAAGGGACACTATAGTCACCAGAACAACTACAGCTTAATGTAGTTGTTCTGGTGAGTATAATAGTTCCCTTCAGGATTTTTTCATGCAAACACTGCCTTTGCCTCTAGGGACATTGCCTCTAGGGACACCTCCAAGTGGTCACTCCTTAGATGGCCAGTGGAGGTGCTTCCTGGGTCAGTGCTGCCAAAAAAGCAGCCCTGACATTCAGCGTCCCCATGCTCTGAAGACGCTAAATTTTCCTCATAGAGATGCATTAAATGAATGCATCTCTATGAGGAGGTCCTTATTGGCCATAATGGCATTTGGCCCCACTCTGTGCCGATTTTAGCCAATTCCATACTTTCCCTATAGGAAAGCATTGGATTTGCTAAAAATCGGTCATTTTGATGATGTCACAAAGGGGGTGGAATAAGGTGAGTTTAACATTTTTAGGGCGGCAAGCCACCTAAATGGTAAGTTAAACACTAAAAGGTCAGGTTCCTGACCCTAGATTCAAGATTCAGTCACAGTGAGCTATATAGAACTAGATTTTTAGTGACAGAGACGCCTTAAACCAAGCATAATATTTAATGCTGGATTTGGTATTCAACAAACTATCCGAGTTGTCAACGATGTCTGAAGCGTCTCTTTAATCAGAAACATGTGCTTTGTTAAAAAAAAAAATATCCAACAAAATAGAAAACCACAGAGAGCAACAACCCAATCAGGACAATTACTCTACTGTCAAATCCAGTTACAAAATTACCGTCAAATTTGGTAGTTTCATATTTCTTATTTTCTCAAGGGTTGCGTTAAAAATTACCAACTCAAAATGCGAAGAAATTCCGAGGCTTAAAATCTAAAATTCTAAACTATACCTACTATGCTTACAATTACTGGCTCGTTTTTTTAATTAAAAAAAAACTAAACTAAACTTTAGTGATTTGAAAACTTTGAAAAAAAAAAGTTTATTACATTTTTTTTTCTGGGACAGGAATATCCAAGCTGTGACTGTAGTTATATGTTTTTTCCAAATCAGAACTTATTTTTCTAATCTTCGCCATTCGGTTTCTGATTTTCTATTATTTTTTTTTGTTTTTATATATATATATATATATATATATATATGTATAAACCTCTTGGTATCTCATTAAAGAACATCATATATCATCGCTACATTGTGCAAGTCATATTGCTAAAAACATATAGAATAAAAATGTTTGTAGGTTTATTATTATGACCTTCCAGAGCCTTACAGATTATGGAAATATAGCAATCTGAAACATAATTTATTTATTTTTTTTGTTCTAGAATTTTCCCTTCATATGATTCCTCTGCCTAGTTTGGAAAAGATTCCACCATTCCGAGGTAAGATTTCTATCAGAATAAATGTTGCCAACCAAGAACACTAACAAAACTTTCTCAGTCTCAGGATGCATGATCTCATGAAAACCTTCACAAAGAAATTTAATAAGGAAAGATACATTCAAGATATGTGTGAAAGCTCAGTATGGTACTTTTCTGTCTCTAGTCTTTCAGATGGAGATTTAAAATATATAATAGTTTGTGTCGTCATTTGTAGCTCAGTCCTATTTCTGTGAATGTGAAAATTAAAGCAATTATGGTAGGATTGCCAGGTGCAGGATACAAATCTCCAGTTTTATTCAATATCTCTAGTGCAGAGTTTGTTAACCATTTTTAATTACTTATGCACTCTTAATTTTTTACAATATACCCCAACACCAATCTACCACATTCCTCTGATACAAACTGTGTACCCCTATTGCCAACCTGTCACATACCTCTGCATTATCAGGCTAACTGTAAAAGATCACCAGAGGCACCCACAATATTTCATCTCAATTAATTGGTCTGTAACGTAAAACTTTGCCGTTTTGTAGACACAGCAATGTTTTCATTGCATGGTTAAACACACCTCTTGTGACTGTCTTGCCGACAGCCACTAGAGGGAGCTTCCACTGCAATGACAGAGTCAGACTTTGTTATGTGTCAAATAGTGATCATAGGGAAGCTTCTCTATGCGAAGCATTTGATTGGACAATCACGGCAAATCTACTTCTCGTTGTGGAGGCAAGAAGGCAAACAAGAGACTGCCCGAGGAATGACATCACCAGAGGCGGAGCAGGCGGCTGCATAAAGCCAATATTGGTTCTGGAAGAAAACCCTTTTTAAAATGTAATTTAATGGGGCCTCTTAATCTAAATAGGGACTAAAACGATAGAGTTAAGAATACATGTTTGTAGTTCTAACGCTATACTATTCCTCTGACTACATATATACGGATTAATAATATCAAGCACGTTACCTAAAATTAAGAATGTATTTTATTTATTTATTTATAAAATATTTTATCAGGAAATATACATTGAGATTTCTCTTGTTTTCAAGTATATCCTGGGTCCACAAAATATTGCATTGATACAATAGGGTACAATAAGATACAAAAAACAATATTAATACACAATAAATACAAAATGTAACATAGTACAGGTAGGAAATATATCAACCATAACACGTGCATGTTATGTTTTGAGGTATGTAGAGAGGGATTTCTTAAAGGACTTTAGGCTTGGGGAAAAGTGTGCGGGAGGTCGTTCCATAATTGTGTAGGAAAAGGAGGATTGGCCGCTTTCTTTTTGTATTGAGGTAGACTAAATAAAGAGCTGGTACTGGATCGGAGGTTATAGGAGGTGGGAACAGCCGGGGAGAGCATTCTGCTCAGGTAGAGAGGGAGCTTCCCAGAAAAGTATCCCTGATCTCATCCAAAACTGTATCCCATAATATCAACCATGAACCAACCACTAATTTTAGTCTTTTATAATTCATTTATCCACACTATCCAGAGCAACATTAAGCATAAAATGACCTTGGGCGGTCACCTTCTCAGAGGATAGACAAGTGCCATGAATTTGCTTGGCTCCATTCACCATCTCTATGTGAAGAATGAAGAAAGGAGGGCAAACTGATAACCTGCCCTGGGTCCATTGAAATCTTAATTCTTCTCTGATAAAATGAGCAGATCTCGACATACACAACTACATAATGAAAAGGTACTTTTTCTACAGCCCTTTTTAAAAATGCTTCATACACGTATACAGACCACAGGGTTTCACAGCATGATCTACTGCTTCAGGTCTGCCATCAAGTGTCTGGTTACTTTCTATTCCCCGACTGTGTCAAGATTAATTACGGTCCTCACCCTCGTAATAAGCCACCAGTGTACACAATGTGTCCATCAGTAAGCCTTCTTTCAACAGCACTTATTCAGCAGAAGGACAACTCGAGCCAAGACCATATAGTTCCAGCAACATAAGAGAAATTGAGCCAACACGGACCAAACATTGCTGTTTTATGTTCACTGGAAAAGAGAAGAGGCTTGGAATGCTGTATACATTCATTATTCGGTAGGCGCATCCAGAAAAATCAGGCATGTTGTTATGGAAATAATCAATACATTGTGCCCAGTAATAAGTAGCCACTGATGTTCATAAATGAATATAGGTATACAGAAACAAATGGGTCTACAGAGAGTTGATAAATGATGGAAAGTTTGGGCCAAATGGGCAAGTATTATTTTGTAGCAATTAACTCTCATAACAAAGGCTATGTTCTTATAACAATTTAATCTAACAATTTAATCTTCTTTTAATAATTTAATCTAAGCACATCGAAACTGCATTTTGGGACAAAAATGTGTTCTCTCTGCTCAGTGTCGCTTTGACCCCTGTATCACAACTCTTCTTTAAATGATATGTGTAATTTTCTTCAGAAATGCTTGGGACTTACTCTTTTTTTTATTTATCTCCCAAAAGCATGCAAATCCCCAAATTCTATTAGCATACATCCCAACTTTAGAGGTGGCAAAGTTTGGATGGGGTGGGTGGGGCCAAGAGGGGGTGTTACCAGTGACAACCACATCACTAGTAATGCCCATAAGGGGCGTGGGTGTGACAAACCGGCAGTTCCTCTTGCTGTGCTGCCCATTAATCATCTCTTTTTGGTGCCACAAATCTCACTCGGAATCATTAATCAAACTAAATGGCTCATCCATAGTCTGTTTCATAATTCACTCATATGGCAATTTACAATTCAGGAATTCACACAGTCCACCTTCCAAAATATGTTCGAATTGCAATTCATTTGAAACCAGATGCTAAAGTCTGATTTTCAACACCATTTTCATCATTATCGGATCAGTAAAAATGGGCCCTATACCCCTCTTTACATGGACACTATAATCACCTGAACACCTACAGCTTCATGTAGTTGTTCTTGTGAGTATAATCATTCCCTACAGACATTTTAATGTAAACACAGCAGGCAGCACTGCCGTTCAGTGTCTCCACGCTCTGTATGGAGACACTGAACTTTCCTTATAGAGATGCGTGGATTCAATACATTTCTATGGGGAGGTGCCAATTGGCCAGGCTGGTGTTTGGACCTGGCCCTTGCCAATTTCAGCTAATCCAGCTAATTCCCTTATGGGAAAACATTGGATTTGCTGAAATCATAAATTCTGATGTTAGTAAAGAGGCGGATTGGGGGCAGGGCCACTGATGGCAGACCTGTGCGTTTTATTACCTTGTAAGGAGGCCAAGGTGGGGCAAGGCACCTAAATGGTGTTTTTTATCACTAGAGGGTCATGTTTGTGTTCCTGACCCTATCATGTTCTTTTCAGAACTAGTTTCAGGAATCTCAATCCTGCCAAAGAGGCATAATCAACACATTAATGGGTCCATTGAAAGTGTAAAGAATATTACACTTTAAAGAACTTGAAAAGACTTGGATGTGATTTTTTGGTTGACCCGAGACCACACTCCACCTCATCTGCATTTACAACAAATGTAGCAGAAACAGGGGCTGACTAGTCCCAGTTTGAGATTAAGACCTGTCCCGTTACAATGTTCTTTCATTCTCTTTTTGCCTTAGGGACAGCTACAGCAATTATTCTGGATAATTTCCAGCCCTCTACCCAATGGACTGACAGGTATCTCAAGTCATACCATAAGCCATCTAGATTTTTCACAGAATTTCCTACATTTTGAGGGAGTGGTTTAGTTCCTGGTAGGACAAATGCAAATCCAACAGAACAATTGATACAAAAAACAAGCAAGCTTCTGTCACGCAGTAAATGTAATACTTCCACATGATCAATGTTAATATTGAACTACTTGGACAAGATTGATGGGTTGAACTAACCTGTCCCCAGCACTTTCATCCAATCACTAGAATTTCCTTCCCTGCACACATTAAAATCATGCTATATATAATTTAAAGAATATTTCAAATTACAGTTGAACTTTGAATTTATAAATAGTCATCCTGGTAAAAAAAAAGACGCCTCATTTATGTAAGTACTCTGTATGAACCGTGAAAAACACATCTATACTGGTTTTTGCTCCTAATTATTGGTTCTAGCATAGAATGAACACACTGAATACTAGTGTGTGGAATGCAGCTCTGAAAGATTGTTGACTCTATAGCCTTTAAATTATGATACTAGTTTAAATATACTTAGAAATTTAGTTATTGTATCTGAAAATAGAAGAGGTGTGGTAAATTACACCATCTGTCTATCAAAGTGAACAAACCATCATTTACAGAAATACTAAAATGTCACTATAATTAGAGATCTAACCCTGGGTTTAGAGATCTAATGTAAGGGTTTTATCAAAGTTAGTTTTTTTTTCAGAGCAGGTTAATTTAGTCATATAGATAGATTTAAATGGACATTTCTTAAAGGGACACCATAGTCACCCAGATCACTTCAGCTCAATGAAGTGGTCTGGGTGCCAGGTCTCTCAGGTTTTAACCCTTCAGATACAAACATAGCAGTTTTAGAGAAAGTGCTATGTTTACATTTGGGGTTAAGCCAGCCTCTAGTGGTTGTCTTCTGGATATTATGCCTCCATCGCGCAGAGCGTCCATAGGAAAGCATTGGGAAATGGGCCGGCCTGTGACGCCGGCCAGGGGAGCTGACTTCGGAGTGGGAGGAGAGGTCACCAGCGCCGAGGGAGCCCGGCGCTGGATTAAGGCAAGTGGCTGAAGGGGTTTTAACCCCTTCAGCACCACGGGAGAGGGACCCCGAGGGTGGGGGCACCCTCAGGGCACACTAGTGTCAGGAAAACCGCAAGGCTTGAAAAATACAGAAAAGTGGATTAAAATATATTGAAACATAATAAAGGGACCAAGGCGTGATTAAAGAGTTACTCCAGGCATTCGGACTCTAAATAGGTGCAAAGTATTGGTTAGATAATTTTTAGTACTGAATAATTTTAAGGATTTTTTTAAAGCTTTGCTCCATAAATCCACCTCTATGAACAGCGACTCTGCTGATGTGTCTTCCCTTCAACGGGTCATCATTTTGGTGCGCATGCACACTGGAATAACAACAAAAAAAAGTAGCCAATCAGGGGCTGCCTATTAACTAAGCTATGTTAAAGTACCATGCTTCTGTATGGGCTGAAATGCATTCTATTTTATCTCAAATGCACTTTACCCCAATCTCCCCAACCACAAAGTTGCTCTAGGTGATTCGGGACGGTATGCAACTCATATTTCACTCAATATTATTGTGCGACTTGATGTGTCTGCAACATGCATTGTGTAGTTGTAAGAATGAATCCAACCAGGCAAAAAAAATAAAACATGTAAACCCTCATATATGTAAAATCTCCCCATATCATGATCTAAGCCAATGTTGGCAAACCATAAAACCATAATGTTGTAAAACTATGAAACTGAAGCTCAGTCAAAGT